>CM041781.1:9522920-9857947 GCA_023374045.1 Limonium bicolor | reverse complement strand
ATGGTTTATTCTATGAAGAAACTCCATGGAAGAGCTTCACTTGAAGAGAAAGATTCAGTTTTAAGAGCTCTTTTACATCCCCAATCATTCAAGGTAAGAAAAGCTTGAAAATCCAAGTTTTCTCTATTTTCCTTAAATGTCCCGGAAATGACTTCTCATGGGGCCTTGTTTTACTCATTGATTTAGCCTTAATTAAATCTCCAAGGGACTAGTTGGAGGTCCTCCTTTGATTCCTTACCAAAGTCTATCTTAAGACTCCAAGGTAATCATCCATTTTAAATGCTTTAAACACTCTTTTTAACCTAAGAGTAAATTCCATGAGTCTAGGTATATTCCTAGCACTCATTATCTTATTTGAATGTTAATTAGAGGATTAGCAAGGGAACAAAACTCCTTGGCTGAAATCCAATCAAGAAACAAAGAGGAAAGGAGAAAGAAAAAGGCTTGAAACATAAGGTAAATTGTTTGCCTTAATGTAATTTAGTGCCTTAAGGAGATGGTGTTTATATAAATACCAAACTTAGCCTAGAGCTTACATTACAAAATGGTTTATGTAACCTAGGGAAAAGAATTTGAACAAGCTTAATAACTTGTGAACTTTTGACTAAGAACCAATGGGAAATGAGTTAGTAAGATAAGCATAAGATGAATTATAAAAGCATTGTAATTGCAATGAGATGAGTGCAGTGTAAATGCAGGTTGAAAGCTCTAAATGTGGGAAATCAATGTTTAAATTCAAGTCATTTAGGCCTAAGAGCCATTTCATTTAAGGGTCTAAGAGCCATGTCATTTAAGAGCCTTGGTTTTGAATTGGTGAGTGTAATATCATGAGAACAAGGGGTTGGATGAGTGTGAGATGATTGAATGAGAAAAACTATACTTTTGGGTACAATAACATAGTAGGGAAGCTATGTCAAGATTTGTTGAGAAACTAGGTGTTAAAGTGTTTTAAGGAGATATTAGGACGTAGAAAGTACTAGGATCATTTAAGGAGATTTTGTATAAATGACTAAGCTAAGGTGTTTTGGGAGGATTATAATGACCTAGAGTTGTCTAGGAGGAATTAGATGTTAGGTGGTGTATTAAGCACACCAAGATCATGGTATGATGAATGTTAAGACTTGAGCAAAAATCTGTAGAAAAGGATGTGTAGTGTCTTATGGTGATTTAGGTTTGAACTAGTGTGCATAATTTTGATGGTAATGAGTGGACTTGGGTGATGGAGGTGAAAACTGTAAGAGAATGTAGTAGCTTGTCAAGGGAATGACTAGGAATGGATAAGAGTGTATAACCATGTTAATGATGAGTAATTGAGTAAAGGAGACGGAAATGTTTAAGAGCAATTTAGAATGGTCAAGTTGAGGAGTAAAGGTGTGTATAAGGCTAAGTGATTGTGTAGTTGGGTGAGAACAATGTTAAGGAAATGAGGATGATTGATAATGCTTGAGAGTAGTCAAAATGGTTGAGAGGAAACACTTTGGTTAGTTGAGGTTTTAGTAGAGTTCATATGTTGGAAGTGTAAGAAACTAAGATTATGTGTTAAGAATTTAGTAAGAATTTGAGTAAATGATCAAAGATCTTGATGGGGGGTTATTAATGTGTTTGGTGGATGATTTTAAGAGGGTGTTAAAGAGCCAAAATGATGTTAGAACATACTAGGACACTTGTGAGAAGGTATGGAGTGAAATAAGCACATAGAAAAGTGGGTCTGACTTTGACCTATCTTAGGACCGACCTTGGCAAGGTTGGTCGGGCTAGAATTACCCATCCAGGAAGCTTTCTGACTTCGACCGACCTTAGGACCGATAAGGTCGGTCGAGTTGAAATTTTCAAACGGGGAAGTGCACTGACTTCGACCGACCTTGGGACCTACCTTGCAAGGTCAGTCGGCCCTTATAAAAAAGAAAAAGAAAGAAAAGGAAGAGTGGCATTAGTAGTCCACCATTAGGAGGGTAATGATGATTAAGAAGGATAAGCACATAAGGACTGAAGAGATGAAGAGAAGTAAAAATAATTAAAGTGATTAAGATTAAAACTATAAGGACTTAGTAATTATTAGTGAGTAAACATTAGCGGCTAAGTAGTTAGGTTGTGACTGAAAGTAATTAACAACCTAAATTGGTGAATGTTTTAGTATTTTGAGAATTAGGACTCAGAAGGAGAATAGGCAACCGAAATTTTGACCTACGGTGTACGGTATGGTTTTCTTGTAGCCTGCTTGCTAACGAGGTGTCCCTCGGCTTGTGTGATATTATTTTAAATGTTCGACTAAACAAGATAAATCATGCAACCGAAATATTGTGTTTGTTATGTGATTGTGATGCACTAACACAACCTACTCTTGGAACTACTAACTAATGTGTATTGTTGTGAGTTGTGGAAGACACTTAACAATATTTGTTGATAAAATAATAAGTTAATATAATAAATAATTGAATTAGAAGACTTCCACTAAACTGTTATATGGGGGAGGAGTGGAGGTAAACTTGTGTTGACTTTGAAACTGGGGGAGTGAGGAATCTGGAATGGTTCGGCAATGTGTATTGGAGGAGGTTGGTATCCTTGTCAGTTCCCGACTTCCAAATATGACTTGTCTTCAGACTCGTCGCCTAGAGTCGACATATAGACTCGGACACCTCTGTTAAGACAAGATCCTTTAGTTTTGATGATAGCAAACCTTGTTTTGTTTGTCTAATGCGTTTGTCAAGATTCATGATTTTAGATAGACAGGTGAATAAGTGGCTTAGCACGCAAGATTGCAAGCACACTTAAGTCATGAGTGGCTTAGCACGCAAGGTTGCAAGCGCGCTCAATCCACGACATGTGCTCTACCAGTCAGGCACCTATCGGCGAGAGAGATTTGAGATAAGACTTGAGATAAGATTTGAGATAAGACTTTAGATAAGACTTGAGGTGAGATTTGAGATAAGTTTTGAGATAATATTTGAGATAAGACTTGAGATAAGACTTGAGATGAGATTTGAGATAAGAACAAAATATTTCTTGACTTAAAGAGTTAAAAACTAACTCACTTACTTAAGGATCACTTTTAAGTCGTTCATCGTGTTTGAACTATAATTGTTCATATGTGGTGTGGTGTTTATTGTACTTCTTATTTATGTTGTATTAATAATCAACCGCATGCTATCGACAAGTAGTCGTCGTAGCCCCGTTAGCTTGGGGGCTATAAGTTAATCGTACCAGTAAAGGTACTGAGCCCCTAGGGGCATCCATATTTATTTTGCAGGTGAATGACAGAAGGTGACCATCCTGAGAGTAGGATCGGGTAGAAGTACTTCGGGTTGTTTTCCTTTGTTACACGAGTTGTGCATGTACACTCATTTAGTAAATGGTATGAGATGTTAGTAATATGTATTAGGATATGAAATACTTTGTATTGAGAATATGTAATTGGCTAAGATTTAGTATACTAATGTTAGGTATAATCGGGTCCATTAGACCGTAGCTAGATCTTGAAGAATTTAGTATGCCTAGTTAGTCACGTGGGTGACTAACGGTGGTAACACCAATCGTTGTAAGAATTCCGCTGAGTTGTTAATATAATTGGTTGGAGGTTTATGAGATGATCCCGGTTTTAAGAGTTGGGGTGTTACAAAAAGTGGTATCAGAGCGTAGTTAAGCTCTGATGACTAGAATTACCGAGCTTAGGAGGATACCGAGTTAGAGTTTGAGATATGGGTTAAGGGTTGAGAGATAGAGCGAGAGGTGCGTTAGTTAGGACTTCCCAGTGTGTACCGGATATCTATAATACCTAAACCCGCCCTTCATTTCCCTAACTGTGAATACGGGGAACAAATGCTAGAGAGAAGAAAGCCTTCTCTTACTCGGGGAAGCCCGATCTGGCAGCTAGTCAACATTAAGCAATACGAGAAACACATCGTTATATAACAGTTTACGAAAAACTTGGAGGTTTTAATTGGAGCACAACGTAGAAGCAAGCACTGCCAAAGGAATCCTACCAGGAAGAGAACGGTAATTACCGGCAACATGGGTCGACATGCTACTCAGTCGAGATACCCCGCCATACCAATGATAAGAAAAGCACTACGAGTGCAATGAAGAGGAAAAGAGAAGTGACAGGGATACCGGACAGTAGTCCGAAGGAGCAGAACAGTGGGATAATACCGCGCATGAGAATAAAGACTACTGGAAAGTCCATTTTGAAACGGAGAACTCCAAACCTCATACAACTAGAAAGCTTATGAGGACTTGACGGGCATAGCTCAGGCGATTAAGGAAATGGATACAAATTGAATATTGAGATAGGACTATGACGTAGTGCCTAAAGGAGAATCGGTACATAGTAACCACGACAAGTGCGTGGAAACGGGAGCGAGGGTTAAGGCGTAAGTAAATAACAAGGGGTTCCCTCAGGAAGAGGAACGCCCTGATAAGTGACTAGTCTGTCAAAACAACCAGGAAACTACCGGATGGCCAGTTATCCAAAACAAGAGAACATCGAAGGAGTCCCGAGGACTACCAATTACATGGAGATTGAGAGAAAGTACCACTACCGACATACATTGTACCGGTAGCCCATCTTGCATGACGCACTTGCCATAGCAAGTGCTACCATGATAAAGCTATACTGGAAGCCATCATGGCAAGATAGTAAAATGCTACAGATATAATTCATATTGTTACTCGATTACAAATCCATAAGAACTAGAGAATGAGACCTTGGAAAGGCCTGACGGCCCGACCATGACGAGCTAAGTTGACACACCAGTCAGCTGGGAGCTGAACTTGGACAGAATACTAAACGATGTAAATATTAGCAACAGTACAACCTACTACAACAACATCCGACAGTACGGGTAAGAACACCAATCCCGAACCCTGAAGAGAAGAACCTAAGAGGTCGCTCAGTAATCCGAGAAAAAACACTACATATGTGATAACATACAAGGAATGTATTACGAGATACAATGGAGACTATTGACACAACAACTCTCAACAAGAACGGGATGGAACTCCCGGGATGACCATTAAGAATTTCGTTAACAACATGCTTCATTGAAGATGTTGGTAAACCCCGGAAATGGAATCATAGGAAATGAACTTGAGCAGTGACCTACCAAGGATCAAAGACGTACAATCCCAATAGAGGAAAGCTCAAAGGACTACACCACAAGATTGGTATAGTTGAGCAGAACAAAACCCATAAACGACGGTTAGTATTGTTTGCCTACCTCATTAACACCCAAGTATGACTAATCATTGACGGGTGACGTAGTCAATAAATGTTGAACGGAGCATTGAGACAGAAACAAGATAAGAGGATATATATCCAACTTAGACACCGTAAGGCAGATGCCTAATACGAACCAATCCTTAATTGTTAAAAGGCACAAGTCGATGAAAATGACGACATTGTAACAAACACTAGTTAACGTCAGACTACCTAACCGAACTTCCATAGCAGGAAGCAGAATGCAGTAACTTACCGTGGAACCCGGTACTACATATAATATGTATTCTAACGGCTGAGAGAATTCAAAGAACTAGAAACTTATGAGGATAACCTACAGATGAGTAAGAGTACAGTAGTGAACCGAGCGCTGACTCCCACTCAATGACATTAAGCACTAAGAGCCTACGAGCCAAGGATGTTAACCACATCAGAGCCGAGGCACAGGAAGGTATAAGAGGGCTTATCTAAGCCATGAAGGAACTACAATTTGTAAATACAACGGTTACAACCTATAAATTAGGTATGGAGGAATTGTCAGGGAATGGGCACCTGTGAGATTAAGGAGATAGTACCAATGATAGGGGCGAAGAACAAACCACTCCTCTTAGAGTGGGGATACCTCTCCTTGTTGTGAGGCCTATGAGTGGGAATAAACCCCTCAAAAAGGGCTTTCTCTGTTAGAGATAAATACTTTCTACTAAAGGATGGAAACCGTAAACCTTGAGATTTCCTTGGAACGTACCAGTTACACATAAATAATAAGGAAGACTGCATATATATACCTTATACTCGACACCCAGGGTTTAGGAATCAGCGATCGTCAGGGATAAACGTTGTGAGTACACAATATGGCACGTCAAGTGACCAACACTCAGAAGAGCTTATGAATCAACGGATGAATTCTTCTGTAACCAGTTAAATTACATGGTAAATGACATCATAAGGGATGGAAGAACGTGAGGGAGACTAACCTACACGTGAACCCGATGTTTGCAGCAAAACGTCTTCACATTAAGAGATAACAATATTACAACATGGTACGACAACCGCCATACACCCGGAATTAGAGAACTCCCAGTGTGTTTACACCAAGAAGGGATTGAATATAAGATAAGATGTTAGAATAAATGATTGAGTAGTGTGCACCATCAATGGGCAACAGAGTAAAGGCAAGCTACCATAGTAGCAGAGGCCGTAGAGACAATGCCTATATAAATGGATTAAGTCATGATGCACACAACAGAAGACCGTTATATAGAAACCGTCAAATATTGACACAAAGGTAATTAGATCTATGAGCTAAGACCGATATAAGTAAGGAAATAAGATGGTAGACGAACTATGCATTGACGCCAGTAGTCTAGACCATGTGAGGTAGGATTTCACAGGAAGCACATTGTCCATTCCGTAAGGAACTAGAAGTGCATTCCTAGTAGATCAACATGAGAAACAAGATGATAGGCTCGATTTAAAGAGACCTCAGTTACTAAAGGATCGACTCCATACAGAATACAGAAAGAAGTTAGAGCATGCCATATCTAAGAACATGATAGATGGAGTTCCCTTGATTAAGTTCAAGAAGAATAATAAGTGTTATCATGGAATGATGAAAGAGGAGATCGACAGTAGAATACTTCATAATTAGCAATAGCTAAACGTGTGATGAACGCTACGAGTAAACTAACGAGATGTGGGACGGCCGCACTCCATAGGAGCTTGTAGGCCTGGCAGACTCATTCATGAGTTTGTCAGGTAAGTAGTAATGTACCAGTAAGGTACCCCATGCATGTAAACGAGTAGTGTAAGGAACACGGGAAGTAGTTGACTCCGTACCACGGTCAGCAACGCAAGATCAGACCAGTGTAGCTACTACCACAAACAGTTGAAGAGAAGGAACTTAGTTAAGCTAACGACACAAAGGAATCAGAGAACTCATTTTAGACAGAAATAAATTAAGAATCATGAAGTGCGAAGAGCACGGATTATTAAGTGCAGACATAGGACAAGCCTTAAGACGTTAGAGATAAAACTGTAAAGGGCAATAAGCACTAAACAATAATTACAGATTAAGTATCATCTTTAGACCAAAGATCAGTTGGAAAGAACAATTTAGACACTTGAGAGAACACTAAGAGCATGAACGTTAGATCTTTAGAGAGAATGGGATAAACAAGCTACAACTCATTATGGCCGTGTATAAATAAAGATAACACGCGACCATTGAGAGACCAATATTCCTAAACTGTAAGGATGCAAAGAGATGTACAATACATTAAAAGAATAAGAAAGGCAACTACGCCTAAGGATATTAGAGTCACGCAGCGGAAGCTAGCAGACCGGTACCATAAAAGGTTGGATATACCTGATGAACGGGAAAATGAATGATGTACCACACATCTTCCAATTGAACAAATATACGACTTACTGACTGAATACTTTAGAACCTTTGAGGCTAGACCAAACTAAGTTGGGAAAATGGTATAAGTATCGTTAAGGATCCTAGATACAGAGACTAAGCCATTAACATGGAAGCTAGAATGCTTAGTGAGAACTAAACATCTTGAACCTAAGTTCAAGGGCGATATCATGTTGATTACGTGGGCGTAATCCATTTTAAGGGGGGTAGAGCGAAAGACCGCTTAGCGTACTAACTAAGATATGCATAGCACAAAGAATTGTTTGAATACATATGTATACATTCTGAGATTAATTATAGTTATTGCGCACAGAAGATACGAATACCATACGTATTAAGTACCTACCTTGTAACTCTGGTGTGAGAGTAAAAGTGAAGAGGATTAGAGAGACTCCATGGGAATTAGAATCCCTATAATAAATATTTATAAGACATGAATAAGGTAACATTATGAGTATGAGGTATAAGATTGTAAGATTATGAGGTAAGAATCGGTATGGAACAAATATAGAAGTTAGTAGGAATTAAACTCCCTGGGAAATTGCTGAGAGGCGAATTGGGAATGTTTGATAGACTGAGTCCACATTTGGAGATGTATTGATTATGACTAGAGTGACTAAAGATAGAAAATTGGAAATGAGTGAATTATTTGATGTTTGAAAATGACGTGGGAGGTGGAACTTGATTTTCTAGGGATCAAGGGAAACCAAACACAAATTGGGGTGGTAGGATAGTTCAACACCGATGCTGATCACATAAGGTTGAATGAAATTTCCTGAATTCCTACAAGTGGTCACAATTAATCACATTATGATAGAGGCGGTTAGCATAAAAGTGGAATTAGAGTTGATTGTATTTTTAGTTAGAGGAATTATTCCTCACTTGACCTCGTAAAAAGGATTTCCTTTTTACTGAGTCTCGCCCATGAAGTCGAGGACTCATGAGCCTTTGTCTTCGGACCGTGACATGGGGAGAATAGAGTAGTTTTGTATTCTAGCCCATGAAGGCGAGGATGAATGTTCCTTTGTCTTCAGACCGGTGACATGGGAGAATACAACAAAAGTATATGACTGTTTTAATCTTCCAAGGGACCGCGGACAAGAGAGTGTAAGTGTCCAATAGTTGGTACCTGCAGGCGATATCTTGCATTAGTCGCTCATGAAGATGAGGACTTGTGAGCCTTCATCTTCTGACCTGTGACAAGGGGAGGATGCAACATAGGGAATTTTAAGTGCTATACATGCTTAAGCATGTTGCGTGATATTTGAGTATAAGTATGTAAAAGACCTAATGAGTCTGTAAAATTATATATATATAAAAAAGATGTATGTGTTCTATGGAATGAGATAAACTGTGTATTTGAATGAGATAAGATGCATGGGAACTTTGGGGACAAAGTTCATTTAAGGGGGGTAGATTGAAATACCCCAAACCTAAGTACAGTAAGTGAAATACCCCAAACCTGGATATGGTGTTTAGATGTTAAACTAAGTTATAAGAAGGCTAAATTATGGCTTATAAACATTAGGAAACAATTTAAACCGTAGAAAACACAAGGAAACACCTTAAGAGCAATTTAAGCAAAAACATGCTCTAAGCTTGGAGTAACTTTGAATAACACCCAAATACCATTCTTAGACCTTAGTAACATGCTAATGGACATGTTAAATCAATTACCAAAGAAAACCAAGCTCAAAAACTAGTTAAAACACAAATTGTGCTTTAAGGACTCTTAAAGCACATTTTTGAAAAATTGTCTTGGAAGGAGGTTTTGAGTGGCTAAATGCCCATGATTACACCTTAATCAACTTATGTACTACTTATTATCACATTAGGAAGCCTAAATCAATGGGAAACCAAACATTTCACAAATTTGTGCACTAATTATGAATAGTGCCCAAATAGTACCTAGTTTAAGCTTTAGTCAACTTAGTTCAATTAATTGGTCAAAAAAGACCATAAATATCTTCATTAGCAAGGGGGGGCGGGGGCGGTTTTTGAAGTGGTGAGTCACCATAAGGAGCCAGCACTTAAGGAAAAGAAGAGGGAAATGTTAAAAGTTACTATTTACTTTAAGGAAAGATTTCACCTTTTACTTACCTCTCTCTCTTTCTTCATTGTTTCCTTTCCCACCGGTTTCATCTTCATCCCTTCTCCATTCACGTAAGAACCAGCCCCATTCTTGCCTCATCTTCCTTTGCTCACAAAATCTTCATTTTAACTCCAAATCCAAAAGTAAGCATAGATAACTCTTAGTTAGAACAAGCCCTTTCTTCATATCTTTTCAAAACTGGAAAAGCTTCATTTCGGTGCCAAGATAAAACCCCATTGAAGGAGGAAAATAAAATTGAAGATCTCATATGCTTCTCTATTCATTCAAGGTAAGGAAACTTAAAGAAAAATAAACTTTCCATTACTTTTCACACATATCCGAAAATCATCTTCTTATGGGTTCTTGTTTTATCCCTTGGAATATCTTGTTTTAATTCTCCAAGGACTAATGGAGGTCCTTCTTGATTCATACCCAAGTCTATTGAGAAGGGAAGAAATGGTGCCGAGCCAAAGAAGACACATAGAGCATCCGGCCGCCTCTGGCCGGATAAAAATAAAGACACGTAAAGCATCCGGCCACCTCTAGCCGGATGAAAATAGAGATACGTAGGGCATCCGGCCTCCTAGCCGGATGAAAGTAGAATACAGGCAGGGTAAGATATAGTACGGCCGGTCGCCTGTGACCGGCCAAAAGCTGTAAGTAGGGGCAAAACTATACTGTGATGATAATAAGTGAAACAGCTGACAAAATGAGATCGGGCCCAAAATACTATAAATAGGGGTGTACCCCCATGAAATAAGACACACTACATTTGGCAATCAGACAAGCTTGATTCTAGCAAAAGGCTCTCTCTCTCTCTCTCTTTCTCCCTTACGAGACTTGTGATTGAAACCAGGTAACGTAGGATAGTAAGGCAGATCGAATTGGATTAGGATGAATACTCCGTTTCATTTGGCGTCGTCTGTGGGAAACGAACAACTAGAAGCAACCACGAGACCACGTAGAAGCAGGGAAATGATCTTTGACGTCGGTAAAAAAAAATCTAAAATAATTGATCGTGTTTTTTTGCAGGATCTAAGCATGGAAAATGGCTCCGAGATCTAAGAAAGTACCGAAGAACACCATCGAAAATAACAATCATGTTGAAGTGGAAATGAGTTCCGAAATGCCAGAAGCTATCTCCAAGAAAGATCTCGAGGATATGCTGAAGGGATTGGTTAGGTCGATCGATGAGAAGATTGTGGAAGGAAATGAGACTCTGCAACAAGAACTGATGCAAAGGGATGAAGAATACCGGAGAAAGTGGGATGAAATGACTGAAGCTATAGAACAATTGAAAAACAAGGATTCAAGGGGGAGTAATGGCGAAGAGAGTAAATATCGGAAGAACACTACGATCATTTTCGAAGAAGAAACGGAGGAAGACGATCAGATAAACATGAGTCTATATCCCTTCTCGGAGAGGATCAGAAAAGTAAAACTTCCACCGCACTTCGTTGCTCCGGCGATTGAGAAATATGATGGAACAGGGGATCCCGCCCTGCATGTCATAAAATTCATGTTCGCCATGAATACTCAAGGGATTAGTTCCCTCGCTCTCTGCAACTTATTCCCAGGAATGCTTTCAAAGAGAGCATTGGGATGGATCTCCATAAGGCCGCCGCAGTCCATCACCAGTTTCAAAAAACTAACTGAAGAATTTCAACAATATTTTGCTGCAAGCAAGAGGGTTAAGAAAGAGACGATAGAGTTGATGGATGTCAAACAACGAAAGGGAGAAACTGTGAAGGAGTACAGTGAGTGCTTCCATAAGAAAATTGCGGAAATTGATGATATCGATGAGAAGATCTTGATTAAAGCTTTTGGTAATGGCTTGGCACAGCCCGACTTGCTGGAAAAATTGCAACCAAGCACCAAAGACTCATGGAGAATTAGCTGAAATGATCCATGACTTTTTGAAATCCGAGGTAGCAGAAAATAAGGCTAAAGAATTAGCAGATAGCTTTAAGAATCCGGCCGCATCAGAGAAGAAAGGAGGACAAGGTGGAAGCGCTGGAGCAGGGGGGTCGAGGTACAGGCCGTATTACAAGTCAACCGCCGGATCTTCATCTCAAGTGCCGCAGCATCAGGGGCAAGGACCGTTGTCTACATCGATCCAGGAAAGTACGCTGCCACAGTAAGAGAGGGGTACCTCCCCCAGCCAAGAAAGTCGCCGCAAGGGGAGATTCTAGTAGCATTCTGCGAGTATCATGGAAATCACAGCCATCGAACTGTAAACTGTGCTACCTTAGCTAAAGAGCTCAGAGTCATTGAGGAGAATAAGAAGAAAGGAAAGCAGCAGGCCGGATTGTAGAGGCAGTACAGCAATCAGAATCCTTCCTAAACCAACAGTCAATACACACCTCGAGGTCGTCAAGAGGAAGAGGCCCAGCCTAAAGCTCGATCATAGCAAATCTGTTGGTATGATTACAGGTCTGTAGAAAAGGAAGTAAGGCTTTCTTTCTAGCAACAAGTGTCATGAGAGCAAAATTCATTACAGATTGCTTTTTCTAAAAATTCAAAATGTATAAAAGTGAGCTGTGTGAAAACTTCGTATTAAGAGGTAAAAGGATTAATAACATTTCGTTTCACATTATATTTCTTAAAATGCCGTAGTTTTCCCCCCCTCAAAAAGGCTAACAAAAATTATTTCTAAGAAAACTCACAGGGCTTTTTTCAGAAGTAGGACCTCTAACTCCTAATGAAAGAAAAAGACACATTCATAAGGTGCATCTGAACTCCCAGAGAAAAAGATCGCCAAAAGAGAAGGCTTCACTCCAATTTTCTTCTCCGATGAAGATGAAGATGGAGATGGAGTGCTATACCCACACAACGATCCACTTGTCATTCGTGCGCAAGTAAATGATCGGATGATGGAAGGAATCCTGATAGATAGTGGAGCCGGAGCAAATGTCATATCAGCAGAAGCAGTTAAAAAGCTAGAAGTGCCGGAAGACCGGATCAAGCCATATTCGGCGGTTCTAGGAGGATTTGTAGGAGGGGTTTCTACCACATCTTCCGGCAGTATAGATTTTACAATAACTCTGGGTCAAGGGGACGAAAGGAGAACAAAAAACTCACACGCTTTCATTGTGTCAGGCCTTTCTGGATATAACATGTATCTCAGAAGACCTGGAATCAATGCTTTCAAAGCTATATGCAGTACCCATCACTTAAATTGAAGTATCTAACCACAAGTGGGAAGTTGATTACGATAAGGGGAAGTCAAAAAATGGCTCGGATGTGTGAGGTCTGCATTATGGACAGTCTTCCTAGTGAAAGGGTGGTCAAAACTGTGGGATCAGAAAAGGAATTCAATGGGAAGTTACTGCTTCCCCCTGAACCAAGTCAAGAAAAGGAGGAACATCAGGCGACTCAGGCTCCCCCAGAGAGGTATATTTAAAATCTGACCCTTCTAAGTTTTTTAAAATAGGAACTACATTTGACAGCGGAGAACAAACTCACTTAATGAGGTTCCTGGAAAAAAGAAGGACAACATTCGCCTGGAGCACGGACGAAATGCCTGGAATAGATCCAAAGCATCCAGCAGTCAGGCAAAGGAAAAGAGTAATAGGGCAAGAAGAGATTTGGCGGCATGAGCCGAGGTCCAAAAGCTCCTCAAAGCCGGATTCATCAGGGAGGTAACTTACCCACGATGGCTGGCTAATGTCGTCATGGTGAAAAAACAAATAGAAAATGGAGAATGTGCGTGGATTTCACAGACTTGAATAAGGCATGTCCTAAAGATTTTTATCCCCTACCATCAATAGATAGATTGGTAGTTTCAACTGCTCAGAGTTCTGTGTTAAGTTTTCTAGATGCATTCTCCGGCTATAATCAGATTAAGATGAAAGAAGAGGATTCGGAAAAACATCCTTTATCACTTCAGCCGGAACATTCTGTTACAGAGTAATGCCTTTTGGCCTAAAAAACGCAGGGGCTACCTTTCAGCGAATGATTGATAAGGTGTTTTGTCAACAACTTGATCGAAATGTGGAGGCTTATGTTGACGATATAGTCGTAAAAAGCCCATCAAAAGAGCAACACATGAAAGATTTGGAGGAAACATTCGATACTCTGGACAAATACCAAATCAAGCTGAATCTGGAGAAGTGTGTATTTGGTGTGACTAAAGGAAGGTTTCTCTGCTTCATTGTTGGACAGCGAGGTATCGAAGTCGATCCAGAAAAAAGTCAAGCAATTCTCAACCTTTCTCCACCCAAAAATATCAAGGATGTCCAAGCCCTAAATGGGAGGCTCACAACATTAAGTAGATTTTGTTCCAAGCTTCAAGAAAAATCAATCCCGTTCTTCAATATCCTAAGGAAGAACAGCAAATTTCAGTGGGGACAGGTATAGATGCGTTCGAAAAGATCAAAGAAATGCTTCGGGATCTGCCTAAGTTGGATGTGCCCGCCCCTGGCCAAGGCCTCTACCTTTATTTGTCCGCGACAGATTGGGCAGTTGCGGCTGTCTTGATCATGGAGGAGAAAAGGGAAGTACCAGTTTATTATACCGGTAAAATTTTAAAGCCCAACAGAAGGACGTTATACTAACATAGAGAAAATCTTTTTCGCATTAGTGGTGGCATCAAAAAATTATGGCCCTATTTTCAGTCACATCGGATCTTTGTCAGGACCAATTGGCCGCTCAAGCAATAGTGAACAATCCAAATGCTTCCGGCCGATGGTGAGCTGGACAATAGAGCTAACACAATATGAAATTCACTTCTTGCCCTGAACAGCGATTAAAGCCCAAGCCTTGGCAGATTTCATAACAGAAACAAACAAACTTTGCAAAGAAGAGAGACAGCCCCAGAACCCATACATCATCTTAGTTGACGGAGCCCGATGCCAAACTGGGGCAGGAGCCGGAATAGTAGTCCAAGCGCCGGATGGACAAAGCTTAAACTACGCCTTCCGGCTAGACTTTGACATTACTAACAACGAAGCTGAATACAAAGCCCTTATCCAGGGTTTGGAGGTGGCTACCGCGCTGGGGGCAACAGGTTCCATAGGAGGATACCTTCTCTATTCTTTCCTTCATATAAAATCTTGTTAAAAAAAACTTATAAATTATTACATTTCACAGAATTAGAAGTATACTCAGATTCTATGTTGGTAGCAAGACAAAACGACAACATCTATGAAGTCAAAGAGGAAAGCATAGAGGTACTTGCTCAAAGTCAACGAGCTAAAAGAAAATTTCCAAAGATGTGAGCTAAAACACCTTCTCACAAGGAGAACGTCGAGGCTGATGCCTTGGCAAAATTGGCAAGTATGGCCGAAAGGGTACCCAATGAAATATGGCTAGAAATCAAAACTGCGTCAAGCATAGATGAAGCTCAAGTATTTACGGTGGAGTCGAGTGACGAGACAGAATCTTGGATGACCCCAATCATAGATTACATACGCCAAGGAAAGTTGCCGGAAGAAGAAAAGGAGGCCAGGATAATAAAAAGGCGGGCCACATCCTTTTTCATTGAGAATAACCAGCTATATAAGCGATCTTTCGCAAGGCCAGCGCTAAAGTGTTACGTGGCCGAAGGGGCAGAACTAATAAAAGAGGTACATGATGGATCCTGTGGAAACCATCAAGGAGAAAGAACCACAACGCACTAAATCTTGAGGCTCGGATACTTTTGGCCAAAAATGATGGAACATTGCAAAGAAAATTTACAAAAAGTGTCTCAAGTGCCAAGAACACGGAAACAAAATACACAATCCTCCGGTAGAGCGGAAATCTATCCTCTGCCCAATCCCCTTTTCTATGTGGGGATTAGATATTGTGGGACCATTCCCAGAAGCGTCGCCTGGGAGGTTCAAATTCATGTACGTCGCCATCGACTATTTCAAAATGGGTCGACATGCCCACATCTCCATCACAGCTAGAAAATCACAAGAATTCATTTGGAAATATGTGGTATGCAGGTTTGGCATACCAAAGGCAATAATAACTGATAACGGAGCGCAATTCAATTGCGAAAGCTTTCGGGAATTCTGTGAAGAATGGAAGATCGATTTAAGGTTCGCATCGGTGGCTCACCCCCAGGAAATGGACAAGTTGAGAATGCGAATGGTCAGATAGTAAAGGCAATAAAGAAAAAGCTCGATGAAAGAAAAGGAAAGTGGGCAGAGTTGTTACCCAAGGTCCTCTGGTCATACAGGACAACAGAAAGAGGGCCGACAAGAGAAACACCCTAGAGACTAACATATGGATTAGAGGCTGTCATTCCGGCGGAAATTGTGGTACCATCGGTAAGGTGGGAATCGTATGATGAAGAAGTCAACAATCAGGGAATACAGGACCATCTAGACCTCCTCGAGGAAACTAGGGTGGCCGCCGCAGTAAGGATGGCGAAAGATAATTAAAAGTAGAGCGATATTTCAACCAAAGGATAAAAGAGCGGAGTTTCGCTCCAGGAGAGTTAGTTCTCCGAGAAGTTAAACAGCCTAAGAAACTAGAGCCCAATGGGAAGGACCGTACATCATACACTAAAAGACGGGACGAGCTTCATACCGCCTAAAAATGGTGAAGGATATGAATTGCCGCATTCTTGGCATGGAGAGTGTTTGAAAAAATTCTATGTGTAAAATCTATGATTCTTCAATAAAGAGGTATTATTTTTTGAAAAGAGTGAAAGTAAGCACTGGCCAACGAGCCGCAGGCTATCATGCCTTGAAAATAAGCACCGGCCAACGAGCCGCAGGCTATCATGCCTTCAAAATAAGCACCGGCCAACGAGCCGCAGGCTATCATGCCTTGAAAATAAGCACCGGCCAACGAGCCGCAGGCTATCATGCCTTGAAAGTAAGCACCGGCCAACGAGCCGCAGGCTATCATGCCTTGAAAATAAGCACCGGCCAACGAGCCGCAGGCTATCATGCCTTGAAACTAAGCACTGGCCAACGAGCCGCAGGCTATCATGCCTTGAAAATAAGCACCGGCCAACGAGCCACAGGCTATCATGCCTTGAAAATAAGCATCGGCCAACGAGCCGCAGGCTATCATGCCTTGAAACTAAGCACCGGCAACGAGCCGCAGACTATCATGCCTTAAAACTGAAAGTAAGCACCGGCCAACGAGCCGCAGGCTATCATGCCTTGAAAGTAAGCACCGGCCAATGAGCCGTAGGCTACCATGCCTTGAAAGTAAAATTCGGCCAAAAGCCGCAGGTTGTCATGCTTTGAAAAGAAAATATCCGGCTAAAAACCGCAGGCTAAAATCCGGCTAAAAACCGCAGGCTTTGGTGCCATAAAAAATATAAATAAAGATTCGGTCAATAAGCCGCAAGCTTTTTATGTTGTAAAGATAAACACTCGACTAACAAAACTAGCATAAGATAACCATATATGCACCATTCAAAAGAAGGAATACCCCAGTAATAGACAAATTGGCTAAAAGAAAATGGAGACAAAAGAACAGTAAAGAGACCGGTAGCTCCGGCAAATAAGTTAACAAAGGTTGTAAAAGCATAGCTTATATTCCTCCCAAGTGTAGGGTAAAAACAATTACAAGGGTGTAATCATTACATAAACTTGACAACCATAGAAGATATATGCCAAAAAAAAAACCTCTAAAAAAGAAAAACCCCATTCCACTTTTCTGCAGCTAACCTATTGCCACTACCAGCTACACTTTTAGAAGATCTAGATCTCCCTGTGTTACGCTGCACCCCTCCAACGGATGGCTGGACGTTGCTTCCAGCCGGAAGAAAGGAAGCTTGACCAGGGCCGAAGCATGTCTCCCTAGGGCTACGGCGGAATCGCTCAAGCTCCTCAAAAAAGTTGGACTTTTGGGCAACAACTTTGAATTTCTACTCTAGCTCATTACAGATCATCGTCCAGCACCTCCCCTTTCTCCAAGAAGTACTCAGAAATGATCTGGCGACAGATATTAACTATCATGCGGCACTGAGAAACGAAGGACTCCTTAAGATGGGCATTAATGGTGCCTTGCTTCTGTATCTCCTCCTGAGATTGCCGTGAGAACGACGACAGCTTAGCCACTTGGGACTCAAGAGTCAGGACCTCGCCCGATATTTGTCACGTTGAGCATTGGCTAAAGACAGCTCCTCATTAGCGCTGTTTACCGGTCGTTCAGCTTCCGGACATGCTTTAGAAGATTGGCTGAGCTCAAACCTGGCCGGAACACAAGAAAGATAAAAAATAAAGAGATGAAAAGGAAGTAACGGAAAATCAAAAAATCCGAAAGATTACCTTGGTTCGATGACTCAGTATTCTCAATATGGAGGCGAGACATGGCTTTCTCCAACTCTTTCACCCTCTCTTCCAGTTTGGCTTTCCGCTTGTCAAGGCAGCTTTTTCTGCAGCAAGAACTTTCTTCTCCTCTCTCAAGTAGAGCAATCCCGAAGCAGGGATTGCTTCTCCTGTTCGAAAGAGGTCCTTGAATGCTCTTCCAGTGCGGCCTTTTCTTCCGATGAGCAGTTGAGCTCCTGAATGAGCTTCCCCTTTTCCTCTACAAGGGCCTTATTTTCTCGCTCAAGAGCTTGCTTCTCCAGCTCAAGTGCTTCGGCCTCTTGTTAAAAGGAGTTCCTCTCCTCAAAGAGAAAAGACTTATCGGCCTGGAGGGCAGCCACGTCATTTCGGTGAGCAGAATGCACCTGATTCAGCAAAACGTCTAAGTCAGAGAAGGCCCGAACCAGCTCATCTTTTCCAAAAGCAAGACGGTTTCGTACCTCGATCAAAGTTTCGTTAGCTTGCAGGATCCAGCCTTTTAAAGAAAGATTCTCTTCTCGAAGACTCTTCAGTTGTAGCTCATATTCGTCGCGCTGACGGACGCATTCCTGCCGGGACAGCCGCAGCTCTTGTTTATCGCCTCAGTCCTTTCCTTCACCTTGAGGTCAATCTCATAGTGAATCTGGTCGATGTAGGCATCATGTGAGGAGCGGGTTCGCTTTAGTTCCTCTTGAGCATTTTCGGGTCGGCTCTACTCATAGCGGAGCCTGGACTGGAGGTTGCCGGAGTGAACCTCAGCACTCTGGGCCATAGACATCACCTAAAAACAAGCAGCACTGATCACCAAAATCAAAAAAGAGAAAGCAAAACAAATCAAAAAGGGAATACAAAATTTTTTAAGGAATGTCAAATAATGTATGCCAACCCGAAAGATGCCCTCCCACATAAAGTCGAACACATCTCTTTATTGGGAGGGAGTGCCGCATAATGGCATCTGCTCCCCCATCTCCCATCCGTAACCTTTCCTTAGTAGCAGTAACGGTTGCCGGAGGAGCAAAGATCCCGTCTGGATGACCGGACCTCTTCATTGCCTCTTTCTAGATAGCAGAGTACTTAGCGGATTCACAGGAGATTAGGAATGGTAGAAGCCATCCTTCCTTTTGGGAAGGACCGGTGAAAGACTCCTAAGCAGGTGGAGGGGGAGAGGAAGAGGAAGCCATGGTGTCCTCCCTTTGCTTGCTCCGAAGTTCAGGATTTTCAGGCACCGGGCGGTATTCCATCGACTTTTCCCGCGCCGCATCCTTGGCCGCAGCAATGTCAATGGAGAATGAAGCCGAAGCCTCAGGGTTGCTGGAGGTTTGTTCCTCTCCCGATACCTCTGGCAGCGTAACCTTTGGTGTTGATGCAATCTTTTTCTTGAGTCTATGCTTTACAGGAACAGAGACTGCCGCAGTAATTAAAAACCAGGCACAACTTCATTATCAGAAGGTTCAAGCGTATACAAAACCAAGGACAAGAGGGCACTGTAAAAAGACAAAGGAACACAGAAGAAGGAAGGATCGATCAAAACCTTGTTTGGCCGGAAGGTCGCTGCAGAGTCCTGTGGCTTCCAGAGTATTTTCTTGGGCAGGATCTGAAGAAAAGTAGCCCGACAAGTCAGGAAACTGTTCGTAAATCGGGGTTGGATGACCGGACTCCCGCTCCGGGCGAGAACCAAGGTCCAGACCCGAACCAGGGGTGAGAGGAAGAAAGACACGACGTCTAGACTCTGGACTCACGTGCCATGTACCTGGCAATTCGGCGTCGGCACGTTTAGGGGATTCCAACCTTTTCTTTTTCTTCGACTGCTCAGCTTGGCCATCTCCTACTTCTTGCCTGGAGCGCTTCATAGAAGGAGCAGCATCTCCCAAGCTTCTCAGCCGCACCGACGGCCGCATTCATCGTATCATAGTAATTAATATTTTCGTCCCCACTCTTGAAGGTGATGAAGTTCCAGCTATAGAAGGGACTGATCTTGTCTCCCTTCCGGAAGAAATCTACATACAACACACCAAAGTAATAAGGGAACCAACGGAGACAGCAAAATTTGCGCTAATAATCAAACACTAACTGTAATAGGTCTTCAGTGAGGATAAGCGTGCGTTTGTAAAAAATGCCTCAACAGTCGGCGGCTTGCGGTTTTGTGCCCTCTGAATCTTCGAGATGGGCAGCTCGGCCGGGGGAGTAGTAGGACAGATCAACTGACCTTTGATAACTTTAGAGCAATACGGGACACCCAGGTAGCGGCCGGATGGAGGGACGATAACGAACCACCGCGAGCCCCACTCATGAACCTTCTTATAATAAAAAGAGAATATCCGGCCCTCACAATAATGGTTAGGCTGTCAGGATCAACCGTAACCGTGAAGAATCGAGCAAAGTCGGTACCCTCCGGCCGAATCTTGTTTTCTTCGCAAAGAGCGACAAAAGCGTGGAGATGCGAAATAGCCTTCGGATGTAGTTGGGCAAGAGAGCAACAACGATGAAGCAAAAAACCAAGACAAAGGGGTGTGGGGAATGGTCAGGCCGGAGCGGAAAAATGAGCATAAACCACATACCCAAGGCCAAAGTCGTCATTGGGGTGAGAATCGGGAGATGGTAGATAAATTTGGGTACCAGGTGGAACTTCGACACCCCTAAGATAACCGCAAAGGGAGGAAAAATCGAGAGAAGAAGGAGAGGGCCCGCGCCCAGCCAAAAAAGGCTTCGAGAATTTCAGAAGCGTGGGGCGAAAACCATTAGAGGAACGAGAGCCTTGAATCGCCTCAATGCGGCAGCCTTACTCTTCCTTGCGGCGGAGGTAAACATTGAGGAATTAGCACAAAATCAGATGAGCAACAACAACGAAAGATAGAACAAAGCACGATAGTGAAAGGCGAAAGAGAAGACAGTAAAGGCAAGAAGACGGGGGAAGAAAGAGAAGGAAACTCAAAACTCGGACTTTAAAGGGGGTTTTCTCCCGCTCAAATAAATATATATTTATGCATAAAAATACCCTTTTATAGAGAAAAGAAAGAGGATTACACGCTTTCTAAGGACGATTCTGACAGTTAGCCAAAAAGGATCCTACGTATTCTACATCGAAAACGGGCGAGAAAATTCGAAAAGGGCAGCGCAGGACAAGTACGAGTCACGAGCCCCGCACGTGACATTTGAAAGTTCTTTCTCTCCACATATGAAGAAAAAGAACTTGTGGGATTGGGATGAGGAAAGGACGAAGCACAGACAGAGCATAGAATCTCGGAAGTAACCATAGCCGCAAATTTTTTCCTCAAACACAAGACACAGAAGTTCTACTTTCTTCATCAAAATTCAAAAAGATAGAATTTGTGGGACTGATGAGAAGGGAAGAAATGGTGCTGAGCCAAAGAAGACACATAGAGCATCCGGCCGCCTCTGGTCGGATAAAAATAAAGACACGTAGAGAATCCGGCCACCTCTGGCCAGATGAAAATAGAGATACGTAGGGCATCCGGCCGCCTAGCCGGATGAAAGTAGAATACAGGCAGGGTAAGATATAGTACGGCCGGTCGCCTGTGACCGGCCAAAAGCTGTAAGTAGGGGCAAAACTGTACTTATACATGTAAAACACAGGCTGACAACATGAGATTGGGCCTAAAAATACTATAAATAGGGGTGTACCCCCATGAAATAAGACACGCTACATTTGGCAATCAGACTTAAGCTTGATTCTAGCAAAAGGCTCTCTCTCTCTCTTCTCCCTTACGAGACTTGTGATCGATACCAGGTAACGTAGGATAGTAAGGCAGATCGAATTGGATTAAGATGAATACTCCGTTTCATTTATCTTGAGACTTCAAAGGTAATCATCCACTTTTAAGCTTTAAAACACACATTTTAACCTAAGAATGAGTTCTATGAGTTTAGGCATATTGCTTAGTGCTCATTAGACTATTTGAACGTGGATTAGAACATTGGCAAGAGGATTGGAGTCCTTGGCCGAGAATCATCCAAGAAAACCTAAGGAGGAAGTTGAGAGAAAATTTTGAGAAACAAGGTAAATGTCTTACCTTAAGGTGTTTATTGTTTTAAAGGGTGGGATTTAGATAGATGATAAGTGTAGCTTAGAGTTTACACTAATTAAGGGCTATAAAACCTAGGAGAAAGAACATGATTATATTTGAGAACTTGTGACTAAGGAACAAATGGCAAATTGAGTTAGTAAAACAATCACAAGGTGAATTACAAGGACATTATTATTGCAATGGGAGCATTGTTGTGTGTATTTGTAGGTTTAAGGCTATATTATGTGGGAAATTCAGTATTTAAATTTATGTCATTTAAGGGCCTAAGAGCCATGTCATTTAAGGGCCTAAGAGCCATGTCATTTAAGGGCCTAAGAGCCATGTCATTTAAGGGCCTAAGAGCCAAGCATTTAAGTGTATGCACTATATTATGATGTAGTGTAATTTGGGTGAAGTTTTGTGTGTAAGAGTGTTTCTTGAGGATTTGAGTGTTCTTGGTTGTTTAAGGATGAAAAACTAGATGTTTGGGTGTAGTAATGTACTAGGGAAGCCATGTCAAAATTTGGTTGTGAAACTTGTTGTTTAAGGTGTTCTAAGGAGATTTTATGTCTAAGGATGTGCTAGTAAACATTAAGGGTTGTTTTGGTGGAAATGGATAAACTAAGGTGTCCTTCAGTAGTAAGATAACCTAGGAATGTGTATGAGGAACTAGGGGTTACAATGGTGAATTTAAGGCACCAAAACAATGATAAGAGAAGTTATGAAACTTGTGCAAAGTTTGAAGGAAATAAGGTGTTATGTCTTGTGAAGGTTTAAGCATGAGCTAGAGTATATAGTCTTAAGACATTTGAGTAAAGGAAATGGGAATGAGTAATAATGCTTGAGGAGTGGTTACATTGATGGAAAGGAAACATTTTGGTTAGTTGAAGTCTAGGCAAAATTACAAGATGGAAGTGTAAGGAATTAAGTGCTAAGTGTTAAGGATTTAGTGAGATTTTGAGTAAATGGTTAAGGAGTGAAGAGGGCAAAAATATGACGAGACTGAAGAGCCAAGACGGTCCAAACCTTAGATCCCGGCTCAGGCCCCAGGCCCCCTTCAGGACCCTGTTCAGGCTCCAATCTGGACACCAAGCGTCAATCCAGATCCCGCAACAGTACTAAGTCCGGGCACTAGACCTCATGACTAGGTCCAGGATCCCGCACCCAGCACTCTACGTCCGGGCGCCACATCCCGCGTCTCGTATTCTGCATCCGGGCATCGCACCCCGTACCCCACACTTTTAGACCGGAAGGCTTTACAAGGAGGAAAGTGTCAAAGGGTTTAGAGATAGACTTCACCCTAGAAAGTCTATAAATAGAGATGGGGGGCTCATTTGTTAGGGGACACAAGATTAGAAGAGAGAGAAAACACTAGAAAGCTCTCTAACATTGTAATACCAAAGAAAGGAATAAAGATATTGTCAAGAAGTGGATGTAGGCCGGATTATTGGCCGAACCACTATAACTCTCGTTGTTCTGTTCATTGGTGAGATTTGAGGGACAAATTATACGTTTTCATTTGGCGCCATCTGTGGGAAACGAACTGCAAGAAAGCAACCACGATTAAGCCACGGTTATTCACGATTCTGTTTGTTGCTTCGGAGTAGAGAAAGCCACGATGAATTCGACGTGGGAAACGAATGATCGGAAACGACAACCACGAAACCACCATAATCCAAAAGAAACACCACGCGAGGGGAATCAGATCGAAAAAATTGAGAGATCCATCTACGAAAGATCGACCTCAAAGATTGAATCGTTGTTGGTTCATCCACGGAATTCAGAAAATCAACTTGCGTCTTTGAAGGAAATAGCGAACAAGGATCTTGAAGTACGGGTTGGACTACCGAAGTTCATAATTCTATCATGAGCAAGATGAGTTTGCTCTTAAAGGAGGATGAACGATTAGCCGGTTGATTGAAAAATTTGTAGAAGGATACTATCACCATCGATTGGCTTCCAGAGCCGATTGATCCAAGAAGTCGATCGATCCATCAGCCGTCAAGAATTTCACTAGCACTCGGGAAATTCGTCAAAGCGAGCAACGAATTCTCAAACGCCGGAGCTTATTCAGATCTAAAATAAAGTTCATCCGTTGGTGATTCATGATACGAGTAAATATTCGAGAAGTGATAAACAAAATGAGTCCATGTACGGAGAACCAATTCTTGATCAAGAAAGAAACGATTAAAAGCGATCTCAGATCTAGGTCTACAACTCATCAAGAAGGAGTGCGAATTGTCCTTCGTTCAGGAGACGGGACGACCTCTCAGACTTCAAATCAAGATTTAACTGACAAATCTCAGTTGACGATAGCGTTTCCTTCTAAATCTGAATCTACAAAAGGGAAACTCATTCTCCCCCCTTATATGATCGATTAGATTTGTTAAGCTCATGTGTTGTTCTCCTATTTCATCAAATTTGTTTCAATCGCAGGGGGCAATGACGATCAACAGAACAGAAACCCTTGCCTCTAAGAAAGGCTTTACAGTTTGACAACCATGGAACAAAGGCAATTTGATAAGTAGGGAGGCTTTCGTCCGGAGGTCCCCTGTCCAGTCTTTGAAGAGCTAAACCAGTATCGAAGTTTTGATAACAAGCAAGGAGCGAGAAAGCCACATATTGCAAAACTCCCTCACAACACACTCAACCGGATGTTGTCCTCAGTCCAATACCAAGCGACGTCTTCCCTCCAAACAAAGATTTTGATTCATTTTTCAGACATTAATGATCGATAGAGCTTGGAGTCAAGTCAAGTCAAGCGCTGATTAAATAAAAGAAAGAAAGAGTAAGAATGCCTAAGTTCAACGCAACCTTGGAAGGTATATGCATCTCCTCTTTTCTTCTCAAAAACAAGGCTGACCGGAAGCTCCTTGACCGGAAGCCGGAAGCTCCTTGGCCGGAAGCTGGAAGTTCCTTAACTGGAAGCTGGATGACAACGACCTGAAGCTCCTTGACCGGAAGCCGGAAGCTCCTTGGCCGGAAGCCGGAAGCTCCTTGACCGGAAGCCGGATGACAACGACCGGAAACTCCTTGACCGGGCACGAGACTGCTGCGCCGGAAGCATAACAAAGGCAACGCCGCAAAGAAGAGGAAAAAGGTGCCGCGAGAGGAGCCCGGAATGCAAGCTTAACTTCAATCAAAGAAACATATCTCCAATAATTTCCTTTCTTCTCAAAGATTCAAGGTACGATTCTAAACCTAAGTCACGCTCGTAACAATCTTGAAAGGTAAAAACTCAGAAGATGATGAGCTAGAGGTTTGTAAGTTACCTCTTCTTCTGAATTGATATCACACTTTTTGTGTTTGTATTTGTACGACAGTCTTACAACTTCTTTCTAACTTTCAGCATGAGTTCCCAAGTGTTACTACAAATAAGGCTCCAATTTTGCAAACCTAGACCTTTAATTTTCCTTATTTCTACAGGAACTCAGTGCCATAGTACGGGCATAAGCAGTAATTGCTATTGTTTTGAGTAATTACTTTCATAATTAAAATCTGTTTCTGTCAAAAACAAGGGTCTAACTTTGAAACTTCGTATAATTCTTCTCTCCTCTCGACTGCTACACCTTAGTTTTTTGAACTCCTGAAGCATATTTTTGGCGCTTCCTTTGACAAAATACAAAAACCTTTGCTGCAGTTTTCCATTACTGCAAACTGTATAAAGTACAAGACTCGATGCACTGAAATTTTCAAAAATCATACACTTTGTATAACTTCATGGTGCAGGGTTGCATGTTTTTCAATCTGAGAAATCACAGAAATTCTATGAAGAATAAATGCACCTTCAGCCGATAAAAGGGCATAATCCGATTAGTTAACTAAGCTGAATCCTCTCTATTAGCTGATTTTTTCAGAATTTGTTTGTGTACTACTGTCTATGTTGCTGCTGTTAGCCAACTTCGATTCTGGTTATATACTTGCCGCTGTGACTCATGGATGGTTGGAACTGTTTTTACTGTAGCTACGTGCAGCTATCTCTTATGATCAATGTATGCCTTCAATTGTTTCTGCTAAAAACTGAATTATTGCCCTCTTTTACTGCCATGAATTGTACTACTTTAAACGACCTTTCAAGTATCATGCTATTTTTAATTCAGCAGACCTTCCAGCTTTCACATGATTTCTTAACAATTTTTCTAAGCGCATGATACTTAAGCCTAGAAGTGGATTTTATTTGGATGTTTCAAGGTCTTCATTAATAGTTATATCATCTAAACTTTGTCCATGTTGTTGCCGCTTCTCTATTCAACATGTTTATACCCTCTAAAAACATGCCGCATTACTCCTGCTTTCATTGTTATGATGAAACTGTTTTTTGTAATACTGAATTTCCTTTAATGTGAATTAACTTTCTGTTGAAAGTAGCCACCCAAAGTGTTACATTTAATGTTACTTACTGGAACAATTTTATGAGAAAACCTCATCTGCTTTGAAAAACTTCCATTCAGACTTGCTTTTCCACATTCGAGCATTATTACCCCAGCATTATCAAATTATTTTTATGGATCTTACCTTGAAGACTATAAATTTTTTGCTCCTTTTTAGATTCCTCCAGCAAAGACTAAATGCTATCTTTGCTTCTGTTTCTATAGCTAACCTGATATGAATCCCTGTGTTAATCTGCACTGCTTTAAAATTACGCAAGATTGAAATTTAGGAAACTGACAAATATTCTATTCAAATTGAAAATACAAGATTGTTTTCTTTTCTCTAATTTATGGTACTAAGTTGCTCATTGCCTGAAGCTTTTCCCTGAACATTAAAAGCATGAGCTGTGGCTATTTATGTCCACTTGTCTGAAAGGAAAATCAGCATACATTTTTCAGCTGATAAATTCACTTATCTTAAATTGCTGCTGTTTATTCAAAATTTTCTCTAAAAACTCTCTGAACACAATTACATGTTTTTTTATTATCTGAGGAGCTGCATAAACCATGGACAGGGACGAAGAGCCCCTTCAAAATATCTGATGCAAATTTTAAAAGGAATGGCACAGTGGTTAAGAGCAGATTTTTTCCAAGGTACCACGTAATTGTGATTCAACCTCGCACAACACTACGGCGCGGCCCCACGCACGAGCTACTACCTAAGTCAGGAGAATGCAAGGAAAAAGAGTCTCTGTTTCAACCTTTTCATCTATCTATCACAAATGAGGCAAACTGATCTCAATCTCAGCCATCAGAGCAAGCTATTTTAGCAGGTTCCGGTTGAACAATTTGGATTTAAGCAGTAGTAGTCGTTACCTGCCCGTCGGTTTTTAAATGCTCGAGCCCTTACTATCTACATCACTCATCATGCTTACTTCTTACCTGTATTCATTACAAATTCTCTGCTTCTGATTTTTTCTATCAAAAATAGAGCTTCAGTTCATCTTAGGTTAACCTTTTGATAAATATTTCTGTTTGATAATAAAAATGCAGTACAAAACAGTAGACATACCCATAATCTACCTTATCACGGGTTTTAAATGTTTGTTACGGTTTGGACAGTCTGTCATCTAGCAGATTAAGACTGCTATGCTGTGTTCATACGGTCAGTTACTTGCTGATTTTGTTCTTCGCATGAGAGACGTTCCCCAAGCTAAGAATTTACTAAAAAGACTTATACATTATGAAGCTGAAACTGTCATCTGATTGAGGTTTGTAGACAACCGTTTATAGTTATGGTCTGTTTTTATACATTCCTTGCTGTTATGAATAACGTGTGATACTGAGCTTAATTCAACTATCTAAATTATCTTCTAAAGCGAATGATAACATCTATTCTATTACTTTTGTATAAATCAAACCTGATGTTTGCTGCTGTTTCACTTGACCCTTATCATGAAATGCTTAAAATCTGAGAAACCCACATAATTTAAGTTATGGTTTATGACAACAATTATAACCATGACTGTTCCTGTTCTAGCCTGGCCTTTTAAGCCTTGATCATGTTCTAATGATTAACCTGTGATACCATGAATAACAAACCCATGCTGCGTCTGAATTCTACTTCTTCATAAAGATTATTTTCAGCAGTCCATGGTAACAACATTATGCTTTGCTCCTACTTTGTGCTGTTGTGAATGGCCACTGTTTGCATTACTCATGGCATAGACTGATCCATAAAATGATTTGCATATGCCTATACACTATCTTCTGTCCAGTATGGACAAATAACTCAAGCATAATAAAGTATGCGTGAGACAACAATTTACTTGCTGTTTTAAAGGAAACACTAGTGCCATCCTTCTATGTCATGAAGATTATAACTATTGCATAATAAGGTTGTAATAGGCGTGCACAAGTTCTTATCATAATATGCTTAACTTAGCTTTAAACAAAGTTCGGTACTCTCATTTATTTCCACTCGTCAAAAAAAAGAAAGTATATGGCTACTAGAATATGATTTCAAAGGTACTAATACATATTTGAAGGAAGCGCAGGTACTTTTTACCAGGGGACTGATCACCCCCTGAAGTATTCAAAGAAAGCAAGAACAAAGGCCATCGAGCCAAGAAAATAACACCTACCTATGGACTTTCTGCATAAAGTTGCATATCCATGGAGAAAAGTAACATCCGCCAGAGTGCCTACAGGTTATCACGCCTTGAAAGTAATACCTACCCATGGACTTTCTGCAATAGATTTGCATATCCATGGTGAAAAGTAACACCTACAGGCTATCATGCCTTGAAAGTAATACCTACCCATGGACTTTCTGCAATAGATTTGCATATCCATGGTGAAAAGTAACACCTACAGGCTATCATGCCTTGAAAGTAATACCTACCCATGGACTTTCTACAATAGATTTGCATATCCATGGTGAAAAGTAACACCTACAGGCTATCATGCCTTGAAAGTAACAACTACAGGCTATCATGCCTTGAAAGTAACACCTACAGGCTATCATGCCTTGAAAGTAACACCTACAGGCTATCATGTCTTGAAAAACACACTTTGGGTTGAAATGAAACCTGGCCATCGAGCCAACCCAAAAACCCATCTCTGGACCCATTAGGAGCTCTGGTCGCCTGTAATGGGTGAATTGTTAGGTGTGGGACGCCATACCATACTTGAATCACAAGTACCATCCTTTGGCAAGCATAACAAAGTTGGGAAAATATATATCTATGTTCTCCCTTTAAGGGAATTATCATCCTTTGGCTAGTATAAGCAAAATATTGTATATCAGAACAATAAGGGATTCATCCACCAAGGTATTATGGGATCCATCCATCAAGATATATTATCTCAAAGATTTATGTCCCGGAATTTCCAATTTGTCAGATTCAGAAGAAAGACACTTGTGGGACTTTTTGATCGTACTTATTGTACCAACCTTTTTGTAAGTTCATTTTTCTTTGTAAAAGCTAAAAGAAAAAGAACTTGTGGGACTAGGAGATGGGAGAAAGGAAAGGTAGAAAGCTTATAAATTTTTATCTTGTTTTTTGTAAGTTCCACTTTTTTAAGTGCCAAAAAGTAGAACTTGTGGGACTGATGAAGAGGGCAAAAATATGACGAGACTGAAGAGCCAAGACGGTCCAAACCTTAGATCCCGGCTCAGGCCCCAGGCCCCCTTCAGGACCCTGTTCAGGCTTTAATCTGGACACCAAATGTCAATCCAGATCCCGCAACAGTACTAAGTCCGGGCACTAGACCTCATGACTAGGTCCAGGATCCCGCACCCGGCACTCTACGTCCGGGCGCCACATCCCGCGTCTCGTATTCTGCATCCGGGCATCGCACCCCGTACCCCACACTTTTAGACCGGAAGGCTTTACAAGGAGGAAAGTGTCGAAGTTAGGAAGGCAGCTCCTATAAAGCAATGCTACATGTTCAAGGGTTTAGAGATAGACTTCACCCTAGAAAGTCTATAAATAGAGATTGGGGGCTCATTTGTTAGGGGACACAAGATTAGAAGAGAGAGAAAACACTAGAAAGCTCTCTAACGTTGTAATACCAAAGAAAGGAATAAAGATATTGTCAAGAAGTGGATGTAGGCCGGATTATTGGCCGAACCACTATAACTCTCGTTGTTCTGTTCATTGGTGAGATTTGAGGGACAAATTATACGTTTTCAAGGAGTTTGATTGTGAGTGGATTAAGAGGTTTGGTGGATGGTTAAGAGTGGTTTAAAGTGCTAAAATAATGTTAGAACACATTAGGACACTTGTGGTAAGGTTTGGAGTGAATTACACACTTAGAAACAAATTTCTGGAGTCGACCTACCTTAGGACCGACCTTAGCAAGGTCGGTCAGGCCTAAAATACCCACCCAGGAAGCTCTCTGACTTAGACTGACATTGGGACCGACCTTGGCAAGGTCGGTCAGGCTTAAATTTTGCAAACGGGAATGTTTCTGGAATGGACCGACCTTGGCAAGGTCGGTCGGGGTAAAATTTTCAGACGGGAAAGTGTTCTGGTTTCGACCGACCTTGGTACCTAACTTGCAAGGTCGGTCGGCCCATATAAAAAAATTTAAGTTTGAGGATGTTAAGTGATATTAGCGGTATGCCATTAAGAGGGTAATGATGATTAGAAAGACAAGAATATAAGGACTTAAGGGATTAAGTTATGTAAAGGATTTAAGTGTTTAAGGTTAAGTTTATAAGAACTTAAGTGGTATTAGATGAGGAACATTAATGGCCAAGTAAGTTAAGTAACATGGAAATAATTAACAACCTAAAATGGATGAATGTTTTAGGGCTTGAGAATTGGGATTCGGAAGAAGATTACACAAACAACCGTCGACGGTGAACGGTACGGTTTTCTTGTAGCCTGCTTGCTAACGAGGTGTCCCTCGGCTTGTGTGCTATCTGTTTATATGCTTCGACTAAAACAAGATAAAGCATGCAACCAGACTATTTACTTTCTTGTGTGTTTGCGTTGTACTAACACACTTGACTTTGAGATTAGTTACTAATAATACTTAGTAACATAGAATGAGATAAGAAATTCACTCCCATATTTGTTGGTTGGTTAATTCCCGAGAAAGGTTTAACTAACACTTCGTCTTTAAGACTTTCCACTAACTGGAACTTGGGGGAGTGACGAATCCGGGACTGACTCCGGTCATGCATGTTAAGGAAAGGGGTCGGTATCTGAATCAGATCCGACTTCCGCTTAAGGACTTGTCTTCGGACTTGTTGCCTAGAGTCTAATGTCGACTCAGCCACCTTGGGTTACAGTTCAAGGTGGGAGGCAGATTAAGATGGTGCAGTGGGATCACTAAATCCCAAATGTAAGATAAGTTGTTTATTCAACCAATGGAGTTAATAGCTCATTGGCTAAAGTTACTTTTGAGCCGACAAAAATAAACATTGAGATAAGATACAACCATTTCTAATTAAAGAATGGTTTGTATACTGAGATTGAGATAAGGATTAAGATTGAGGTAAGATAAGAACAAACTGAGATTAAGAGGGATCATAACTTGAAGAGTTAAATGATTAACTTATTTACTAAGGGAATGCTTTTAAGTCGTTCATTGTGTGTGAACTATATTTGTTCATATGTGGCTTGTTGTTTATTTCACTTCTATTTATGTTGTTTATCTAATCAACTTCATGCTATCGACAATTAGTCATCGTAGGCCCCGTTAGCTTGGGGGCTATAAGAGAATCGTACCAACAAAGGTGCTGGCCCCCTCGGGGGCGATTGTTTACATTTTTCTGGTAAGCGCCCAATGTAGACTCATCTTGAGAGTAGCGGTGGTTAGATTTAGGACGGGTTTAATTTTGAGTATGGGATGCGCATGTGCACCCATCTATTAATATTAAAACTTGTGGAGAATATGTTGGTGCTTGAGATATATGTAAACTCGGTTCGTGTGTGTTTGGATTAACGGTTGTAAGTATTTAAGTTTGGTATGTTCTGTTACTTCAGACCGTGGCAAGGTCCTGGTGTTAGTTAAATTCTGCTGTGATGTTTGTTTATGTTTAACTAAGATGCGACAACCACGATTGGATTAAGATGGGGTGTTACAAAAAGTGGTATCAGAGCGTAGTTACACTCTGAATAAGGAAATACCGAACATGGATAACCACCGAGTTAGGATATGAGTTAAGGTATAAGTTATGGGATAAGGGTGTGAGAAGTTAGAGTGGGTAGAGTCAGATGACCACTATTAAGAGTGGATCATCTTTACCGTCTACGGACGTTATAAATTCGTGAACCGAAACCGTTGTGAATACGAGCCTAATGTGCGTTGTAATTGTTCAGATGGCAGGATGTCCACGAGGAGGCCGAGGCCGTAGCCGAGGCGATGAGACTACTGAGATACTGGGAGGGCAGACGATCACCGAGATCGTGGCTGCCGCCTTAGGGCATATGGGCTACCAGGTTGGTGCACAGCCACCACCGCCACAACCCCAGGAACCAAACTGGGTGAAGAGTCTTGCTACCTTCGACCCGCATCTTTTAAGGGGAGACTGATCCCGCCAGGCTCGAGGCATACATTTCCGAGATGGAGAATGCATTCGAGACCCTTGACGTACCTACTAGAGTCAAGATTTGTCTGGCCGCGTTTTACCTGAAGGAAACGGCGGGCGATTGGTGGAAGCTGGTGAGGGCCGAGCATGTGGCCAATCCAGAGTTCGGCTTGGAACAGTACACAGTTCTACTACAAGCCAAATACTATCCTGCCCATGTCTCGACGAAGAAGCGCTTGCAGTTGGATGCGCTGAAACAGACGGACAAGATGACGGTGGACGAGTATTACTCGGAGTTCACCGCCTTGCTATGTCTTCGACCGGGACTGGGGTATTCGGACCAGATTCTGCTGGACCGCTTCTATGGCGGGCTAAGCCATCGACTCCGCTACGCATGGGGCCGACGAGCTATACTACCTTGCAGGTAATAAGAGACAATAAGCTATTATAAGTAAGTAAGATTTTATACCATGAGAATGAGAGAAACTAATACCTTGAAAGCAGGAGTGCTATCATGCCGCTGCAAAGGTTGAGATTACCGTCCAGCTAAGAGACGAGGACAATGCTGCTAAGAGAAAGACGGCTGGTAAGGGTGCTGAAAACCAAGGGCAAGGCGGGTACAAGAAACAGAAGTACCAGGCCCAGAAGAGTCGGAAGGGAAAAGTGAAGACTGAGAAGGTTGCTGAAGAGCCACTTAAGTTGACTTATGCTATTGCCGCTAAGCCCCTGCGCTCGAAAGCGCCATAGGGTAAGGAAGAACACTTAAATGAGAATTGGTGAATTATTAGTAACTTTGAGAATCAATCACTAACATTGTGAACGATCAGGTTCTGAGTCTGGGAAGGGAGCCGGTGGTGGATACCAGCGATGCTATATCTGGCAATGGTGCCACAAGGACCACCCTGGACTCGACTGCAAGGGCAATAAGGTGGAGTGTAATTTTTGTGGGGTGTTCGGACACCGGGCTTACGAGTGTTTCCGAAACCCCTAAAGTAGAGCCTTTAGGCCCGAGATGAAGGGCAAGGGCAAGACCGATCAGGGTGCTAGATCTGACGGTTAGAAGGTGACACAACCAGCCGCCAACAAGAACCCTCGGGTAGTCCAGAAGTCGGGACCCACTCTCCATATGTGGACCGGGACGATGAGGCTGAACCCTCATCGAGGCCAGGTACCAATATAAACCATTAAGTAATAAAATTGCCTGCTTACTGCAGACAAGATTTTTGACCTGGTAAAATAATAAATAAAGCGAGAGTCAAAATATCTATCGGGCTGCAAACAATCCCGGTCGCAGTAGTATAGTAAAATTGAAGCAACCGGGTAATCGAACCGTGGGACCTAAGTGAAAATGTCTAATTCCTAAGCGTGTCACAAAAAGGGGGTTTTACTGAATTGTAAGTGAAACTGATAAAATGCAGATAAATAAAATAACAGATAAATTTAAATGATGGATGACATGATTGAGCGGGACTCCGGGTTCCGATTATTGTAGTTTGGTTAATTATGTTATTTCTCCTGGTTTATAGATTGGCAAAAATAGTAACTCTGACGAATTTGTTTACCAGAACATGCTTTGACTTTTTCAGACCAGCAAAACACATGTAAACAAAATAGGTTTGAGAGATAATATTTATGCAGATGAAGTATTAACTTGTCCGATGAAAACAAGTTTTCCACAAATTTACGAATTAATCGAACCTATCTATTTTTCACTTGATCGGGTCAAAATAGATTTAGAAAGATAATGCAATTAAACGATCAGAATTATTGCAGCATAAGCACATTAATTGTAACAATCTATATATTAACTAAACCAGTAAAAATATAAATTCAATAAAGGCACGCGTTAAAACCAATATCAAATGTTATGCAATAACCAAGACTGCAATAAGAAACAAATAACATGTAACAATATAATGAGTTTAGTTTAATAAACCCTTTATATATAAACCAGACCGGTCCGGTTCATTGTTATTTTGTTTCTGCCCAAACCGGTTCATGATTTCCGGTTCAACTTTGTTTCTTCCGGTTTACCTGTGTCGGTTCTTCAGAGCCATGTTCTTCATAGCGATTCACCAACGTACTGCTCCCCTGCCATTCTCGCGAAATTCGCCCTTGATAATCCTCGTATAATCGACGACGAAAAGAAGGCGACGATCGGAGGATGAAGATGAAGAGAAGATTGACGATGATGATGTGTGATTAGTGGTCGACGCGAAGGCGATGAATGACGAAGGCGAAGGTGAAGGCGATGGCGTCGTCTGTCTCCGTTGCGAGGGTGAATGATGATCGTGTTGGAATGAAGACGAAGAGGCAGATTGCGATGAAGATATGATGGCGATGGTGTGGATGATGTTACAACGAAGATTATGAGGTGGTTACGGTGGTAGATGGAGTGATGGAGCGTGGGTGTGAGTGGTCGATGGTGATGGAGGGATCTGTGTGTGTCGATGAAGAAGACGACGCCGGTGGTGAAGTTGAGGTGATAGTCGTGTGGTGAAGATATGAGATGTGGTGTTCTTTCTGTGTGTGGAGTCGGTGTCGATGGGGATGGAGTTCCCAGTGGTGTAGGGTGATCGATGAAGAAGAACCGTGACGGGATGAAGGCGAGATGATAACGATACGGTGATGATGATGGTCGAAGCGTGGTGGTGTTTACGGTCTGTGAAATGATAATGTCGGAGCGACGAAGGTGAAGGTGTGATGAATGGAGACGGTGGAATGACGACGGTGAATGGGTAATGAATGGAGACGATGGTGTGTGGTGAGGTGACGGTGGCGTAGCAATGGCGTGGTCGATGGGTGAATGTGGGATGATGGTGGTGGTGAAGGCGTGGTGAATGGACGTGTCGGGTGTTGTGGTGAGGTGAGGCGAGGATGGTGTGGAGGAAGGCGGTAATGGCGGGCGTCAATCGCGCGAGATGGAGGACGAAGACAGTGGTATATATGGGGGTGTTGGCATCTCGGTCCAGAATGAAGATGACGATGATGAATGAATAGTGCGATCCCAGCATGTCCACGTTTGAATCCCAGCATGGGTTTAATGTTATTAAATCCCCTCTATTAGTCGCCCCGCTATTTCTTTTTGTGTATGTCATACGTATGCATAGCCCAACCATCAAGAGCAGGCCTATCCATCTGTAAATATGTCTCTCAAGGTCTGGAGTGGCCCAGATTGTTGTCGGCCCTGACTTTCGAAACTGGGATGTATGGCGGTCCACGTATAATGATGATTGATCATCATTCAATTAAAAGCAACAAAATATGTTATTATTTGTTGTGTTGTAATCTTTAATGTAAATCCAATAGTTTTTCTGCATTTTACATAAAAAATATATCAGTTCACGTCAAAATATAAATAGTAGAAAAACTATAAGATAAGTGTGAAATATAAGCCAATTCATTATGAATATTAAATCAAATATGCTGTTAAAAGTATATGTATTTTACACTTATCAAACTTCCTCACACTCAAGTTTTGCTTGTCCTCAAGCAAATACAGAATATGACTATTCTTAAAGGCCGAAGTATTGAAACTCAGGATCAAACAACTGCTGATGGAAAGCAAGCAAAATGACAATCAAAAGAAAAGTTCTGCTACTAGCTGTAGGTTTTCGCAAACAGTGAAAAAGAATGAAGTTAAAAAGCATGGAAAAGTTAGATTATAGAAACTGAAACAGAATAGTTTGGGATCCTCCACCATTTCTTTCCTCTAACCTTTGGATGACAAGGGGTGTGAAGTAACACCTTATTCCGTGATACCTTTCAACACCACATACTCATGATCAGAATAAGCAAAGATGAATTACACATTTAACTTTCCAAGGTTCATTTTCCTTAACATTCTGCCATTCACATATTTCATTCATCCCCTCAGACTTTTCTCTTCACCCTTGTAGCGGCTTTGGGACTTCTATCCCAGATCACAAGACCTTAGGTAGATGGGTGACAAGGCACCCCAAGGACTTAATAACCGAATGAAGAGGCCTGTTTTGGTTCAGAAATTTTAATTCAGATCAGCGGAGTTCCTTGCCTTATCCTTTCATTCCAAACTTTCACATTATTCTTAAGACCCCAAACTAGACCAATTCAATTTTCATAATCAGCTAATCCACCAAATTTCAGTGAAAACAGATATAATTTGTGTAAAACTAAACAAACAAACAACCTAGAGCAGAAAGATTCTTGAGGTGGTCATCAGGCTCGTTTTCAAAACTTCCAAATTATTATTATTATTATTTTTATTTTTGGCCACTTACAAGAGATGATTCTTTCAAAATAAGAGGAAAAACAAAAACAAATGTGGCATTAAGTGCAACTGGCATATTTTCAGGGAAAGATCCTACTTCCTCACACTTAAGAGGAGCAATGTCCTCATTGTTCAAAAATAAAATCAAGAGAAGACCTTTCAAAATATGCCAGACTCATGAAGAATTTCATTCAGGACAATCATGGACTGATGTAAAATAAGCATTAATCATGATAGACTGAACACAAACATTTAAATAAAGGAAAACTGAAACTCCCCTGATATCGTAGATTGAGGAAGATTTCCTTCCTCACACTTAAGCTCGTGCATAGGGTAGTAGCTTTCTTCACACGTGCGTTCATGCAAGTGTCCAGCCTTGGAAAGCATCAAACAACACAACAAGTTTCACCTGCACATACTCACAACTCCCATAAAAACGCTGAAAGCGTTGCATTAAAACACAGGCACCATTTCCACTTCTAAATAAAAGAAAAACAAAAATAAACTAGAAAACAAAAAAAAACAAAAACAAAACATAAATTTAACCACTGGGTTGCCTCCCAGTAAGCTGCCCTTCTTTATAGTCTTTGGCTAGACTCCTGCTTTGTTATCCAGGATCAAAGATAAAAGTTGATAGTGGTGTCAACGTGGACACGACGTGGCCAGCAATCAGTATTAAACCACCTGGATCAAAACATAACGTTACCTCAAAAATAAAATAGGAAAATAAATGCTCCACAAAACCTGGTTCTTGAGGAGGTATTGATGGTAACGGGTCTCAAGCAGAAGACCAGGTGTTGAATGCTGTTCTTCCTCGAATTGGAGGATGTAAACATCTTCCTCCTTTAGGTGAGGCTTGAAAAGGTGGTGATACTGGCAAGGAGGTGGCGACCTCTCTTCAAATTCAAGGATGAAGATATCCTTATCTTCGTTGAGCGGTGTAGGGAGAACTCCGAGGCGGGTTTTATCTTCAAACTCTGGTCCCGGATCAAAAGGGAAGGTGGCCTCCACTCTTAGTGAGTGGACTTCGAGTTTCCACCCTACTTCTTTGGTGCACGGGTGGGGAAGGCCTTGATCCTCCAGATGAAAATCAAAGTTGGATGGCTCCTCCTCCTCAAGTTTGAGGATGTAAATATCCTCATTTTCTTGGAGAGGCTCATAGGAAGAGCCATGTTGGAAATCAACTTCGGAGGAAATTGGTTCCTCGAAGGTGATAGTGGCGTTTTGTTTGGATGACTAGGCGGGAGGTGATGATGGTTCCTTCTTCTCTAATTTGAGGTGATAAGTATCATTATCTTTTGGATAGAGCACGGAGAAGGAGGGGAAATAACGGTAGTTGACTACAGAGGGAGGAGGCTCCATGAAGTCAAGGTGGAAGTTGTCCTCTGATGGCTTGTCTTCAAGCTCAGGCAGATGGTCCGATGCTGTTTGCTCAGGTTCGAACGGGGGAGGTGATAGCGAGCAACTCAAGTCCTCAGTAAGGTGATCCACTATATGAACCATTTCGCTCTCCAGTTGTTGCGATGCAAGTGGATCTTCCATCATTGCATTTATCTTTACTAATGTAGTGTAGAGCTGTAGTTGGTTTATGTCGAGGTCTTTTTCCTCCACTTCATGGATCATTTCATTCTCCAGTTGTTGCTCCTGTTGAGCTAATGTATGGAGCATGATTGTAGAACCATGAGCACTCTCATGGTCTCCTCCAACAGGTTGTTTGACAACATAGCTCATGATCGTATTGTGTTGTGCAACACCGATTCGCTCCAGGTAGTCTGGTTGATCCTCTAACCATAGTTGCTCTTGTACTACGAGACAATCCTCAAACTCATGATCTCCCCCACATACCGAGCAATATATGTCTTGTGAGTAGCATGGTTCTCGATCGAACTCCTCTTCAATTTGCTGTTGGATTCGATTCCTCCACATTTCTTCAACTTTGGGACAAAATTGAACTCGTGAGGTCCCCTACAATACGAGCAATATATATCTTGGGAATAAAAGGATTCCCATATGAATTGCTCATCACTTGCCATTATTAGTTAGAAATAATAAAAACTAAGAACAAAGTGAAGTAATAAAAACAAAATAATAATAATTGACAACCAAATCCATTGCCATTTTTTTTACAAAATAACTAAAACAAATAAATAAATATAGAATAAAAAAGAAAAGCAGATAAATAACAAAATAAATTAAACAACTGAAAAATAACTATAAGAAAATAATTAAGTAGTAAATAGAAAATAGATACTATAAAATAAAATAAAAAGTAAGGGACAAAATAAATAACAGGAATTTAAATGACAGAATTTAAATGATGATAAAATAAATTACTAATATTGAAATGATGAAAATACATTACTGGAAATAAATGACTAGAATTTAAATGACGGTAAATAAAAAACTGGAATGCAGATGACAATTAAATAAAGAAACAGAATTTAAATGACAGGAATTGAAATGACAATAATTTAAATAGCTAGAATTTAAATGGCGGAATTTAAATGACTGAAATTTAATTGACAGGAATTGAAATGAGTGAAATTTAAATGACTGGAATTTAAATGACTGAAGAGGACCAGATTACTGGAATTTAAATGGCGAAATTTAAATGACTGAAATTTAATTGACAGGAATTGAAATGAATGGAATTTAAATGACTGAAGATGACCAGATTACTGGAATTTAAATGAATGGAATTTAAATGACGGAATTTAAATGACAGGAATTTAAAGGGCGGAATTTAAATGACTGGAAAATAAATGACAAGAAAATAAATGACGGGAATTTAAATAACGGGAATTTAAATAGCAGAATTTAGATGACAGAATTAAAATAGCAATAAAATAAATAACTGGAAAATTAAATAACTATAAAGAGTACGATAACCAAATTACTAGAATAATTAAATAACCGAAACAATAATAACAAAAACAAAGAAAATGACAATAAAAAAAAGGAAATGAATTATGAAACAGAAATCAAAAATCAAAAATAGCAAACAAAATGTTAGAAACAAAATAAAACCGAAAGAAATGAAAATAAAATAAAATAAAAAACAAAATATTAAAGAAACAAAATATCAAAATAACAAGTGGATTATCCGGGGTTTAGGGACTAGACAAAGTCAAGTCCCCGGCTACGGCGCCATTTTGCAGACAAGATTTTTGACCTGGTAAAATAATAAATAAAGCGTGAGTCAAAATATCTATCGGGCTGCAAACAATCCCGGTCGCAGTAGTATAGTAAAATTGAATCAACCGGGTAATCGAACTGTGGGACCTAAGCGAAAATGTCTAATTCCTAAGCGTGTCACAAAAGGGGGGTTTTACTGAATTGTAAATGAAACTGATAAAATGCAGATAAATAAAATAACTGATAAATTTAAATGATGGATGACATGATTGAGCGGGACACCGAGTTCCGGTTATTGCAGTTTGGTTAATTATGTTATTTCTCCTGGTTTATAGATTGGCAAAAATAGTAACTCTGACGAACTTGTTTACCAGAACATGCTATGACTTTTTCGGACCAGCAAAACACATGTAAACAAAATAAGTTTGAGAGATAATATTTATGCAGATGAAGTATTAACTTGTCCGATGAAAACAAGTTTTCCACAAATTTACGAATTAATCGAACCTATCTATTTTTCACTTGATCGGGTCAAAATAGATTTAGAAAGATAATGCAATTAAACAATCAGAATTATTGTAGCATAAGCACATTAATTGTAACAATCTATATATTAACTAAACCAGTAAAAATATAAATTCAATAAAGGCACGCGTTAAAACCAATATCAAATGTTATGTAATAACCAAGACTGCAATAAGAAACAAATAACATGTAACAAATATAATGAGTTTAGTTTAATAAACCCTTTATATATAAACCAGACCGGTCCGGTTCATTGTTATTTTGTTTCTGCCCAAACCGGTTCACGATTTTCGGTTCACCTTTGTTTCTTCCGGTTTACCCGTGTCGGTTCTTCAGAGCCCTGTTCTTCATTGTGATTCGCCGACATACTGCTCCCCTGCCATTCTCGCGAAACTCGCCCTTGATAATCCTCGTATAATCAACGACGAAAAGAAGGCGACGATCGGATGATGAAGATGAAGAGAAGATCGACGATGACGGTGTGTGATTAGTGGTCGACGCGAAGGCGATGAATGACGATGGCGAAGGTGAAGGCGATGGCGTCGTTTGTCTCCATTGCGAGCGTGAATGATGATCGTGTTGGAATGAAGATGAAGAGGCGGATTGCGATGAAGATATGATGGCGATGGTGTGGATGATGTTACGACGGAGATTATGAGGTGGTTACGGTGGTAGATGGAGTGATGGGTCACGGGTGTGAGTGGTCGATGGTGATGGAGGGATCTGTGTGTGTCGATGAAGAAGACGACGCCGGTGGTGAAGTTGAGGTGATAGTCGTGTGGTGAAGATATGAGATGCGGTGTTCTTTCAATGTGTGGAGTCGGTGTCGATGGGGATGGAGTTCCCAGTGGTGTCGGGGGATCGATGAAGAAGAACAGTGACGGGATGAAGGCGAGATGATAACGATACGGTGATGATGATGGTCGAAGCGTGGTGGTGTTTATGGTCTGTGAAATGATAATGTCGGAGTGACGACGGTGAAGGTGTGATGAATGGAGACGGTGGAATGACGACGGTGAAGGGTAATGAATGGAGACGATGGTGTGTGGTGAGGTGACGGTGGTGTAGCAATGGCGTGGTCGATGGGTGAATGTGGGATGATGGTGGTGGTGAAGTCGTGGTGAATGGACGTGTCGGGTGTTGTGGTGAGGTGAGGCGAAGATGGTGTGGAGGAAGGCGGTAATGGCGGGCGTCAATCGCGCGAGATGGAGCACGAAGACAGTGGTATATATGGGGGTGTTGGCATCTCGGTCCAGAATGAAGATGACGATGATGAATGAATAGTGCGATCCCAGCATGTCCACGTTTGAATCCCAGCATGGGTTTAATGTTAAATCCCCTCTATTAGTCGCCCCGCTATTTCTTTTTGTGTATGTCATACGTATGCATAGCCCAACCATCAAGAGCAGGCCTATCCATCTGCAAATATGTCTCTCAAGGTCTGGAGTGGCCCAGATTGTTGTCGGCCCTGACTTCCGAAATTGGGATGTATGGCGGTCCATGTATAATGATGATTGATCATCATTCAATTAAAAGCAACAAAATATGTTATTATTTGTTGTGTTGTAATCTTTAATGCAAATCCAATAGTTTTCCTGCATTTTACATAAAAAATATATCAGTTCACATCAAAATATAAATAGTAGAAAAACTATAAGATAAGTGTGAAATATAAGCCAATTCATTATGAATATTAAATCAAATATATTGTTAAAAGTATATGTATTTTACACTTATAACTTACCGCATTTCAGGCATGCTTTGGTGAATGATTAAGTTAGATAAGAATAAGACATGATTAGAGTTTAAGTAAGATATAACCTATTACCACCTTAGGAAACTTCAACATTTGCTATCCCATACCTTCAACACTTAACCTGGAAGATACCGACAACGAAACCGAGACTTTCCAAATGAATAAAGTCAGGTTATCCGCCCAGGTATGATTTTATTAAGGGGATACGTGACACCCGAAGCACAAATAGCCATCATCAGGAGATGCAGTCAGTTAGGAGTGGGACCGGGAGGTTTCTATACACCGGAGTACCCAGGAGGAGCAAGGATAAAGCTAAGGATGATGAGCTTAGGCAAGGATTGGAATCTGTATGCCAAGACGTACCAAACCATGAGAACACAAGATGGAGTCTTACCACCGGAAATACCCGAAGAGTTCCATCCGGTTATTACACAAGCCATGGAGATCGCACAGTAACTGGAGGCTGGCCCAATTCCAGGCATACAATCAGATCTATGCATCGTTAATTTTTACGAGAAGGATGGGCGACGAGGATTACATCAGGATAAGGACGAGTAGCGAATGTAGCGAATGTAGTGAGTGTGCTCGATGGCTCAGGGCGTCAGCTACAACATTGGCCTTCCCTTCTTTGTACTGGAGGTCAATAGCATAGTCTTTCAGAAATTCTAACCATCATCTCTGTCAAATATTCAACTCCTTCTGAGTGAATATATATTTCAAGCTCTTATGATCGGTGTAGATCGTCACGCTAACCCCGTACAAGTAGTGGCGCCATATCTTCAAGGCGAAGACTACAGCACCCAACTCTAAGTCGTGAGTGGGGTAGTTCTCCTCATGTTTCTTAAGCTAGCGTGAGGCATAAGGGACCACTTTGCCGTGCTGCATGAGTACGCAACCCAACCCTCTGCCGGATGCATCACAATAAACCTCAAAGCCTTCCGTACCGTCTGCACTGGTCAGAACCGGTGCGGTGGTCAATGAGTCCTTCAGGCTCTGGAATGAACTCTTACAGTCATCCGTCCATACGAACGGTGCATCTTTCTTCATCAGAATGGTCATCGGCTTCGCGACCTTGCTGAAGTCCTTAACAAACCTCTGATAGTACCCTGCCAAACCAAGGAAGCTCCGGATGTCGGTAACTGTCTTCGGTCTTGGCCAGGTGCGTACGGCATCTATCTTTGTTGGATATACAAAGATCCCAGCATTTGAGATGACATGACCCAGGAAGGAAACCTGGTCAAGCAGAAACTCACATTTGGAGAACTTAGCGTAAAGTTGGTTCTCCCTCAATACCTCTAACACCCTCCTCAAATGTTTCTCATGCTCAGCTCTCGACTTTGAATATATCAGTATGTCGTCGATGAATACCACAACCAAATTGTCCAATTGCTCCATGAACAAACGGTTTGTCAGATCCATGAATTTTGCTGGTGCGTTCGACAAACCGAACGACATCACTGTTGTGATACCCAGTGTAGGGGTCACCTCCCACATCGACCGGGAGAGCGCACGAACCACACCTTATAGGTGTGGGGATACTCTCCCCTTGTGAGAGGCCTTTTGAGTGGTGTGAGTACATCACCCTCAGAAACAAAACCGTGCGGCCTGCGTGCCAAAGCGGACAATATCTCACATGTGGGTTAAGACTGGGCTGTTACATATGGTATCAGAGCCAGGCCCAGGTCGGCGTGCCAGCGAGGACGCTGGGCTCCCAAGGGGGGTAGAGTGTGATACCCAGTGTAGGGGTCACCTCCCACATCGACCGGGAGAGCGCACGAACCACACCTTATAGGTGTGGGGATACTCTCCCCTTGTGAGAGGCCTTTTGAGTGGTGTGAGTACATCACCCTCAGAAACAAAACCGTGCGGCCTGCGTGCCAAAGCGGACAATATCTCACATGTGGGTTAAGACTGGGCTGTTACAACATGGAAGTAATTAACAACCTAAATTGGATGAATGTTTTAGGACTTGAGAATTGGGATTCGGAAGGAGATTAGACAAACGACCGTCAACGGGGACTTGAGAATTGGGATTTGGAAGGACATTAGACAAACGACCGTCGACAATGAACAGTATGGTTTTCTTGTAGCTTGCTTGCTAACGAGGTGTCCCTCGGCTTATGTCCTATCTGTTTATATGCTTCGACTAAAACAAGATAAAGCATGCAACCGGACTATTTACTTTCTTGTGTGTTTACATTGTACTAACACCCTTGACTTTGAGATTAGTTACTAATAATACTTAGTAACATAGAATAAGATAAGAAATGCACTCCCATATTTGTTGGTTGGTTAATACCAGAGAAAGGTTAAACTAACACTTCGTCTTTAAGACTTTCTACTAACTGGAACTTGGGAGGAGTGAGGAATCCGGGACTGACTCAGGTCATGCTTGTTAAGGAAAAGGGGTCGGTATCTGAATCAGATCCGACTTCCGCTTGAGGACTTGTCTTCGGACTTGTTGCCTAGAGTCGAATGTCGACTCAGCCACCTTGGGCTACAGTTCAAGGTGGGAGGCAGATTAAGATGGTGCTGTGGGATCACCTAAATCCCAAATTTAAGATAAGTTGTTTGTTCAACCAATGGAGTTAATAGCTCATTGGCTAGGGTTACTTTTTACCCGACAAAAATAAACATTGAGATAAGATACAACCATTTCTAATTAAAGAACGGTTTGTATACTGAGATTGAGATAACGATTAAGATTGAGGTAAGATAAGAACGAATTGAGATTAAGAGGGAACATAATTTGAGGAGTTAAATGATTAACTTATTTACTAAGGGAACGCTTTTAAGTCGTTCATTATGTGTGAAATATATTTGTTCATATATGGCTTATTGTTTATTTCACTTCTATTTATGTTGTGTATCTAATCAACTTCTTGCTATCGACAATTAGTCGTCGTAGCCCCGTTAGCTTGGGGGCTATAAGAGAATTGTACCAGCAAAGGTGCTGACCCCCTCGCGGGCGATTGTTTACATTTTCAGGTAAGCGCCCAATGAAGACTCATCTTGAGAGTAGGGGTGGTTAGACTTAGGACGGGTTTAATTTTGAGTACGTGATGCGCATGTGCACCCGTCAGTTTAAAATTAAAATTTGTGGAGAATATGTTGGTGCTTGAGATACTTGCAAACTCAGTTGGTGTATGTTTTGTATTAACGGTTGTAAGTATTTAAGTTCGGTATGTTCTGTTACTTCAGACCGTGGCAAGGTCCTGGTGTTGGTTAAATTCCACTGCGACGTTTGTTTATGTTTAATTAAGATGCGACAACCACAATTGGATTAATATGGGGTGTTACAGTAAGCAAACTCAATTTATGATGTAATAAGGCTAAAAAATGCTTTAGAAAACATTGGTAGACAATTTAAACCAAATAAAACACAAGAAAACACCATAAAGTCAATATAAGCTAATACTTGCTCTAGACTTGGTGTAACCTTGATTAGGACCCAAAGGTCATTCCTACACCTTATTAACATGATAATGAACATGTTAAATCAATTACAAAAGAAAACCAAGCTCAAAAACAAGTTAAAACACAAATTGTGCTTTAAGACTTCTTAAAGCACATTTTTCAAAAATTGTCTTGGAAATGAGTTTTAAGTGGCTATTTCACCAATTTTATACCTTAATCAACATGTTTGCTACTTAGTATCACATTAGGAAGCCTAAATCAATGAGAAACCAAAAATATCACAAATTTGTGCACTAATTATGAATAGTGACCAAATAGTGCCCAAATAAGCCTTAAGTCAACTTTAATTAGTCAATGGTCAAATTAATTCCATAAATATCTTATGAATGGAGGGGGACGGTTTTTAGGATGGTGAGTCACCACCACATGCTAGCCTTTACAAAATAAGAGGGAAAAAGAAAGTGAAAATACTATACACTATTTGCTTTTAACAAAATATCTTACTTAGTCTACCTCTCTCCTCTCTTCTCTTCATTTACTTCCTTACCCATGAATTCTTCTTCATTATCCCAGTGGAAAACCGTTCATGCTACAGTTCTCACACTTCTCCATCTTCATTCACTTGCCTAGTACACTACAAAGCTCCAAATGCAAAACTAAGAGCATATTAGCTAGTTGAGTCAAGACCTTCATTTCCTTCTTTTCAAATCTCCAAAAGCTCATGGTTAATTCTATGAAGAAACTCAATGGAAGAGCTTCACTTGAAGAGAAAGATTCAGTTTTAAGAGCTCCTTTACATCTCCAATCTTTCAAGGTAAGAAAAGCTTGAAAATCCAAGTTTTCTCCATTTCCCTTAAATTTCCGAAAATGACTTCTCATGGGGCCTTGTTGACTCTTTGATTTATCCTTAATTCATTCTCCAAGGGACTAGTGGAGGTCCTCCTTTGATTCCTTACCAAAGTCTATCTTAATACTTCAAAGGTAATTACCCATTTTAAATGCTTTAAACACTCATTTTAACCTAAGAGTAAATTCCATGAGTCTAGGTATATTCCTTAGCACTCATTATCTTATTTGAATGTTGATTAGAGGATTAGAAAGGGAACAAAACTCCTTGACCGAAATCCAGTCAAGAAACAAAGAGGAAATGAGAAAGAAAAAGGCTTGACACATAAGGTAAATTGTTTGCCTTAATGTAATTTAGTGCCTTAAGGAGATGGTGTTTATATAAATACCAAACTTAGCGTAGAGCTTACATTACCAAATGGTTTATATATCCTAGGGAAAAGAATATGAACAAGCTTAAGAACTTGTGAACTTTTGACTAAGGAGCCAATGGGAAATGAGTTAGTAAGATAAACATAAGATGGACTATAAGAGCATTGTAATTGCTATGAGATGGAGTGTTGTGTAATTGCAGGTTGAAAGCTCTAAATGTGGGAAATTCAGTGTTTAAATTCATGTCATTTAAAGGCCTAAGAGCCATGTCATTTAAGGGCCTAAGAGCCATGTCATTTAAGAGCCTTAGTGCTATGCAATTTAAGATTTTTGCACTATATTGAGTTTGTTAAGAATGGTTAGAATTGGGTGAGGGATATCATGAGAAAAGGTTTTGATGAGTGTGAGATAATTGAATGAGAAAAACAATGCTTGTGGGTATAATAACATATTAGGGAAGCTATGTCAAGATTTGGTTGAGAAACTAGGTGTTAAAAGTGTTTTAAGGAGATATTAGGACCTAGAAAGTACTAGGAATCATTTAATGAGATTTTTGGTAGAAATGACTAAGCTAAGGTGTTCTGGGAGGATTGAATGACCTAGAGTTGTCTAGGAGGAATTAGATGTTAGGTGGGTGTATTAAACACACCAAGATCATGGTATGAGGAATGTTAAGACTTGAGCATAACTTTGATGGTAATGAGTGGACTTGGGTGATGGAGGTGAAAACTGTAAGACAATGTAGTAGCTTGTCAAGGGAATGACTAGGAATGGATAAGAGTGTATAACCATGTTAATGGTGAGTAAATTGAGTAAAGGAGACGGAAATGTTTAAGAGGAATTTAGAATGGTCAAGTTGAAGAAGTGAAGGTGTGTATAAGGCTAAGTGATTGTGTAGTTGGGTGAGGAACAATGTTAAGGAAATGAGGATGATTGATAATGCTTGAGAAGTAGTCAAAATGGTTGAGAGGAAACACTTTGGTTAGTTGAGGTTTTAGGCAAAGTTCATATGTTGGAAGTGTAAGAAACTAAGATTGTGTGTTAAGGATTTAGTAAGAATTCGAGTAAATGATCATAGATCTTGATGGTGGGTTAATTAATGAGCTTGGTGGATGATTTAAGAGGGTGTTAAAGTGCCAAAATGATGTTAGAACATACTAGGACACTGGTGAGAAGGTTTGGAGTGAAATAAGCAGATAGAAAAGTGGGTCTGACTTCGACTACCTTAGGACCGACCTTGGCAAGGTCGGTCGGGCTAGAATTACCCATCCAGGAAGCTTTCTGATTTCGACCGACCTTGGCAAGGTCGGTCGGGTTGAAATTTTCAAACGGGGAAGTGCATTGACTTCGACCGACCTTGGGACCTACCTTGCAAGGTCGGCCGGCCCTTATAAAAAAAGAAAAAGAAAGAAAAGGAAGAGTGGCATTAGTAGTCCACCATTAGGAGGGTAATGGTGATTAGAAGGATAAGAACATAAGGACTGAAGAGATTAAGAGAAGTAAAATGATTTAAGTGATTAATATTATAACTATAAGGACTTAGTAATTATGAGTGAGTAAACATAAGTGGCTAAGTAAGTTAGGTTGATTGAAAGTAATTAACAACCTAAATTGGATGAATGTTTTAGGATTTGAGAATTGGGACTCGGAAGGAGAGTAGGCAACCGAAACAATCGACGGTTTACGGTATGGTTTTCTTGTAGCCTGCTTGCTAACGAGGTGTCCCTTGGCTTGTGTGCTATTTGTTTAAATGTTTCGACTAAACAAGATAAAGCATACAACCGGAATATTATGTTTGTTGTGTGATTGTGATGCACTAACACAACCTACCCTTGAGAACTTACTAACTAATGTTTAGTAAACAATTGTGTGAGAACATGCAACACTCCCTAACTTTAGTTTGTTAATAACCGAAAGAGGTTTAACTAATAAACATTGACTTTGAGACTTCCACTAACTAGAACTAGAGGGGGAGTGAGGAATCCGGAATGGTACCGGCACATGTGTTTTGGAGGAGGTTGGTATCCTTATCAGATCCCGACTTCCAATTATGACTTGCCTTCGGACTCGTCGCCTAGAGTCGACATATAAACTCGGTCACCTCTGTTAAGACAAGATCCTTTAGTTTTGATGATAGCAAACCTTGTATTGTCTATCTAATGCATTTGTCAAGATTCATGATTTCAGATAGACAGGTGAATAGGTGGCTTAGCACACAAGGTTGCAAGCGCACTTAAGTTATGAGTGGCTTAGCTCGAAAGGTTGCAAGCGCGCTCAATCCACGAATGTGCTCTACCAGTCGAGCACCTATCAGTGAGAGCTCCGGAGAACTTCTACCAATACACAAGCAGTCAAGAACCACACCTTCATATATCTCTTACATCAGACATTAAACAGAGACCAAAAAAGAGTTAGCAACGTCGACAAACTCACTCAGATGATTCACAACCACACAAGCAACTTGCTCACGACAAACTCACGACAAAAGGTGTATCTCATTAATGTACAAGATAAAGGGCTATTAATGAACATCATTACATAGCCGTAATAAATTCAGAAGAGAGCATTTATGAGCATTAATGAGCCAGACAAGGTCAAACAAGTTGAAGTGTGCAAGTGGTGACCGACCACTTGGGAGATGTGCCGCTAACTTTCCCATTCACAAGGCAACGCGTGTGCTGTTGGCATTATATTTGTAGAAAAACAAGTACTCTACTCTTAGAGTCTACAACTCATAGGTTGTTAGTTGACATCTCAACTAACTTGTATATATACGTGCTTTAATGTTCCTTGTAAGTAAGCCTATACGAGAGAAAAGATAGAGATAATATGGGCAAGTGTGGATCAGACTTTGGAGTGTGTGTAAGTGCTAGAGAGTTGGTGTGCTAGAGAGGACTGGGTTAGAGTATCAATACATTGGGTAATTGATAGGACGACAGGTCGGGGAACGGTTGGTGTAACGTAGGCCCATAGTCAGGAGAGGGTTGACGACTTTAGGGGTAAAGTCGAAACTGTCACGGGAGTCCGTGTGTGGGGCAAGGGAGGTTGAGTGAATTTTGTGTGTGCGAATTCTCAATCTAAATTTGTTTTCCAGATTAAGTTTATCTCTCGTCCCTTCCAAAACTGTCAAGGTTTTTAGAAGTCCACGATACGTCCACGACACGTCGGGACGCATCAGGAAGCGCTTGCTAGTTTCTATTGGTAACAGAGCAGGTCCCTTCTAGAAAGCTAACTGCTTTGGAAGATGATCAAGATGTCTCATGCAAGCATTCTATCAGCAGAAGAAGGTTCTGCACCAAATCGACCACCCCTCTTCAATGGAGACAACTACACTCACCGGAAGAACAAGATGGAGTTTCATATGGAGCCTGATGATCCAAGAATGTGGATGATGATAACACATGAAGAGTACACCTTCCAGAATCTTCAAGGACAAGACATATCTTTCGACAGCATGACGGATGATCAAATCAAGAAGCTAGTATTCAACGCTAACCTGTAAGAATACTTCACTGTGCACTACTACCTGAGCAATACTCCAAGATTGCTTTAGCTAAAACAGTCCAAGAGATTTGGAAAACTCTTGAGGTCACCTATGAAGAGAATGACGAGATCAAAAAGACTCGCATTGAGTTGCTGCTCACTCACTGGGAGCTATTCAAGAAGGAAAAAAGGAGAGCATTTCTGAAATGCATACAAGGTTCACTAAGCTGATCAAGGAAATGTTGATGCTTGGAAGAACTATCTCTAACGAGGATCAAATTCGGAAGTTCCTCAGATCTCTTCCTGCCTCCTTTGATAGAAAAGTCAATGCCATGCTAGAAGTGCTTGATCTCTCCAAAATGTCTCTGGCAGACATGCTAGGATCTCTAATGGCTTTTGAGTTAAAACTACAACACAGGAACTCAGAAAGCGCATCAAGAGATAGAGGGAAAGGTGTAGCCCTTCAAGTAGCTGAAAATGAAAGGTCCAAGTCAGGAGACGACAATGATGAAATGGTGTTCTATGCTAAGAGGTACGTTCGAAAGTTCATAAGAAATAAAATGAGGAAAGGCAAGGAGTCCAAGGAGTCGGATGATCAGAGGAAGAGCAATGACAAGCATTTTGGGTGTTCAAAACGCAGACATCATATCAAAGACTGCCCTCAGCGATCACGAGAGGACAACGATGGGTTCAAGAAGCCTGTCCAACGATCATTCAACAAAGGACCAAAGAAGGAAGCCTTCGTTGCCGCATGGGGAGATTCTGAACAGAGTGATAACAATCAAACTTCAGAAAGCGACATCTCAGAAGATGAGAAGGCTCACCAATGCCTTGAAGAAGTGTGCTTGATGGCACAAGGAAATGATGTCTTAGAATCAGAAGAAGAAGAACAAAACATAAGGTAAACTATTCTAAACTTAGAAGGAGAATTCAAAAGGCTAAACTTCTAGGACTTAGAAAGTTTTCTCTTATATTAGTTGATCATCTAGAGGCATTAGAAACTGAAAACGATGAACTTTTGGAAGAAAATGAAAAATTGAGAAAAACCTCGGATAAAAGCAGGGTAGATAATCTCATGAGGGCACTCATGAAATTACAAAGAGATTATAGTGAAATTTTCTCCGTTCATGAAAAATTGAAGCATGAGAAACAACCTGAAATCGATGAATTGATTGCTGCTCTTAACACTAAAGAAAAGGAACTAGCTACCTTCAAAGAAAAATATTCTAAGATAGGTACTGTTTCAAGACACCCATGAGGAGAAGCAAACGATAGGTCAGATACCGGTCAGAGACCAGTCGTAGAGATGTCTGCAGCTTATGCAGACAACCTAGTCATCATGAATCCAATTGCTATAAAACAAGTTTTATGAGGTATTGACAACTCACGAAACTAGGACTAAAATGGGTAGTCAAAATGATCTTAGAACATTAAATGGTGGAAATGGGTCCAATCCTTCTATGGACCCTAACCCCACACCACTAACTTGTTAAGTGTAGAATCGAGTGAGAATGGACCGCTGCTGGTACATCGACAGTGGGTGCTCTAAGCACATGACAGTAGACAAAAAGAAGGTCTTCTCACTCGAACCAGGAAGCCAAGGAACCGTTTCCTTGGGCGACAGCAAGAAAGGAAAAATCATCGGTGTAGGTAAGGCTGGCATTACTTCTAAGTATGTCATAGATAGTGTAAACTAGTTCATGGTTTAAAATTCAACTTGCTTAGTGTTTCTCAAATTTGTGACAAAGGCAATTCAGTTCACTTCTATCCTACACATTGTAGCATAGTAAGTCAGAACAGTGCCTAAGAGTTGTTAAAGGGAAAAAGGTGGAAAAATGTTTACGTAACAAGCCTAGAGGATATTGACAGTCCAAATCTTCCATGCTTGACTGCTTCAATAGATGACTCTACACTATGGCACAGAAGACTAGGGTATGTTAGCACTTCTTTACTAAGAAAACTTGTCAAGAAACAGTTGGTAAGAGGTCTTCCTGAGATTAAAGAATCTAAGACCAATCTTTGTGATGCTTATGTTAGAAGCAAACAGACCAAGACTTCTTTTAAATCAAAGAACTTAGTAAGTACATCCAAGCCACTTGAATTACTTCACATGGACTTATGTGGACCTATGCAAGTCAAAAGTTTTGGAGGAAATTGGTATGTGTTGTAATTGTTGATGATTACTCACTGTTTGTTTGGACACTCTTTGTTGCTTCCAAAGATGAAGTCTTTGAGAAATTTCAAGCCTTTGTAGGAAAAGTCCAAGTACAACTCAATCTCAAGATCAAAACTCTTCGGTCTGATCATGGGTCAGAGTGTGAGAATCAACAATTCATGGATATATGTAAACAACATGGGATTAGTCATACATATTCAGCACCAAGAACACCTCACTAGAATGGGGTAGTTGATGAAAGAACAGAACTCTGCAAGAGGTAGCTGCAGACAAGGGTTTTGACCTGTTAAAAATAATATATAAAGCTTTGATCAAAACGTCTATCAGGCTACAAACAAATCCCGGTCGCAGTAGTATAGCAAGATTGGAGCAACCGGGTAATCGAACCGTGAGACTTAAGCGAAATTATCTACTTCCTAAGCGTTGTCACAAAAGTATGAAAGAGGGGGTTGTTAAATTGAATTGTAAATGAAACTGATAAAATGTGGATAAAAATATTAAAATGATAGATGAGATGATTGAGCGGGACTCTGGGGTCAGGTTAAAACCGTTTGATTAACTATGTTAGGTCTACTGGTTAATTAAGAATAGAATTGCAAAATTCCTTTTATAGTCTTAAGGGCTAAATCATAGAACCTAAAGACCTCGTCTACCAGAACATGTTAGGTCTAATCCTGACTCAGGCCAAACACATGTAAACGGCTAAGTTAAAAGAATAATATTGCGTCTGAAGTACTAACTCGTCCGATGAAAACCAGTTCCTACAGATTTACAAATTAATCGAACCCTATCTGTTTATCACCGATCAGATTAAAACAGATTTAGAAAGATAATACAATAAAGTGATCAAAATTATTGCATCGTAATTAAAGGACATTAATTGTAACAGTCTCAAAATTAAACCAGTAGAAATATAAATTACACAATTATAACAAACTTAAATAAACTGTTCCCCAGAGTAAATTCCCTTAACCCGACATATTAAATAAATAGACAGAGTAAGAAATCATCTTCTCTGCCATCCCGAATTTGAGCTGTTATTTGGACTGGTAATATGTCGGTTTAATGGTTGGATAATAATGAGATGTAGATGTGATATGAGATAATGGAATGATGAAGGTTTATGTGTGTGTATGGAGTAGTACGGGGGTGTACACTAGTGATTAATGGAAATGGATGGGATGAAATGAGATGGAGTGTAATGGATGGAGGTGGTACATGAATGGTGGCGTTGTGGTCTGGGATGGAGTGCTAGGTGAGTGTGAATGGGATGGATGTTGTACGGTGGTGGTCATTCCTCTCAGATGGAGGAATTGATGTGTATTTATAGTGTTAATATGGATGAGTAAAATGGATGGAGTATGGTGGAGGTGGTGATGATTAATGTGGTGTGCTGGAAAGAAAAAGAGATTGTGGAGCATGTGTTGGATCGTGAATGAAAGTCTGGAAAGGTATAATAATCATGGGATGGCTGGAAAGTAGTAGAAATGAAGGAATAGAAATATATGGGGTGGTGGTTTTGTTGGGGTGGTGGTGACGAGAGATTAGAAAATTGATATATTTTTCTAGGCCACATGCGTGCCCCAGGTACTACCGGATCTGGTATGTCCGAACTTCCAAGTTCGGACAGATCAATTTTTTCTCATTCCTTGTTTCTCGACTTATGTTTGAACTTGAAGTTCAGACACACCTTCAAAGCTCTCTAAAATCCTTGTTCTAACTCTGATTAAATCCCCGTTTGTTGCATCATTACCCTCGTGAGTTAAATTATTGTTTCCTTGGCGTTTCTCTGCATTTGACACACAAAAAGGTCTCAGTTCTTTTTGAACAAGAGAACAAAGGAAGAACGTTAGATAAGTGTGGAATATCATCAATGCATGTATGAAAATTAGGAAATTAATACCACTAAAACCATGCATATTTCACACTTATCAAACTTCCTCACACTTATCTTTTACTTGTCCTCATGCAAAACAGAATTAAGCTATCTCATAGTGCCTTAGTACCAAATCTCGGGGTTAAAACAATCGTAGAAGGGAATCAAGCCAAAGTGACAATTCAAGGATCAATCTTGCTCTTAACTATGTTTTCCTCAAACGGAGAACCAAGCTTTTAAAAACTAAGTCATGAAGAAGTTAAATCACAAAGATAGAACTGGATTAACTCTGAACCTTTCAACCATTTTGTTTCTCAAACCCACGGATGACAAGGGGTGTGAAGTACTGCCATATTCTGTAGTACCTTTCAACACCACGCACTCATGACCAGTTTAAGGAGTTCGCATAGATATTCAATTGTTCACAAAATTAATTCATCCCTCAGACTTTTCTCTCCATCCTTGTAACGGTGTTGGGTCTTTTATCCCAAATCATATGATGTTAGGTAAATGGGTGATAAGGCACCCCAAGGACTTAATAACCGAATGGAAGAGGCCTGTTTTGGTTCAGAATATTTATTAGATCAGAGGAGCACCTTGCCTTATCCTTGTATTCCATACTTTCGCATCATTCCCATGGCACCAAGTTAAACCAGTTCTGACTCCATAATCAGCTTGTCCATAGAGTTTTAATGAAATTCAATAATTAATAAAACCACAAAAACACGCAACTCTGAGCAAAACAACCTTTAAAGTTATCACCAGGCTCAATAAAAAAGAACCTCCACAAGAATTCTCCCCCAAGAATTCGATACCTAAAAGCACTACAAGGAACTTACCCCCATATAGCATAAGAACAATCAAGAATCAATTATGGAACAGTGTTGTATGTAAAATGATTGGCACATTTAGAATTTTTTAAAAGGGTCCCCTCCTCATACTTAAGAGGAACAATGTCCTTATTGTTCACAAAATAGAACCAATAAGAAGGTTTGAAGAAATGTGCCAGACGCAGAAGGGTGACATGATAAATTTAACAGAGATTTAACGTGCTAAAGCACGGACTGAACACAACGAAAAAGAGAGAAACTAAAAATCCCTGATTTTGATTGAGAAAGGAGTTCTTCCTCACACTTATTTCCTTGCCAGGGGTCGAATGATTCCTCACACTTATTTGGAAGCAAGTGTCTAGCTATGGAATCATCACGGTAACATCAAACTTGCAAACAAAAAAAAAAGATAGATATGCAGGAAGAATTGCATTAGAAAAGATTAGTACCAGAATTCCAAGTGCAAAACATAACTAGAAAAGAAAGAAAAGCAAAGCTGAAATAAGAACAAGTCCAGTCATGACAACAAAATGAAGAAAGCAAAATCAGCCATCACCGCGGAGGTGGATAGAATGCCTGCTACTGCTGGAACTGGGCTAGTAGAGCTGCATAATCCTCCTGGGAGCGACGCGCCTGCTCCTGAAGAGTCCCCATCTCCGCCTGATAGCGACGCTCCATGGCCTCAAAGCGGGACTACAGCTGCTCAAACTCATAACGCGTGACAGTCTCACTCCCAGGGGCGGGCAGTGCTGCATAAGCATCCTCATCGTGATTTGTAGGTGGGGGAGTGTAAGCCTCGATTTTAAACCCTATCCTATATTGATTAAAGCTGATTAGGATCTAACAAGGTTTTAAGTCCACTTATAATCTAAGTTTAATAACTATGCCATATGACATTAATTATTAAAACCTAAGCTAGCTCACTGGAACCTATTATGAGTCGCCACCTAATTTTTACCTAGATCAAATTAGGAAAGGAGAGTTCGGGTTCGGCGGCTTGGTATACAACTTATTTAGGGTTCAAATTACTTTCATTACCCCTCCTAGGTCGTTTTGCCTCTACTTTGTTTATTTACGGCTTACTACAAAGTTGTTTTTAACCTAAGTGTGCGCTTCTTTTTTTTACAGAAAATTAAAGTGAAATCTGAAAATGCCTAAACTAGGGCTTCAGAGGCAGAATTAGGTCAAATTTTAATTACGTCCGTAGCCACAGACCTAATGTCCGAGACCACGGACCCCAATTGAATTAAATGATTATGAAAACAGAACTAAAATAAAAACACAAACTTGAAAAGTCCGGGGCCACGGACAGGGTGTCCGTGGGCCCGGACATGTATTGACAGAAACCCTAAAATTTGAAAAATTGAAAAATAAGAAATCCCGCCACCGTCCGTGGGTGTCCGTGGTCACGGACAACCCGTCCGTGGTCCCGGACCACCCACGGACAGTGGGTTTTTGATGGTTCCCGACGGTGTTTTTATCTCAAAATTTATGTGCTTGTAGCCTGAAAGATGTACAAGACGTTAGTGCTTAAAAGTCTTCAATTTGAAATCGAATTTAATGCGAAACTTAATGAACAAGTAATTGGACATTGCTTAAATAAACAGCAACTCAGAAGCTATGAAAGGTTAGTTTGGCTCAAAATATAACAGAAGACCAATGAAGTCGTAGTGAATCAAAAGAAGGAGGTCCCAACCTGTTTTATCTTATGTGTCAATGAGATTCTTCACGTCGGGAATCTTTCGGTGCTCTGTTGAAGCCGTTTGAATTGGATTCGAACTAAGCTTCTGATCTTTGAGAATTGGTGATGTTCTTCACGTTTTGGTGGTGGTTTAAAGGTGTTTTGATTATTGTGGATGAGATGGGAATTGAAAAATGTGTTTCAGTGTTGATTTTGGTGAGATTTCGGTATTGTTTTGGTGCTTGAAGGTGCAAAAACGTGGGAGGCTGGCTATGGAGAAGAGTTTTGACTGCCTAGGATTTTGAGTGCTTGTGAGATTGTGTTTTTATCCAAAGATCTATCCCTTTATATAGACTTTCTAAAAGATAAAGAAAATCTAGTAAAAGTAAGATTTTTTGGCATTTTAGTTAAGTGACTTCCCAAAGGAATTTTGCTGTGAAATTATAACCACGTGTCAAGGATGGCAATTATGATTTTTCTGAAGTGGAATCGAAATTTTTAAATGTTGGAGTATTTTTAAATTCAATTTCTTGTCAGATTCAATCAAAAATTGCTAGAAAATAATTGGAAATTCGAAAAATCAAAATTCCAACGCCATTATGCTTAAAATGTCATCCTCGATCATGGTTAAAAGTTCAAAACATTTCAAGCTGATTTGAGCATATTTTGGAGGAGAGAGAAAGCTTATAGGAGGTCTTGGGAGCCTTAAAAATTGCGAAAACGCCCCAAACGATGACGAAACTGCTCCCCATGTCTCGGAATGCGCCGATCGAGCCAGAATCTCTCATTACTTGATTGAAGTGCCTCTCACAACACCAAAGCCTTACAGACCCTAACTAGGGGGGTCAAAATTTTGGGTATAACAGATTGCCCCCCGTCAACTAGACTTTGTAATGAATATGAAAAGTCTGGTTGATGTTTGAGTGATGCCCTAAAATTTCAGATCATGAATAGACCCTGCGTGCCGTTGGAGACTAACAAGCCATGTTGAGCTATTCTAAGGAGCTGACTACCTATAAGTAAAGAGAAATGGAGTAATGTCAAGCGATTCTAAGGCGTTAACAACCTAAAATGTGAAATTGAGATAATGTCAAACGATTCTAAGGCGTTAACAACCTAAAAAGTGAAAATGAGATAATGTCAAGCGATTCTAAGGCGCTGACTACCTATAAGTAAAGTGAAATAAAGCAATGTCAAGCGATTCTAAGGCGTTGACAACCTAAAATGTGAAAACTGGGTGGTATGCAAATGCAAGAATGCTGAAATGCTAACGATGCTAATGATGCTGATGATGCTAATGATGCTGATGATGTTGATGATGTTGATGATGCTGATGATGCTCGGATGCTTCTGGGGACCGAAACCCGTGCCAATGCTCTTGGCTGGTCCCAATGTGGACTTATTACCATCGCCCCCCAAGCCGGTGTGCAGGGATAACACCTGGTAAAAACCATGGGGACTTATTGCCTTTGCCCACTATTCGTTGATCCCAAAGTAAGCTGACATAACACAGGAGGATTTATTGCCATCACCTCGCCAACTTTTCTGTCGCCAGGTCTTGTGACGCGCCTGGATAATGCAACTAGGTCTTATGACGAGCCTATATGAATGAGATGAATGCAATGTGTTTGATGAGAGTGGGTAAGCTAAAGGATCTTACCACGAGCCTAAAGGAATGCAACTAGGTCTTATGACGAGCCTAAAGGATGGTTCTAGGTCTTATGACGAGCCTAAAGATAGGATCTAGGTCTTATGACGAGCCTAAAGGATGGAACTAGGTCTTATGACGAGCCTAAAGGAATGCAACTAGGTCTTATGACGAGCCTAAAGGATGGTTCTAGGTCTTATGACGAGCCTAAAGGATGGTTCTAGGTCTTATGACGAGCCAAAAGGATGGTTCTCGGTCTTATGACGAGCCTAAAGGATGGTTCTAAATGAAACTGAGTTAAGTGTACGATGGGTCTAAATGAATGTAAGAGGATTAGTGCTCAAGACGGGCCTGTGGATGTTTGAATGTGAAGATAGGGCATAGGACGGGCCTGAAGAAATTTGATGTGGAGGTAGGGCTTAGGACGGGCCTAAGGATGTTTGAATGGGAAGGTAGGGCTTATGACGGGCCTGAGAAATTTGATGTGTAGGTAGGGCTTAGGACGGGCCTGAGGATGTTTGAATGTGGAGGTAGGGCTCAGGACGGGCCAGAGGAAATTTGATGTGGAGTTAGGGCTTAGGACGGGCCTGAGGATGTTTGAATGTGGAGGTAGGGCTTAGGACGGGCCTGAGTGATATAAGAGGGGTTTGAACCTTTGGTTTTCTGGTTTTTGGGCCTTCATCGGTGTCGTTGCTGCAATTGTTGGGACCAACAATTGTCCCAGTATTTTTCCTTAAGGCGATTGCAGAATGGATTTATATCGTGAGTGATTAGAACAGGTGTAGTTATTAGAAGAAAGAAATTAATACTCAAAATATCCGTCGGGCTGCAAATAAAACCCGGTCGCAGTAGTATAGAAGACAGAAGCGGCCGGGGTCAACCGTGGGACTTATAGCGAGATAAAATAGTTCCTAAGCTTGTCATAAAAGGGGGAAAGTTAATTGACTTGTTTTAGAGAAAATATTAAGCAAATTAGAAAACTGAGTGCAGATGAATTAAATGGAACTCCGGGTTCAGGTTTTATATAATTTGATTAATTATGCTATCTCTACCGGTTTTATATATTAGTTTGGCGAAATTCCTGTTATTATCCTAAGGACTAAGTCATAGACCCTTAAGATCTCGTTTACCAGAAAATGCTCGGTCTAATCAAGGTTCGAGCAATACTATGTAAACGGACGCTAAATTCGAGGAATTATAATTGCATCTGTAAATACTAACTTATTAAATCATAATAAGTTTTCTCCAGATTTACGGCTTAATTAACCTGTCTATTTATCACCTGGTCTGATCAAAATAGACTTAGGAAAGCATTTTAATAAATTCATGTAATTTATTAAAATGGTGAGAGAAAACCTTTAAGCGTAACAAACTGTATTTATTTTAACCGGTAGAAATATTGATTACATAATTAAACAAACCATAATTTAAACCCTTGCCCGGAGCAAATCCTCCTTAGCCTGACATATTAACTGGTAATAAATCAGACAGAGGTTGGACGTAATAATAACACAGAGACGTGAATAGTGAATGAAGAAATGAAGAGAACGAAGTGTGGAACATGTACGTAGGTTATTGTAAGTGAAGTGGGTGAATTGAGAGTTAGAGAACTGGGGACTGAATGGAGTGTTGAGATGTACGAGAGTGTTTTACTGGAAGAGAATGAGATGAGGTGAGTGTGAGTGATTTTCTGGTTTTCTCCGTGCACTCGTACAAGGTTGCAGTAAATGGGTATTTATAGAGGAAAGGAAGAAGAAGAACGACTGCAGTGGAAGAGCATTGAATGCTCATTAATTGCAGGGGACAGAGCTGAGGAAAATAAGGTGTCGACGGGCGAAGTAGTTGGATATGGCAGAAACAAGTCGACGCGAAGAAGAAAACTGGTCGCGCGATTGATTTTTATTCACGACCGCATTGATACCTCACTTGCGTCCGCTTTGGTACCTCTCTGTTGTCTGCATGACAACCAGGCGGTTGCATGAGTCTGGCCGCCCTCACGTCCGCACCAATCCCATGCGGTAGCATGCATTGACGTCCGCCTGTCTCCTCTCCTCTCACGTCCGCACTGGTTTAGGCGGTACAGCGGCGGTTGCCACCTGAGTCGTCCGCTCTTGCGTCCGCCCGAGATCCATGCGGTCACAAGTGTGGTCGTCACCCATTTCCTTCCAACTTTGACCGGCTCTAGATTCTTCGTTTTGATTCCGTTTTCTGAGCCGTTTGCGTCTATGCGTTCGTCTCTTCGTCTACTTTATTCCCAGCTTGGTTTTCCTCATGTTCAAACAATAAATTTGTGAGATAACAATAAAACATAAACTAGAGGAAAACTAACCGAAGTGGAGAAATGAGCAAGAAAAGTGATAATATTATATATGAAATACACCTATAAATCATGCTCATTTGGACACTTATCACACCCCCACACTTATCTTTTTGCTTGTCCTCAAGCAAAACCACGTACCCAAGTAAGTAGGGAATGCTCAATACTAACAAATATTATTATGAAGGGTAGGATAAACATGATCTTTAAACTTTTCGAGGAGTGTGAAAAATCAACTGCTGGTGGCATAGGTGTGCTCAGGGTAAAAATAAAATATAGAGTTTCGGGGTATGATCTAAGGTACTCCAATGTTCTTTTGTGTTACTTCTGAGAACTTTTACCATGGCCAAATTCTCTCAAGAATGGGCATTGAGAGAAAAACAAAAGGAAAAATAGATTTATGCATTTGTTTCACTTTTGCATAAGAGATGAGAAAATATAGGTATCACGCCTTTGTATTCAAGAACACTCAACTCTCTTTTGTTGGTTACCAATGGTGTCTCGCAAGTCCTTATTATTATTTTTTTACAGTGAAGCACCCCTTAGCAATCCCTAAGAGAGAAGACAGAAAGAAACCCTGAGCAATAAAATCCAACCATTTGCAGATTAATTTGGTCACACCGCATAAGAAAAATGCTCCACAAAATAATCAAATGATTTTTTTTTTAAAATTTGTACCATTTATCCCACAATTCATAATAGTATTTGTGTTTTAAAGAGAACAACCTACATTAGCAGCGTACATAATTTAATTTTTGAACAAAAGCAAGATAAGCAGAGAGATTTAACAATTTAAAGCACAAAATGCCCTGAAGAGGCTCTTCCCCCACACTTAAGCTTAAGCAATGCCCTCATTGCGTAGATGGAATTAAATTAAAAGGGCATGCAATTAATAAAGGAAAGAGGGTACTCCCCAGATTTCGTAGAGTGTGTAGAGCTCTCCCACACTTGAGTGCAGCTGTGGAATGTCATGAATTGAACCTGTAAAGAATATTCTACACAGCGAGAAGAACTCAAGTGAAACCTGCATTTTATTATAACAAATAAAGGGAAATATAGTACAAAAAGGAAAACAACATTAAATGAAAGGAAAGACAAAAGATAAATAGTGGGTTGCCTCCCACCAAGCTGCCCGGGTTTAACGTCTCTAGCTAGACGTATTTGACCAAGCTTTAGTTTGGAGAAGAGTTTGAGGACGAGTTGTCCTGCTGTTCTTGGACAAAATAAGTTGCAGATAGGTCAGTTGAAATATTAGAATGAGAATTATACCTTTTAAGACGTGCTCCGTTGACCTTGAAAGTTTCGCCTTTTTTGTTCTGGAGTTCAAAGGCACCGTACGGAGTCACACTAACAATCTGGAAAGGGCCGGCCCAATGAGACTTGAGTTTCCCAGGAAAGATCCTTAATCTATAGTTATACAAGAGAACCCAATCACCAATTTTGAAGTCCCTCTTGAGGATCATTCTGTCGTGGAACTTCTTGGTGCGCTCTTTATAGATCTTAGCATTCTGGTAAGCCTGATCTCGCAGCTCTTCTAATTCGGAACGTTGGAATTTCCTTTTCTCTCCTGCAGAAGTCATGTCAAAGTTTAGGGCCTTGATTGCCCAATATGCCTTATGCTCCATTTCTACAGGAAGGTGGCATGCTTTCCCAAAGACCAGCTTAAAAGGAGACATCCCGATGGGAGTCTTGAATGCAGTGCGGTAAGCCCAAAGCGCATCATCCAGCTTAAGTGCCCAATCCTTTCGTGATGAGTTAACCGTCTTCTGGAGGATCCATTTTAACTCACGGTTGGAAACTTCTGCTTGGCCGTTTGTCTGGGGGTGATAAGGTAAAGCTACCTTGTGACGTACCCCGTACTTAACCATAAGCGCTTCGAATAAACGGTTGCAGAAGTGAGATCCACCATCACTGATAATAATTCTGGGCACGCCGAAACGGGTAAAGATGTGCTTTTTGAGGAACCTGGTTACTGTCTTTGCATCGGCATGATGACAAGGTATAGCTTCTACCCACTTCGACACGTAATCAACTGCCACTAGAACATATTGGTGGCCCTGCAAGGAAGGGAACGGTCCCATAAAATCAATGCCGCAACAATCAAAGAGCTCCACTTCTAGTATCCCCTGTTGTGGCATCTCATGTCTCCTGGATGTGTTACCCATTTTCTGACAATTATCACATGTTTGCAGAATTGGTACACATCTTTATGAAGGGTCGGCCAATAAAAACCTGAGGCCAGGATCTTAGCAGCAGTCCTTGTGGGTCCATGGTGACCTCCGGCTTCCCGTGAGTGACAAAAGTGTATGACGCTTGAAACCTCTTCTTCCGGGAGACATCGTCGAATCAACCCATCAGCACTAACTCGGAACAAGTACGGGTCCTCCCAGAAATAATGCCTTGAGTCAGAAAGAAATTTCTTCTTCTGGGAGTAGGGAAAATCGTAGGGTACTGTTCCAGAGACTAAATAATTGGCCAGGTCCGCGTACCATGGCTCCTGTACTTTGGTGATGGAGAAGACAGTCTCATCGGGGAAGAATTCGTTGATAGGCACACTATCCGTAGGAGTCACCAACCTAGAGAGATGATCAGCGACGACATTCAATTTCCCGCTCTTATCTTTGACTTCGATGTCAAACTCTTGAAGTAAAAGAATCCAGCGCAATAAGCGAGGCTTGGCTTCTTGTTTTGTAAATAAGTATTTGAGAGCGGAGTGGTCTGTATGCACGATGACTTTGCTTCCTGATAAGTGCGAAATTTATCTATATTTCTATGCTTAATGTGATTAATATTGTATCGGTTTATATGATAAATTCCTTACTTATATGCTTAATTATGTTAAATGTTTATATTCCCTTACTTGTGGTTTTATGCTTAAACAGATGAAAAATGTTGAAGAAAAGTCTAAAAACATATGTCAAAAGCTTAACGATTAAACCAGGACAAACGGGAGCAAAAATGATCATTCTGGTGTATTTTAAGGGGGGTCCAGGTTTGTGGACTTATAAACCCGGACCAACCCTAAGACATACCTACTGCCTATTTTCTGTAGTGGTCCGTGTTTAATACCGTTCACATACCCGGACCAAGTAATGAAGCTGGGCGTGACAGTTTTAGTGTCGGAGGTCGATACATGTACAATATACACGCATGCATCCCCGGGCTGGACGGACGACCAATAACACCACACATGCTATTAGGCCGCAGACATTGTCGGTGAATTGGATTCTGACGTTAGAGGCGCAGACCATGTTGATCGATTGCAGAGTTGTCGCTGGACTTTGGACTTGACACAACCCATGCAAACAGCCCATGCACATGCATAGGAGACGGACGATATTTTGCAACCCATGCAGCCGCATAGCCACATGCACGTGAAATATATAATTATCCATGAAATGCTGCGTTTTATCATGTTGGAACGACTAATATAAAGCGGATAATAAGAACTCGAAACAGAACACGAGACAGAATTACGGAACCCTAGCCGCCGAGAGCATACAAGTCAGAGAGGAATTATCAGTCTGTTTTGACAGACAGGAGCAGAAGGCAGAGACCGGATTCGTCATCGTTCTTCAATTAGATGACGTTTTCCAATCTCTTGATTATTGTTATTATTTCTTTGACTCTGATGTCTGAGTAGTTATTAGAATTCTGGTTTGCTATGGATAACTAGTTATTATTTTTCTTCCTGAGTTGTTAAATATAAATTCTATACAGATTGTAGTTTTAATCCTTGCTTGTTATTGAATTCTCTTGTGATTAATTATTGCTTGAGTTTATTTGGTATGAATTGCTTACATGTGAGAACTGCGGCGTTCATTAGACCTTAGGAATATTACCAGTGAAACTACAGATGGAAATTCCTGGGGATTAGCTGACTTGAAACCAGATGAATCATTAATGCTACTAGTAAATTTGTAAATTCGTAACGAGAGTTAGGATTTGGGAATTGCTAGTAAGGATCTATCTTGCGGGAGACGGGTTTTAGATTAATTTAGATCTAAGGTTGCAATCTAGAATTTAGAAAATACTCAGGAAGGGAATTGATAAACTATGGAGAAGTAGTAAACCAGGATTCGCCCTTTTAGAACTGTTTAGAAGATAACCTTTTTACTGTTTTTATTTTAGTTTACTTAACTTCTGCAATCAAACCCCCAATTTATTATTGTTATTTTCCTTCAGTTTATTAGTTAGTTAGATTAAAGACTTAAACTAGACACAGCCTCCTTTGGTTCGATAACCTAGAGAATACTACCTAGGAAAACTTGCTATGACAGACCAGTACACTTGCTGATAATACGTTTTACCCCGTACAAGTTTTTGGCGCCGTTGCCGGGGAGGCACGGTTATTTAGTTTAGTCTTTATTCTATTTTATTTTATTTTATTTCATTTTGTTTGTTTAATTTCTTTAAATTAGTTTTATTTTCAACTAGTTTGTTTATTTGTTTTCGTTAGTTGCTATTCAATTTTGTTCGTTTTATTGATTCATTTTTATAGTCGTTTTGGTTTTAGGATTAGTATTTGTTTAAGTTTATCTTACTTTTTTTTCCTCTAGGATTTTAATTATGTTAGATTAGCTTAATTCCCATTTAATTTAGTTTAGTTTAGTTTAGTTTAGTTTAGTTTAGTTTTTTTTTTCTTTTCCGCTCTTTATTTTGATTTTGCTTATTATAGTTTTTCTTTAATTTATTTTTTTTTTGTTTTTCTATTTCTTGGATTTTAATTTATAGGAATTTGTTTAGTTTGATTTTATTTACCTTTTCGTTCATTGTTGTTTTTATTTATTTTATTGTTATGTACATATTTTTATTTTTATTTTCTTCTTTATGTATATAATTTATTTTTCTTTCTATTCTGAGGTACTTTGATTTGATGGCTGGATATTACAATCCGCCAGGAGGTTGGCCTGGATATTACAACCAATGGGTTGTATGCGAAAGGTGTGGAGGAGACCACGAGCGTGCTTATTGTCCAGTTGTCTCTTCTGGATTGGAGGATGCTCTAAGAAGTTTTATATTGTCTAGCCCTCCTGAAGCACGACCGTCTCCCGAACAATATTATCCAACACAAAGTTACAACCAGTGGGTTATCTGCCAGACATGTGGAGGGGAACATGAGAGTTCACAATGTCAAAGTAATCTATCTAGCTTGGTAGCTGCTCTTGCAGATTTTAAAAAAAAACATGGCGAATCAAACTCCGCTAGGCATGAGGCCTTGATGATGGATATGAAGGAGCTGCGTGAAAGTAATGCGGAAAGTCATGCAAGAATTCTAGCCAATCAAGATGAAATATCACAAAAGCTTGGATGTGAACCGGTTCCTGAGATCGAACAACCTACTGCAGTAGCTGAGTGGAGTGGTACGCAGCTTGATCTAACGATCCCTGAAGTTGCTAACACACCTGAGGTGGAGATCATGGAGAGACCAGAGCTAGAGATTGAGCAATTCGATGAATCTACAGAGTTAGAGAATAATACAATTCATGAAGCTATCCAGTCTATTCCTTCTACACCTGTACCCGAGCAAGAGAGTCTTACAGTTGACTTCCTTCCCCCTCCTACCGTTGAGCCATCAGAGCAGAGTTATCTCATCGACTTCAAGGAACCTTTGATTCCTGTTGAAGTTTATTTTCATGCGAGTCCATCCTTTGAGCTTCCACCGGATGACAAGGATGTCTATATCCTTGAATTTGAGAAGGATAACCTACAGAATTTTGATCCTTACATCAAGGATCACCCACCTCAACATAACCACCTGATGTATGATCGGTGGAGTTTACACTTTTACATATGGAGTGTTGAGGTTAATTTTCCATTTGATCGGGGACGTTTTATGAAGATATATAATGCCCACCTCGCCCACCCTTTGGCACCCACATCAACATTCATTTTCGATCCTGGTTGACCTTAGGGAGGTATGGTCTAGCCAAAGACGTTAAAGAAGGGCAGCTGACTGGGAGGCAACCCAGCGTTATATTTTATTTTGTTAGTCTTTAATTTCGGTTTTAATTTCTTTTTGTAGTTATTTCCCTGATTTTGTTGTTTATTAACCCTTAACTCCGTTTTGTAGTTTTGGTTGCTTTGTTGTTTTTCTTTTCAGATGAATTCTTCATGGTGCTACTACAACCAGGATGCAACACTTGAGCAAAGCTCAAGTGTGGGGTGGGGTCGTTCTACATATGCAACAACAACAAAATCCAGGGGAGTCCTTGTTTTAGTTTTAATTTTCTTTTAATTTTGGTTTATGGTTAATGACTGCTCTGCTGTGTTCCCTTTGGACATAAATGTTTTTCTGCGTGCTCAAAGTTTTTCACTCCTGCCTTGTCACACAATGAGGACATTGTTTAATTTTAAGTGTGGGGTAGGGAGTGACCTTCAGTTATCACTTCAGACCACTAGCTTTTGTTGAATTTTGGGTGAAAATATCTGTGGAAGTTTGAAATTGAGCCTGATGATGACCTTAAAAATCTTTCTACTTAAAAGTTGTCAATCCGGAATTGTTTTTTTCTTAAATTTACTCCATTTTCACTGAAATTTGATGGATTGGCTGATTGTGGAGACTAAATGCGTTTAGCTTTGGATCTTGGGAATGATATGAATGTTTGGAATGAAAGGATAAGGCAAGGTACTCCTCTGATCAAAAATTTCCTAAACCGAATCAGGCCTCTTTTATCTGGTTATTAAGTCCTCGGGGTGCTTTATCACCTATCTACCTAAGGTCTTGTGATCTGGGATAGTTGACCCAAAGCCGTTACATGGATAAAGAGAAAAGTCTGGGTGAAGGAACAACTATGCAATTAATTAAATAAATCGTTTGTTTTTATTTCTTGAAGAAGAAAAGTTTTTGCATGCGAAAAATTTAATTGTAGTTTTTTTTTAGTTTTTGATCATGAGTGCGTGGTGTTGAAAGGTATTGCGGAATAAGGCATTACTTCACACCCCTTGTCATCCAAAGGGTAATGGAAAGAAATTGGTGGAAGGTCCTAAGCTAATTTGTGTTTCAGTTTCTACAATTCAGTTTATTCATGTTTTTATTAAAACTATTCTTTATTCACTGTTTGCGAAAACTGATAGCTCAGAGCAGATTGATTTCTAATTGTCATTTTGCTTGTTTTCCTTCTGCTTATGTTTAATCCTGGAGTTCAATGTTTCGGTTTGGAGAAGTTATATTCTTTATTTGCTTGAGGACAAGCAAAAGCTAAGTGTGGGGTAGTTGATAAGTGCGAAATTTATCTATATTTCTATGCTTAATGTGATTAATATTGTATCGGTTTATATGATAAATTCCTTACTTATATGCTTAATTATGTTAAATGTTTATATTATCCCTTACTTGTGGTTTTATGCTTAAACAGATGAAAAATGTTGAAGAAAAAGTCTAAAAACATATGTCAAAAGCTTAACGATTAAACCAGGACAAACGGGAGCAAAAATGATCATTCTGGTGTATTTTAAGGGGGGTCCAGGTTTGTGGACTTATAAACCCGGACCAACCCTAAGACATACCTACTGCCTATTTTCTGGAGTGGTCCGTGTTTAATACCGTTCACATACCCGGACCAAGTAATGAAGCTGGGCGTGACAGTTTTAGTGTCGGAGGTCGATACATGTACAATATACACGCATGCATCCCCGGGGGACGGACGACCAATAACACCACACATGCTATTGGGCCGCAGACATTGTCGGTGAATTGGATTCTGACGTTAGAGGCGCAGACCATGTTGATCGATTGCAGAGTTGTCGCTGGACTTTGGACTTGACACAACCCATGCAAACAGGCCATGCACATGCATAGGAGACGGACGATATTTTGCAACCCATGCAGCCGCATAGCCACATGCACGTGAAATATATAATTATCCATGAAATGCTGCGTTTTATCATGTTGGGAACGACTAATATAAAGCGGATAATAAGAACTCGAAACAGAACACGAGACAGAATTACGGAACCCTAGCCGCCGAGAGCATACAAGTCAGAGAGGAATTATCAGTCAGTTTTGACAGACAGGAGCAGAAGGCAGAGACCGGATTCGTCATCGTTCTTCAATTAGATGACGTTTTCCAATCTCTTGATTATTGTTATTATTTCTTTGACTCTGATGTCTGAGTAGTTATTAGAATTCTGGTTTGCTATGGATAACTAGTTTATTATTTTTCTTCCTGAGTTGTTAAATATAAATTCTATACAGATTGTAGTTTTAATCCTTGCTTGTTATTGAATTCTCTTGTGATTAATTATTGCTTGAGTTTATTTGGTATGAATTGCTTACATGTGAGAACTGCGGCGTTCATTAGACCTTAGGAATATTACCAGTGAAACTACAGATGGAATTCCTGGGGATTAGCTGACTTGAAACCAGATGAATCATTAATGCTACTAGTTAATTTGTAAATTCGTAACGAGAGTTAGGATTTGGGAATTGCTAGTAAGGATCTATCTTGCGGGAGACCGGTTTTAGATTAATTTAGATCTAAGGTTGCAATCTAGAATTTAGAAAATACTCAGGAAGGGAATTGATAAACTATGGAGAAGTAGTAAACCAGGATTCGCCCTTTTAGAACTGTTTAGAAGATAACCTTTTTACTGTTTTTATTTTAGTTTACTTAACTTCTGCAATCAAACCCCCAATTTATTATTGTTATTTTCCTTCAGTTTATTAGTTAGTTAGATTAAAGACTTAAACTAGACACAACCTCCTTTGGTTCGATAACCTAGAGAATACTACCTAGGAAAACTTGCTACGACAGACCAGTACACTTGCTGATAATACGTTTTACCCCGTACAAGTTTTGGCGCCGTTGCCGGGGAGGCACGGTTATTTAGTTTAGTCTTTATTCTATTTTATTTTATTTTATTTCATTTTGTTTGTTTAATTTCTTTAAATTAGTTTTATTTTCAACTAGTTTGTTTATGTTTTCGTTAGTTGCTATTCAATTTTGTTCGTTTTATTGATTCATTTTTATAGTCGTTTTGGTTTTAGGATTAGTATTTGTTTAAGTTTATCTTACTTTTTTTTCCTCTAGGATTTTAATTATGTTAGATTAGCTTAATTCCCATTTAATTTTTTAGTTTAGTTAGTTTAGTTTAGTTTAGTTTAGTTTAGTTTAGTTTTTTTTTCTTTTCCGCTCTTTATTTGATTTTGCTTATTATAGTTTTTCTTTAATTTATTTATTTTTGTTATTTCTATTTCTTGGATTTTAATTTATAGGAATTGTTTAGTTTGATTTTATTTACCTTTTCGTTCATTGTTGTTTTTATTTATTTTATTGTTATGTACATATTTTTATTTTTATTTTCTTCTTTATGTATATAATTTATTTTTCTTTCTATTCTGAGGTACTTTGATTTGATGGCTGGATATTACAATCCGCCAGGAGGTTGGCCTGGATATTACAACCAATGGGATGTATGCGAAAGGTGTGGAGGAGACCACGAGCGTGCTTATTGTCCAGTTGTCTCTTCTGGATTGGAGGATGCTCTAAGAAGTTTTATATTGTCTAGCCCTCCTGAAGCACGACCGTCTCCCGAACAATATTATCCAACACAAAGTTACAACCAGTGGGTTATCTGCCAGACATGTGGAGGGGAACATGAGAGTTCACAATGTCAAAGTAATCTATCTAGCTTGGTAGCTGCTCTTGCAGATTTTAACAAAAAACATGGCGAATCAAACTCCGCTAGGCATGAGGCCTTGATGATGGATATGAAGGAGCTGCGTGAAAGTAATGCGGAAAGTCATGCAAGAATTCTAGCCAATCAAGATGAAATATCACAAAAGCTTGGATGTGAACCGGTTCCTGAGATCGAACAACCTACTGCAGTAGCTGAGTGGAGTGGTACGCAGCTTGATCTAACGATCCCTGAAGTTGCTAACACACCTGAGGTGGAGATCATGGAGAGACCAGAGCTAGAGATTGAGCAATTCGATGAATCTACAGAGTTAGAGAATAATACAATTCATGAAGCTATCCAGTCTATTCCTTCTACACCTGTACCCGAGCAAGAGAGTCTTACAGTTGACTTCCTTCCCCCTCCTACCGTTGAGCCATCAGAGCAGAGTTATCTCATCGACTTCAAGGAACCTTTGATTCCTGTTGAAGTTTATTTTCATGCGAGTCCATCCTTTGAGCTTCCACCGGATGACAAGGATGTCTATATCCTTGAATTTGAGAAGGATAACCTACAGAATTTTGATCCTTACATCAAGGATCACCCACCTCAACACAACCACCTGATGTATGATCGGTGGAGTTTACACTTTTACATATGGAGTGTTGAGGTTAATTTTCCATTTGATCGGGGACGTTTTATGAAATATATAATGCCCCACCTCGCCCACCCTTTGGCACCCACATCAACATTCATTTTCGATCCTGGTTGACCTTAGGGAGGTATGGTCTAGCCAAAGACGTTAAAGAAGGGCAGCTGACTGGGAGGCAACCCAGCGTTATATTTTATTTTGTTAGTCTTTAATTTCGGTTTTAATTTCTTTTTGTAGTTATTTCCCTGATTTTGTTGTTTATTAACCCTTAACTCCGTTTTGTAGTTTTGGTTGCTTTGTTGTTTTTCTTTTCAGATGAATTCTTCATGGTGCTACTACAACCAGGATGCAACACTTGAGCAAAGCTCAAGTGTGGGGTGGGGTCGTTCTACATATGCAACAACAACAAAATCCAGGGGAGTCCTAGTTTTAGTTTTAATTTTCTTTTAATTTTGGTTTATGGTTAATGACTGCTCTGCTGTGTTCCCTTTGGACATAAATGTTTTTCTGCGTGCTCAAAGTTTTTCACTCCTGCCTTGTCACACAATGAGGACATTGTTTAATTTTAAGTGTGGGGTAGGGAGTGACCTTCAGTTATCACTTCAGACCACTAGCTTTTGTTGAATTTTGGGTGAAAATATCTGTGGAAGTTTGAAATTGAGCCTGATGATGACCTTAAAAATCTTTCTGCTTAAAAGTTGTCAATCCGGAATTGTTTTTTTCTTAAATTTACTCCATTTTCACTGAAATTTGATGGATTGGCTGATTGTGGAGACTAAATGCGTTTAGCTTTGGATCTTGGGAATGATATGAATGTTTGGAATGAAAGGATAAGGCAAGGTACTCCTCTGATCAAAAATTTCCTAAACCGAATCAGGCCTCTTTTATCTGGTTATTAAGTCCTCGGGGTGCTTTATCACCTATCTACCTAAGGTCTTGTGATCTGGGATAGTTGACCCAAAGCCGTTACATGGATAAAGAGAAAAGTCTGGGTGAAGGAACAACTATGCAATTAATTAAATAAATCGTTTGTTTTTATTTCTTGAAGAAGAAAAGTTTTTGCATGCGAAAAATTTAATTGTAGTTTTTTTTTAGTTTTTGATCATGAGTGCGTGGTGTTGAAAGGTATTGCGGAATAAGGCATTACTTCACACCCCTTGTCATCCAAAGGGTAATGGAAAGAAATTGGTGGAAGGTCCTAAGCTAATTTGTGTTTCAGTTTCTACAATTCAGTTTATTCATGTTTTTATTAAAACTATTCTTTATTCACTGTTTGCGAAAACTGATAGCTCAGAGCAGATTGATTTTCTAATTGTCATTTTGCTTGTTTTCCTTCTGCTTATGTTTAATCCTGGAGTTCAATGTTTCGGTTTGGAGAAGTTATATTCTTTATTTGCTTGAGGACAAGCAAAAGCTAAGTGTGGGGTAGTTGATAAGTGCGAAATTTATCTATATTTCTATGCTTAATGTGATTAATATTGTATCGGTTTATATGATAAATTCCTTACTTATATGCTTAATTATGTTAAATGTTTATATTATCCCTTACTTGTGGTTTTATGCTAAACAGATGAAAAATGTTGAAGAAAAAGTCTAAAAACATATGTCAAAAGCTTAACGATTAAACCAGGACAAACGGGAGCAAAAATGATCATTCTGGTGTATTTTAAGGGGGGTCCAGGTTTGTGGACTTATAAACCCGGACCAACCCTAAGACATACCTACTGCCTATTTTCTGGAGTGGTCCGTGTTTAATACCGTTCACATACCCGGACCAAGTAATGAAGCTGGGCGTGACAGTTTTAGTGTCGGAGGTCGATACATGTACAATATACACGCATGCATCCCCGGGCTGGACGGACGACACGACACCACCACATGCTATTGGGCCGCAGACATTGTCGGTGAATTGGATTCTGACGTTAGAGGCGCAGACCATGTTGATCGATTGCAGAGTTGTCGCTGGACTTTGGACTTGACACAACCCATGCAAACAGCCATGCACATGCATAGGAGACGGACGATATTTTGCAACCCATGCAGCCGCATAGCCACATGCACGTGAAATATATAATTATCCATGAAATGCTGCGTTTTATCATGTTGGGAACGACTAATATAAAGCGGATAATAAGAACTCGAAACAGAACACGAGACAGAATTACGGAACCCTAGCCGCCGAGAGCATACAAGTCAGAGAGGAATTATCAGTCAGTTTTGACAGACAGGAGCAGAAGGCAGAGACCGGATTCGTCATCGTTCTTCAATTAGATGACGTTTTCCAATCTCTTGATTATTGTTATTATTTCTTTGACTCTGATGTCTGAGTAGTTATTAGAATTCTGGTTTGCTATGGATAACTAGTTTATTATTTTTCTTCCTGAGTTGTTAAATATAAATTCTATACAGATTGTAGTTTTAATCCTTGCTTGTTATTGAATTCTCTTGTGATTAATTATTGCTTGAGTTTATTTGGTATGAATTGCTTACATGTGAGAACTGCGGCGTTCATTAGACCTTAGGAATATTACCAGTGAAACTACAGATGGAAATTCCTGGGGATTAGCTGACTTGAAACCAGATGAATCATTAATGCTACTAGTTAATTTGTAAATTCGTAACGAGAGTTAGGATTTGGGAATTGCTAGTAAGGATCTATCTTGCGGGAGACCGGTTTTAGATTAATTTAGATCTAAGGTTGCAATCTAGAATTTAGAAAATACTCAGGAAGGGAATTGATAAACTATGGAGAAGTAGTAAACCAGGATTCGCCCTTTTAGAACTGTTTAGAAGATAACTTTTTACTGTTTTTATTTTAGTTTACTTAACTTCTGCAATCAAACCCCCAATTTATTATTGTTATTTTCCTTCAGTTTATTAGTTAGTTAGATTAAAGACTTAAACTAGACACAACCTCCTTTGGTTCGATAACCTAGAGAATACTACCTAGGAAAACTTGCTACGACAGACCAGTACACTTGCTGATAATACGTTTTTACCCCGTACAAGTTTTTGGCGCCGTTGCCGGGGAGGCACGGTTATTTAGTTTAGTCTTTATTCTATTTTATTTATTTTATTTCATTTTGTTTGTTTAATTTCTTTAAATTAGTTTTATTTCAACTAGTTTGTTTATTGTTTTCGTTAGTTGCTATTCAATTTGTTCGTTTTATTGATTCATTTTTATAGTCGTTTTGGTTTTAGGATTAGTATTTGTTTAAGTTTATCTTACTTTTTTTTCCTCTAGGATTTTAATTATGTTAGATTAGCTTAATTCCCATTTAGTTTAGTTTAGTTAGTTTAGTTTAGTTTAGTTTAGTTTAGTTTAGTTTTTTTTTTTTCTTTTCCGCTCTTTATTTTGATTTTGCTTATTATAGTTTTTCTTTAATTTATTTATTTTTGTTATTTCTATTTCTTGGATTTTAATTTATAGGAATTTGTTTAGTTTGATTTTATTTACCTTTTCGTTCATTGTTGTTTTTATTTATTTTATTGTTATGTACATATTTTTATTTTTATTTTCTTCTTTATGTATATAATTTATTTTTCTTTCTATTCTGAGGTACTTTGATTTGATGGCTGGATATTACAATCCGCCAGGAGGTTGGCCTGGATATTACAACCAATGGGTGTATGCGAAAGGTGTGGAGGAGACCACGAGCGTGCTTATTGTCCAGTTGTCTCTTCTGGATTGGAGGATGCTCTAAGAAGTTTTATTGTCTAGCCCTCCTGAAGCACGACCGTCTCCCGAACAATATTATCCAACACAAAGTTACAACCAGTGGGTTATCTGCCAGACATGTGGAGGGGAACATGAGAGTTCACAATGTCAAAGTAATCTATCTAGCTTGGTAGCTGCTCTTGCAGATTTTAACAAAAAACATGGCGAATCAAACTCCGCTAGGCATGAGGCCTTGATGATGGATATGAAGAGCTGCGTGAAAGTAATGCGGAAAGTCATGCAAGAATTCTAGCCAATCAAGATGAAATATCACAAAAGCTTGGATGTGAACCGGTTCCTGAGATCGAACAACCTACTGCAGTAGCTGAGTGGAGTGGTACGCAGCTTGATCTAACGATCCCTGAAGTTGCTAACACACCTGAGGTGGAGATCATGGAGAGACCAGAGCTAGAGATTGAGCAATTCGATGAATCTACAGAGTTAGAGAATAATACAATTCATGAAGCTATCCAGTCTATTCCTTCTACACCTGTACCCGAGCAAGAGAGTCTTACAGTTGACTTCCTTCCCCCCTCCTACCGTTGAGCCATCAGAGCAGAGTATCTCATCGACTTCAAGGAACCTTTGATTCCTGTTGAAGTTTATTTTCATGCGAGTCCATCCTTTGAGCTTCCACCGGATGACAAGGATGTCTATATCCTAGAATTTGAGAAGGATAACCTACAGAATTTGATCCTTACATCAAGGATCACCCACCTCAACACAACCACCTGATGTATGATCGGTGGAGTTTACACTTTTACATATGGAGTGTTGAGGTTAATTTTCCATTTGATCGGGGACGTTTTATGAAGATATATAATGCCCACCTCGCCCACCCTTTGGCACCCACATCAACATTCATTTTCGATCCTGGTTGACCTTAGGGAGGTATGGTCTAGCCAAAGACGTTAAAGAAGGGCAGCTGACTGGGAGGCAACCCAGCGTTATATTTTATTTTGTTAGTCTTTAATTTCGGTTTAAATTTTTTTGTAGTTATTCCCTGATTTTGTTGTTTATTACCCTTAACTCCGTTTTGTAGTTTTGGTTGCTTTGTGTTTTCTTTTCAGATGAATTCTTCATGGTGCTACTACAACCAGGATGCAACACTTGAGCAAAGCTCAAGTGTGGGGTGGGGTCGTTCTACATATGCAACAACAACAAAATCCAGGGGAGTCCTAGTTTTAGTTTTAATTTTCTTTAATTTTTTTTTGGTTTATGGTTAATGATTGCTCTGCTGCGGTGTTCCCTTTGGACATAAATGTTTTTCTGCGTGCTCAAAGTTTTCACTCCTGCCTTGTCACACAATGAGGACATTATTTAATTTAAGTGTGGGGTAGGGAGTGACCTTCAGTTATCACTTCAGACCACTAGCTTTTGTTGAATTTTGGGTGAAAATATGTGGAAGTTGAAATTGAGCCTGATGATGACCTTAAAAATCTTTCTGCTTAAAAGTTGTCAATCCGGAATTGTTTTTTTCTTAAATTACTCCATTTTCACTGAAATTTGATGGATTGGCTGATTGTGGAGACTAAATGCGTTTAGCTTTGGATCTTGGGAATGATATGAATGTTTGGAATGAAAGGATAGGCAAGGTACTCCTCTGATCAAAAATTTCCTAAACCGAATCAGGCCTCTTTTATCTGGTTATTAAGTCCTCGGGGTGCTTTATCACCTATCTACCTAAGGTCTTGTGATCTGGGATAGTTGACCCAAAGCGTTACATGGATAAAGAGAAAAGTCTGGGTGAAGGAACAACTATGCAATTAATTAAATAAATCGTTTGTTTTTATTTCTTGAAGAAGAAAAGTTTTTGCATGCGAAAAATTTAATTGGAGTTTTTTTTAGTTTTGATCATGAGTGCGTGGTGTTGAAAGGTATTGCGGAATAAGGCATTACTTCACACCCCTTGTCATCCAAAGGGTAATGGAAAGAAATTGGTGGAAGGTCCTAAGCTAATTTGTGTTTCAGTTTCTACAATTCAGTTTATTCATGTTTTTATTAAAACTATTCTTTATTCACTTGCGAAAACTGATAGCTCAGAGCAGATTGATTTTCTAATTGTCATTTTGCTTGTTTTCCTTCTGCTTATGTTTAATCCTGGAGTTCAATGTTTCGGTTTGGAGAAGTTATATTCTTTATTTGCTTGAGGACAAGCAAAAGCTAAGTGTGGGGTAGTTGATAAGTGCGAAATTTATCTATATTTCTATGCTTAATGTGATTAATATTGTATCGGTTTTATGATAAATTCCTTACTTATATGCTTAATTATGTTAAATGTTTATATTATCCCTTACTTGTGGTTTTATGCTTAAACAGATGAAAAATGTTGAAGAAAAAGTCTAAAAACATATGTCAAAAGCTTAACGATTAAACCAGGACAAACGGGAGCAAAAATGATCATTCTGGTGTATTTTAAGGGGGGTCCAGGTTTGTGGACTTATAAACCCGGACCAACCCTAAGACATACCTACTGCCTATTTTCTGGAGTGGTCCGTGTTTAATACCGTTCACATACCCGGACCAAGTAATGAAGCTGGGCGTGACAGTTTTAGTGTCGGAGGTCGATACATGTACAATATACACGCATGCATCCCCGGGCTGGACGGACGACCAATAACACCACACATGCTATTGGGCCGCAGACATTGTCGGTGAATTGGATTCTGACGTTAGAGGCGCAGACCATGTTGATCGATTGCAGAGTTGTCGCTGGACTTTGGACTTGACACAACCCATGCAAACAGCCATGCACATGCATAGGAGACGGACGATATTTTGCAACCCATGCAGCCGCATAGCCACATGCACGTGAAATATATAATTATCCATGAAATGCTGCGTTTTATCATGTTGGGAACGACTAATATAAAGCGGATAATAAGAACTCGAAACAGAACACGAGACAGAATTACGGAACCCTAGCCGCCGAGAGCATACAAGTCAGAGAGGAATTATCAGTCAGTTTTGACAGACAGGAGCAGAAGGCAGAGACCGGATTCATCATCGTTCTTCAATTAGATGACGTTTTCCAATCTCTTGATTATTGTTATTATTTCTTTGACTCTGATGTCTGAGTAGTTATTAGAATTCTGGTTTGCTATGGATAACTAGTTTATTGTTTTTCTTCCTGAGTTGTTAAATATAAATTCTATACAGATTGTAGTTTTATTCCTTGCTTGTTATTGAATTCTCTTGTGATTAATTATTGCTTGAGTTTATTTGGTATGAATTGCTTACATGTGAGAACTGCGGCGTTCATTAGACCTTAGGAATATTACCAGTGAAACTACAGATGGAAATTCCTGGGGATTAGCTGACTTGAAACCAGATGAATCATTAATGCTACTAGTTAATTTGTAAATTCGTAACGAGAGTTAGGATTTGGGAATTGCTAGTAAGGATCTATCTTGCGGGAGACCGGTTTTAGATTAATTTAGATCTAAGGTTGCAATCTAGAATTTAGAAAATACTCAGGAAGGGAATTGATAAACTATGGAGAAGTAGTAAACCAGGATTCGCCCTTTTAGAACTGTTTAGAAGATAACCTTTTTACTGTTTTTATTTTAGTTTACTTAACTTCTGCAATCAAACCCCCAATTTATTATTGTTATTTTCCTTCAGTTTATTAGTTAGTTAGATTAAAGACTTAAACTAGACACAGCCTCCTTTGGTTCGATAACCTAGAGAATACTACCTAGGAAAACTTGCTACGACAGACCAGTACACTTGCTGATAATACGTTTTACCCCGTACAAGTTTTTGGCGCCGTTGCCGGGGAGGCACGGTTATTTAGTTTAGTCTTTATTCTATTTTGTTTTATTTTATTTCATTTTGTTTGTTTAATTTCTTTAAATTAGTTTTATTTTCAACTAGTTTGTTTATTTGTTTTCGTTAGTTGCTATTCAATTTTGTTCGTTTTATTGATTCATTTTTATAGTCGTTTTGGTTTTAGGATTAGTATTTGTTTAAGTTTATCTTACTTTTTTTTCCTCTAGGATTTTAATTATGTTAGATTAGCTTAATTCCCATTTAATTTAGTTTAGTTTAGTTTAGTTTAGTTTAGTTTAGTTTAGTTTTTTTTTTCTTTTCCGCTCTTTATTTTGATTTTGCTTATTATAGTTTTTCTTTAATTTATTTATTTTTGTTATTTCTATTTCTTGGATTTTAATTTATAGGAATTTGTTTAGTTTGATTTTATTTACCTTTTCGTTCATTGTTGTTTTTATTTATTTTATTGTTATGTACATATTTTTATTTTTATTTTCTTCTTTATGTATATAATTTATTTTTCTTTCTATTCTGAGGTACTTTGATTTGATGGCTGGATATTACAATCCGCCAGGAGGTTGGCCTGGATATTACAACCAATGGGTTGTATGCGAAAGGTGTGGAGGAGACCACGAGCGTGCTTATTGTCCAGTTGTCTCTTCTGGATTGGAGGATGCTCTAAGAAGTTTTATATTGTCTAGCCCTCCTGAAGCACGACCGTCTCCCGAACAATATTATCCAACACAAAGTTACAACCAGTGGGTTATCTGCCAGACATGTGGAGGGGAACATGAGAGTTCACAATGTCAAAGTAATCTATCTAGCTTGGTAGCTGCTCTTGCAGATTTTAACAAAAAACATGGCGAATCAAACTCCGCTAGGCATGAGGCCTTGATGATGGATATGAAGGAGCTGCGTGAAAGTAATGCGGAAAGTCATGCAAGAATTCTAGCCAATCAAGATGAAATATCACAAAGCTTGGATGTGAACCGGTTCCTGAGATCGAACAACCTACTGCAGTAGCTGAGTGGAGTGGTACGCAGCTTGATCTAACGATCCCTGAAGTTGCTAACACACCTGAGGTGGAGATCATGGAGAGACCAGAGCTAGAGATTGAGCAATTCGATGAATCTACAGAGTTAGAGAATAATACAATTCATGAAGCTATCCAGTCTATTCCTTCTACACCTGTACCCGAGCAAGAGAGTCTTACAGTTGACTTCCTTCCCCCTCCTACCGTTGAGCCATCAGAGCAGAGTTATCTCATCGACTTCAAGGAACCTTTGATTCCTGTTGAAGTTTATTTTCATGCGAGTCCATCCTTTGAGCTTCCACCGGATGACAAGGATGTCTATATCCTTGAATTTGAGAAGGATAACCTACAGAATTTTGATCCTTACATCAAGGATCACCCACCTCAACAAACCACCTGATGTATGATCGGTGGAGTTTACACTTTTACATATGGAGTGTTGAGGTTAATTTTCCATTTGATCGGGGACGTTTTATGAAGATATATAATGCCCACCTCGCCCACCCTTTGGCACCCACATCAACATTCATTTTCGATCCTGGTTGACCTTAGGGAGGTATGGTCTAGCCAAAGACGTTAAAGAAGGGCAGCTGACTGGGAGGCAACCCAGCGTTAATTTTATTTTGTTAGTCTTTAATTTCGGTTTTAATTTCTTTTTGTAGTTATTTCCCTGATTTTGTTGTTTATTAACCCTTAACTCCGTTTTGTAGTTTTGGTTGCTTTGTTGTTTTTCTTTTCAGATGAATTCTTCATGGTGCTACTACAACCAGGATGCAACACTTGAGCAAAGCTCAAGTGTGGGGTGGGGTCGTTCTACATATGCAACAACAACAAAATCCAGGGGAGTCCTAGTTTTAGTTTTAATTTTCTTTTAATTTTGGTTTATGGTTAATGACTGCTCTGCTGTGTTCCCTTTGGACATAAATGTTTTTCTGCGTGCTCAAAGTTTTTCACTCCTGCCTTGTCACACAATGAGGACATTGTTTAATTTTAAGTGTGGGGTAGGGAGTGACCTTCAGTTATCACTTCAGACCACTAGCTTTTGTTGAATTTTGGGTGAAAATATCTGTGGAAGTTTGAAATTGAGCCTGATGATGACCTTAAAAATCTTTCTGCTTAAAAGTTGTCAATCCGGAATTGTTTTTTTCTTAAATTTACTCCATTTTCACTGAAATTTGATGGATTGGCTGATTGTGGAGACTAAATGCGTTTAGCTTTGGATCTTGGGAATGATATGAATGTTTGGAATGAAAGGATAAGGCAAGGTACTCCTCTGATCAAAAATTTCCTAAACCGAATCAGGCCTCTTTTATCTGGTTATTAAGTCCTCGGGGTGCTTTATCACCTATCTACCTAAGGTCTTGTGATCTGGGATAGTTGACCCAAAGTCGTTACATGGATAAAGAGAAAAGTCTGGGTGAAGGAACAACTATGCAATTAATTAAATAAATCGTTTGTTTTTATTTCTTGAAGAAGAAAAGTTTTTGCATGCGAAAAATTTAATTGCAGTTTTTTTTAGTTTTTGATCATGAGTGCGTGGTGTTGAAAGGTATTGCGGAATAAGGCATTACTTCACACCCCTTGTCATCCAAAGGGTAATGGAAAGAAATTGGTGGAAGGTCCTAAGCTAATTTGTGTTTCAGTTTCTACAATTCAGTTTATTCATGTTTTTATTAAAACTATTCTTTATTCACTGTTTGCGAAAACTGATAGCTCAGAGCAGATTGATTTTCTAATTGTCATTTTGCTTGTTTTCCTTCTGCTTATGTTTAATCCTGGAGTTCAATGTTTCGGTTTGGAGAAGTTATATTCTTTATTTGCTTGAGGACAAGCAAAAGCTAAGTGTGGGGTAGTTGATAAGTGCGAAATTTATCTATATTTCTATGCTTAATGTGATTAATATTGTATCGGTTTATATGATAAATTCCCTTATATGCTTAATTATGTTAAATGTTTATATTATCCCTTACTTGTGGTTTTATGCTTAAACAGATGAAAAATGTTGAAGAAAAAGTCTAAAAACATATGTCAAAAGCTTAACGATTAAACCAGGACAAACGGGAGCAAAAATGATCATTCTGGTGTATTTTAAGGGTTTGTGTCAGGTTTGTGGACTATAACCCGGACCAACCCTAAGACATACCTACTGCCTATTTTCTGGAGTGGTCCGTGGTTTAATACCGTTCACATACCCGGACCAAGTAATGAAGCTGGGCGTGACAGTTTTAGTGTCGGAGGTCGATACATGTACAATATACACGCATGCATCCCCGGGCTGGACGGACGACCAATAACACCCACACATGCTATTGGGCCGCAGACATTGTCGGTGAATTGGATTCTGACGTTAGAGGCGCAGCAGACCATGTTGATCGATTGCAGAGTTGTCGCTGGACTTTGGACTTGACACAACCCATGCAAACAGGCCATGCACATGCATAGGAGACGGACGATATTTTGCAACCCATGCAGCCGCATAGCCACATGCACGTGAAATATATAATATCCATGAAATGCTGCGTTTTATCATGTTGGAACGACTAATAAAGCGGATAATAAGAACTCGAAACAGAACACGAGACAGAATTATACGGAACCTAGCCGCGAGAGCATACAAGTCAGAGAGGAATTATCAGTCAGTTTTGACAGACAGGAGCAGAAGGCAGAGAGACCGGATTCGTCATCGTTCTTCAATTAGATGACGTTTTCCAATCTCTTGATTATTGTTATATTTATTTGACTCTGATGTCTGAGTAGTTATTAGAATTCTGGTTTGCTATGGATAACTAGTTTATTATTTTTCTTCCTGAGTTGTTAAATATAAATTCTATACAGATTGTAGTTTTAATCCTTGCTTGTTATTGAATTCTTGTGATTAATTATTGCTTGAGTTTATTTGGTATGAATTGCTTACATGTGAGAACTGCGGCGTTCATTAGACTTAGGAATATTACCAGTGAAATACAGATGGAAATTCCTGGGGATTAGCTGACTTGAAACCAGATGAATCATTAATGCTACTAGTAATTTGAAATTCGTAACGAGAGTTAGGATTGGGAATTGCTAGTAAGGATCTATCTTGCGGGAGGACGGTTTTAGATAATTTAGATCTAAGGTTGCAATCTAGAATTTAGAAAATACTCAGGAAGGGAATTGATAAACTATGGAGAAGTAGTAAACCAGGATTCGCCCTTTTAGAACTGTTTAGAAGATAACCTTTTTACTGTTTTTATTGTAGTTTACTTAACTTCTGCAATCAAACCCCAAATTTATTATTGTTATTTTCCTTCAGTTTATTAGTTAGTTAGATTAAAGACTTAAACTAGACACAGCCTCCTTTGGTTCGATAACCTAGAGAATACTACCTAGGAAAACTTGCTACGACAGACCAGTACACTTGCTGATAATACGTTTTACCCCGTACACTTCCCCATAAGTAAGATCTGAACTTATCGAGGGAGAAAACTATAGCCAGAAGTTCTTTTTCGGTGGTCGTATAGTTTTTCTGGGCGTCGTTTAGTGTTCTGCTAGCATAAGCGATCACCCTCAAGATTTTCTCTTTTTTCTAGCATAGAGCTGCCCCCACGGCGTAGTCACTTGCGTCACACATGATCTCAAACGGAAGAGACCAATCAGGTGGTATGACTACAGGTGCTGACACCAATTTTTGTGTTATAGTTTGGAAAGCAGCTGAACACCTTTCATCAAAATGAAACGGGGCATCTTTCTGTAGCAGGTCGGTCAATGGTTTGCTGATTTTGGAGAAGTCCTGAATAAACCGCCGATAAAATCCTGCATGCCCTAGAAACACTCGTATATCTCGAACTGTAGTTGGTGCTGGTAACTTCTCGATAACCTCTACCTTGGCTTTATCCACCTCTATTCCTTTTGCTGATATTTTATGTCCAAGGACGATCCCGTCCTTGACCATAAAATGACACTTCTCCCAGTTTAAAACGAGATTCGTATCCTCACACCGTCTTAGGATTAAATCAAGTTGTGCCAAGCATTTGTCGAAACTAGAGCCATAGACTGAGAAGTCGTCCATAAAGACTTCTATGCTCTGCTCGATGAAGTCAGCAAATATTGCTTGCATACATCTCTGGAAGGTAGCAGGGGCGTTGCATAGACCGAAAGGCATTCGTCGGTATGCAAAGGTACCGTAAGGACAAGTGAAGGTTGTCTTGTCCTGGTCCTCAGGTGCGATTGGTATTTGAAAATAACCCGAGAACCCATCTAGAAAACAGTAGTACTCTTGCCCTGCTAGTCGTTCCAACATCTGGTCGATAAAGGGGAGAGGGAAATGATCCTTCCTGGTTGCCAAGTTCAAACGCCGATAGTCAATACACATGCGCCATCCTGTGATCTTTCTTTGAGGGATAGTCTCTCCCTTTTCATTAATAACAGCTTCGATGCCCCCCTTCTTAGGGACAACTTGAACAGGACTGACCCATGGACTGTCAGAAATTGGATAAATGATGTCCGCGTCAAGGAGTTTCAGAACCTCCTTTCGAACTACCTCCTTGAGGTTAGGGTTTAGCCGGCGCTGAGGTTGCCTGATAGGTTTGAAGTTTTCCTCCATGTAAATATGGTGCGTGCAATAGGAGGGATCAATTCCTTTGATATCAGCGATAGTCCACCCGATTGCTGTCTTGTGCTTCTTTAGTACCTCGAGTAACCTCGTTTCCTCCCCGGAATTCAGAGAAGAGGAAATAATGACAGGCAAATGGTCATTTTCAGCTAGGAAAGCATACTTGAGGTTAGAGGGTATTTCTTTAAGCTCGAGTTCAGGTGGTTGTTCTACTGATGGAATTGATTTTTGAGGTTTTCTGTCGAGTTCTTCGATTGGTGGTCGGAACGCTTGATAACCAGCCCTTCCTTTCTCTACGTACGCCAGCATGGCGTTAACTTCTGGATCCTCCATCTTTTCTTCTAGAGAAGTAAATAATACTCGCTCTAGCGGTTCAGTTTCAGCTTCCTGGATGGAAGATGGAGAATACGTGTCCTCATCTGTAGCAAAATCGCCTTCCTCCTCCTCATCATCTGTGAATCCCACTGTCTTAGCATGAGGAGAAAAGTTTGAGCTTTTCTTCATCATTTTTTGCATGTCGAATTCAATCGTTTCATCCTCGTACCGAAGAGTGATTTTTCCATCATGGACGTCAATGATGGCTTTGGCGGTACTCAGAAACGGTCGACCTAGAATCAGGGGAACCTCAACATCGTCATCCATTTCTAGAATGACGAAATCAGCTGGAAAGATGAAGCGAGACACTCCAACTACCAGATCCCGGACTATGCCCATGGGCTTGATCTCTGATCTGTCTGCTAGTTGGAGTTTGAAAGGAACCGGTTGCATTTCTCCTCCTTTAACTTTCAAGAAGGTGGCGTATGGCATGATATTTATGCTGGCTTCTAGGTCGCATAGACCACTTCCACAGTCCATTCCACCTATAAAACACGGGATCACGGGATTTCCCGGATCTGTTTGTTTGGGAGGGAGTGCTCGAAGAAGGGCCGCAGAGCATTCCTCCGTGAGGTGCACTGTTTCTTTTCCAGGTTTCTTTTTCTTCTTTGTAAGAGATCCTTAAAATTTGGCGTAGTTAGGCATCTCTTGCAAAGCATCAATAAAGGTATGTCGAAGGGTCAGTTTCTTGAAAATGCTCAAGAACTTGGAGAATGCTCATCAGATGTTTCTTTTTCATTCTGTTTGGGAATGGGAGTTCATTGTTTTTATGAGTGGAAGTTGGGATGTCGATGGTAACTCGAGATGGAGGTGGAGTAACAGGAGTAGGAACTTGGATTTCTGAGGGAGGTGAAGTTGGTTTGGTGGTTTCATCAACATTGATATAGGAATCTTCAAGATTTTCTTTTTCTTTTCCTTTGCTGGTGGCAAGTTCCCTTCCACTCCTTAAAGAGACTGCACACAAGTTTGTTGATTGTAATGTGCCATCGTCTATAAGGACTGAATTTGCTTGTTCCTTTGGATTGGGATTAGTCTGTGAAGGGAATTGACCAGGTGGTCTTTGTTGAGTAAGTAACTGTTGGATCTGAGATTGCAAGGCTTTTTGGTCTTTGCGCAGAGCTGCGACCTCTTCTTGCGTATCTCGGGATTTACCCATCATCGCCTTAAACATCTCCTGCATCTGAGACATATCAGACTCAGGATTCGAAGGAGGTTGAGTTGGTCGACTCGATGAAGCTTCATTGCCATAAGGCTGTTGTTGATATTGCCTTTGGCCTCCTTGGAAATTGGATTGAGGTCTGTAGTTTTGGGATGTTTGTAGGGTATGTGGGTTCTGGATATTTCCGGTGTTTGAGTAGCTAAGATTGGATTGCATGTTACGTTGCCATGGTTGTCTGTATCCTGAATTGTTGGTGATGTAGTTTGCTTCCTCCGCTGCTTTCATTTCTTGTAGTTGGGGGCATTGATCATAATCATGAGGCCCGCAACATTGCGTACAAGAATTAGTTGGAGATGGTTGGGATTGAGGAGCATAGCCTGGAGGGGTAGTAGGTGGTCGGGAAATCATCGACTTAGCTTGCTGAGGGAAGGAATTCATAGCCATCTGTTCAACCACTTTCTGCAAAGTACTGACTTTTGTTGCCTGCTGAGCATTGCTCTCCATGAGTTGCTCATGGCTTTTCATCAATTGGTCGAACTTGTTATCACTCTCCCCAACATGATATAATCCTGGAGTACCGCTCCTTGATCCACCGGAGGCCCAGTCTCTAATTTCCTCACAGAGAGACTCCATGCTGTTCAGAAATTGTGCTCCCGGCTTTTTCAGAACGTCAGCCCCTAACGAAGATAACACCATTGTTCTGCACGGACCGATCAAGCCCTTGTAGAACAATTGTGATACTTGTTCCTTCGTCAGACCGTGGTGAGGACAAGTGAGTAGTAGACCTTTGAAACGGTCCCAAGTTTCACAAATATTCTCCGACCCTGGTTGCTTGAAATTATAAATTTCAGCAATCATCTCCAAAGTTCGGCTCGGGGTAGGAATTTGTCGTAGAACTTGGTGGCCATGTCGTCCCAGGTACCAATGGTACTCGGTGTTAGGCTATGATACCACTTGCTCGCGTTTCCCGTCAGGCTGTGAGGGAATAATGACAATCTTGCATATTGAAGTACTGCGTCGGTCGCAGTAAGACTGTTGGCATGTTGCAAGAATTTTGTAACATGTAACAGGGCTTCGTCTGGACTGGTGCCATCAAACATGCCCAACTCCTTCACACATCGATCTGATGATATGGCTTCAGCTTCTGCCACTCATCGTATTCGGATGGGCTAGGTGAGGAAGGATGATAGCAGGCTGTTCCTTGGTTAGACGGCCTGTTGATATTTCGAACCGTTGCTGGTGTAGCTGCCATGTTAGCTTCCGGGTCAGAATCTATCACTGTGGTGGTATTTCGTTGAGTTCGTCTCTGCCTTAGGGTACGCAGAAAGGTTCTCTCGATCTCTGGATTATAACCAACCGTGTGATTATTAATATTTTCTGGGTAGCTGTGTGACCTGGTAAAAGGCATTCACCACTCAAAACAGAGAAAAAACTGTTATGGGTTAGAATAATAAAAATGTTAGGAATTAGTAGACAGAAATTTAAAGTTAGTAGTTAGGGACAATGGAAAGAAATACAGAATTGAAATGACAATGGAACGAAATGACAATGGAACGAAATGACTGAAATTTAAGTTAGTAGTTAGAGACAATGGAATATTAAAGGACAATGGAATTGAAATGACAATGGAAAGAAATGACAATAATTAAGATGTTAGGAGTTAGATGTCCAAAGTTAGATGTCCAAGTCAGATCAGAAGTCCGATGTCCAAGTCAGATTATTAACAAGATAATATTGACAGATTATTATAATATAACAGGTGAATTAACCGGGGCTTAGGGACTAGATTAAATCAAGTCCCCGGCAACGGCGCCATTTTGCAGAGTGGATTTATCGTGAGTTATTAGACAGGTGAAATTGATAAAAGAAAGAAATTAATACTCAAAATATCCGTCGGGCTGCAAATAAAGCCCGGTCGCAGTAGTATAGAAGACAGAAGCGGCCGGGGTCAAACCGTGGGACTTATAGCGAGATAAAATAGTTCCTAAGCTTGTCACAAAAGGGGGGAAGTTAATTGACTTGTTTTAGAGAAAATATTAAGCAGATTAGAAAACTGAGTGCAGATGAATTAAATGGAACTCCGGGTTCAGGTTTTATATAATCTGATTAATTATGCTATCTCTACCGGTTTATATATTAGTTTGGCAAAATTCCTGTTATTATCCTAAGGACTAAGTCATAGACCCTTAAGAACTCGTTTACCAGAAAATGCTCGGTCTAATCAAGGTTCGAGCAATACTATGTAAACGGACGTTAAATTCGAGGAATTATAATTGCATCTGTAAATACTAACTTATTAAATCATAATAAGTTTTCTCCAGATTTACGGCTTAATTAACCTGTCTATTTATCACCTGGTCTGATCAAAATAGACTTAGGAAAGCATTTTAATAAATTCATGTAATTTATTAAAATGGTGAGAGAAAACCTTTAAGCGTAACAAACTGTATTTATTTTAACCGGTAGAAATATTGATTACATAATTAAACAAACCATAATTAAACCTTGCCCGGAGCAAATCCTCCTTAGCCTGACATATTAACTGGTAATAAATCAGACAGAGGTTGGACGTAATAATAACACGGAGACGTGAATAGTGAATGAAGAAATGAAGAGAACGAAGTGTGGAACATGTACGTAGGTTATTGTAAGTGAAGTGGGTGAATTGGAGAGTTAGAGAACTGGGGACTGAATGGAGTGTTGAGATGTACGAGAGTGTTTTACTGGAAGAGAATGAGATGAGGTGAGTGTGAGTGATTTTCTGGTTTTCTCCGTGCACTCGTACAAGGTTGCAGTAAATGGGTATTTATAGAGGAAAGGAAGAAGAAGAACGACTGCAGTGGAAGAGCATTGAATGCTCATTAATTGCAGGGGACAGAGCTGAGGAAAATAAGGTGTCAACGGGCGAAGTAGTTGGATATGGCAGAAACAAGTCGACGGGCGAAGTCGACGCGAAGAAGAAACTGGTCGCGCGATTTTTTTATTCACGACCGCATTGGTACCTCACTTGCGTCCGCTTTGGTACCTCTCTGTTGTCCGCATGACAACCAGGCGGTTGCATGAGTCTGGCCGCCCTCACGTCCGCACCAATCCCATGCGGTAGCATGCATTGACGTCCGCCTGTCTCCTCTCCTCTCACGTCCGCCCTGGTTTTAGGCGGTACAGCGGCGGTTGCCACCTGAGTCGTCCGCTCTTGCGTCCGCCCGAGATCCATGCGGTCACAAGTGTGGTCGTGACCCATTTCCTTCCAACTTTGACCGGCTCTAGATTCTTCGTTTGGATTCCGTTTTCTGAGCCGTTTGCGTCTATGCGTTCGTCTCTTCGTCTACTTTATTCCCAGTATGGTTTTCCTCATGTTCAAACAATAAATTTGTGAGATAACAATAAAACATAAACTAGAGGAAAACTAACCGAAGTGGAGAAATGAGCAAGAAAAGTGCTAATATTATATATGAAATACACCTATAAATCATGCTCATTTGGACACTTATCAGTGATCTGAGTTTTTAGGATTTTATGGCAATCGATCATTTCTTTTATTAATTACGCAAAAACAAGTCTCATATTGACAAGGTCAGGATCTATCTTTATGTGGTGCTTTCTATCCTACACTCGACGTGTTTGATGCTTGCACTCGTGCTCTCCTTCTTGTCAAAACATCTCAACCATTGAATTTGACATTTGTTAGATTTACGCGTTCAACCTGTTACTTTCACGTGATTGGATACACAACTACTAAGTCGGAAGTCTTTTAAGCTTATAACGTGGCTATGGGGTGTGATCAATGACATCGGGACAATGGAGGAATGTTTAGGATATGTGGAGCTATAAGGGTGACCAAAGCTGCAACTTGCACCTTTTCTTGGATTTGCCTTCTTTGTCTTGAAGTCGTTTGACTACTTCGTCATGACTTCACTTGGGACTGTTGGGTTGTTTCTTGCACCTTCTCTCTTTCTTCCAATTTTGGATTTCTTCGAGGCTTTTCAGATTTTCCTTTCTTTGAATCTTTATTCCTTCGGGGTTCTTGTGTTTCCCGGTTTTAAACTTTGAGGGCTGTTTTTGATGTTAGCTCATTTGGATCCTGTGTCACTTTGGGACCATTTACGGATCGTTTCGTCATGCTGGTAGCAATTTCGCTTCTTTGGACTTGTGAAGCTGTTGTTCGGAAGTCGGGCTCCTTGCTCCCTTTGGTCACTGGGTCGGTTATTCATTATTGGTTGGCTTGTTTTGTGGAGTTTGTAGCGTTGTAAAAGAGGACTTGTGTGAAAAGCTCAGCGGGGGTGCCTAGGGTGTAATGTCAGGGTTCACAAGCTTTTGGTTGCGTGGTACTGTACCTAGGTGCTTCATCGTCCCTAATAGTTGTGTATCCGTTCTTTGTTACTTTTCATAGGTTTAAGCGTAAATTCACAAATTATCACCTTCGATCGGAGTTATGCCGTTTACCTTACCTTTGAATGTGATCTCTCTGGAGTCATGTAAAAATGACACGCTCGTTCGCTCTTGGTTTTACCGCTCAAGGCACTCTCGCGAAGTGTACACTCAGAGACTTGTTTGCACATTTAAATAAAAGAAACAAACATTATCATTTCCTAACTCAGATTTCCCCCAGTATTGGGTGGGGTTTTTTGACAAGCCTTTTCAATACCCTGGTTATTTGTGGTGGATGGTTGCATGTGATGGTAAATGATGGTGGGGTGTTCTTGTGAGGAGGTGATTGTTGAATGATTCATTTTTGCTCTTTGGTGGCAGTAATTTTGTTATTTTTTTATGTGTCTGGTAAAATGGCAAAAATGATGAAGTGATGTGATATGTGTGGTGGCTGTATGGATGGGAAGGTGGTTTTGTACAAGAGGATCCATGAAAGATGAAGGTTTTGCTTTTTGATACTTACAGACATGCTTCATGAGGGATTTTTTTTTGTTTTCTCTTTTTTGTTTTGTTTTGCTTTTTTTTTTTGTGCACCTGAACGGATGTATAAACATTAATCCAAGCATATAGAAGAACATGGGCAAAGAAAAGGTTTTTATTATAACCCAAAGGAGAAACAAAAACAGTAAGTACCACCTAAAAGGAAAGAACATTTAAACTAACTGTAGCAAGAAAGAAGCTAGAAGAAAAAATAACAATGATTCCTAATGATCCCGAAGCGAGAAATGAATGACCACAAAAATCGGAAAGATATGCTAACTACTCCTAAACTATGATCTATTCTTCAAGGAACATCCAATCAGGCATCGCCTCCTCCTCTGCTGCTCTTACCGTATCCTGTAAACATGAGGAACATGAACACATGAGTAAAGACGATAGTTCAATTGCTGAAATGAAAGACGAATCCATTAACGCACCAAGTCCTTGACGACCAGGATTCGCTGCTGGAGATAGGATGTCTGGAATCCCTTGAAGATCCTTGCCAAGGCTCATACCCTGTTGATAACCATATTTCTCCATGATAATCTTCCCTGGTCCAATTTAAGTTTCTGAAGAGAAACTGGGTCGGACTGTTCTGGTATAACATTGAACCTGTTCAGATGGGATGAACCCTCTTCTTCAACCATACAAACAGGCAACTCCATTTGGTGTGGTTTACCCTTGACGACGTGAACCTTCCTGTCTCTTTTGAACTTCAAACATTGATGCACCGTAGAAGGGACGGCCTTCAAATCCTGAAGGAAGTCTCGTCCCAGAATTGGATTGAAAGAATGGGGAATTTGTAGAACCAAGAACTTCACGGGATGAACGATCGTCCCAAACTTGAGCGGAAGATCCAGTAGGCCGAAGACATGTCTTGGGTTGTCGTCATATCCCCGTAACACTATTTGGCAAGACTCGAACTTGTCGTAACCCATACTTTATGCAACTTTCAGAGGGCAGATGCTGACGTCTACCCCGTGTCAATAAGGACCTTTGGAACCTTGTAGGCCCCGCACCAAACAGTAATATATAGTGTTTTTCCTGAGTGCTCGGAGGTCTCACCATCGTGAAAACTGATCTCCTCTTCCTGCTTTTGCCAAAGAGCTGTGACCATCCTTTCTGGGGCTAAAATTTCCTCTGGTCCGCCTAAATGTCTAGCAATGGCCCGCCGTTGTTCTGGTGAAATCGTAAGCAAAGACCAGATTGCCAGGGGGATGGTTGTTGCCTTCAGCTTCTGAAGCGGTTCCCGTTCACCTGGAACTTCTTCAGTTGCCGGGGGAGACAGCATTGGCTCTTCCCCTTGCGACGGTCTTTCGGGAGATCCGTAGTGTTTTCCTGACCGGGAAATGTGAGCACTTGCGGGGACAAAGCTAACCGTGGATGTGGGCTTCTGTCCTGCCCCTCGTGCCAGCTTTTTGTCGTCCCAAAAAACAGTAAAGGTGGCGCATTGAACTTTGGATTCTGAAGCCTCGAGGTCATCCAAACGCTGATATCCCTGATCGATGAGGTCTTGGATCCGATGCCTCAGCGCTTTGCAATCATTGGTATCATGTCCCGCTAGCTGATGGTACCTACAAAATTGACTTCTCTATTCCCTTTTTGCGTCTCTCCATGGCAAGGAATGAGTGGTCGTATGAGCCCTTGGTCCTGCAGCTCCTCGAAGGCCTGGCCTAAGGGACAACCAATGGGTGTGAATTCCCTTTTGGCTTTGTGGGGAAGCTCCGGTGTTGGGGTTGCAATCTGGATTTTTCCTTTTTGGGCCAATGACAGAATCTTAGACCTCAAATTGCGACAATCCTCTGTGGAGTGGCCCGTGAGTAGGTGGAAACAACAGAACTGCTCGGGATATGACCCTAGACGCCGCCCATGAAACCGCGGGGCTTTGAGTTGGACTTACCTCCACCCTAGAAGCACTCTTAGAATCTGACTCTGCGACTGCTGCAGATCCACTATAGGCACCTGTGTGGCCTGCTCTTGTCGCGGTTCTTGGTTCTCCGGTGGCTTGACCTCGTCCTCGTTGGGGGCCAGATCTAAAGGGATAATTTCTCCGAGAGCATGAATGAGAGCCCTTGCTTCCCTTGCCGCCGACGCAAATCCTGAGCATAGCTCTTCCAAGACACTCCTGTGGACAAATTCGATCTCAGCTAGTTTCCCGATCAAATCCACAATCTCAGCGAGCTGAGCGCTTCGATCGTTAACTCCAGACGACATCCTAGCTGCAAGGGGTGCTGCCTGTTTTGAGTAAAAAAAAGATAAGTCAACGCTGCAGGAGTAAAGCTGGGACTAGACTTAGGAATACAGGTCGAGAGTCAGTGCGCTTTAAATGAATGCTTGTAATGAATGCTGGGCTATAAAATTCTGGAAGGGTTTGTTTTGGACTAGAATTTCGAGATACGTTGGTCTTATAAGTGTGCGTTCCATTTTGCTTTACGAGAATCGGGCTTGTAACCCCAACGAGAACCAACCTGAGGGATTTTCTGTTGGGGTGATAGAAGTATTTGGATAATTGAAACTCTTTAAACGTTCTATTTGGGCTGGAAGATGTTGAAGGGTTGATACAGATATTGGGCCTGAGGCCTAGAAAGGACATACAGACAAAAATCTTACATAGAGAGTTATGCAAATGCCCTCGCGAAAGGATTCAGTCCGACGGGTATCGATCGATCTGGAGAGATGCTTGGGGCATGGGCCCAGGTCACCATAATGGAATAGGGCTTGCACGCTATTCTCTTTGGGCTTCCCCACTTTTTTCACATCACCTGAAGTTATGCGTCTACGATCGGGTCTTTGACTGACCAAACAATGGGCTAGGTAAGGATACTGTGATAAGTGTCCAAATGAGCATGATTTATAGGTGTATTTTATATATAATATTAGCATTTTTCTTGCTCATTTCTCCACTTCGGTTAATTTTCCTCTAGTTTATGTTTTATTGTTTATCTCACAAATTTATTGTTCAAACATGAGGAAAACCAAGCTGGGAGTAAAGTAGATAAAGAGACGAACACATAGACGCAAACGGCTCAGAAAACAGACTTATAACGAAGAATGTAGAGCCAGTCAAACAGAGGCACGCGAGAGGCACGCGGTGGACTGGTGCAACCGCCCCCTAAGTGGCGGACGTCACACGAGCAACCGCCGGGCGGACGAGGCTGAGGCAACCGCCTCGTATCTGGCGGTCTAGAGAGGCGCAACCGCCTCGCGGTTGAACAAGAGAGTACCGCCTCGTATCTGGCGGTCTAGAGAGGCGCAACCGCCTGGCGGACACACAAGAGAGTACCGCCTAATAATGGGCGGACGTGGCATATACTACCGCCTTCTTTCAGGCGGAAAAGAAGAGAGGCTACCGCCTCCTTATCAGGCGGACGAGACACAGGCTACCGCCTGGTTCATTGGCGGACACAACAGAGGAGACCGCCTAATACCGGGCGGTTCTTCAGGCGCGATTAATTCAAGTCGCGACCAGTTCTTCAGTTCTTCTTCGCGCCGTCGTCTGCAACTCGCCTTATCTATCTACTCCAGCACCGCCTACCAAAAATCTCTCACGCGTACAGCTCTCTGTCCCCTCTACAATCAATGAGAGCAATCAATGCTCAATCAATTTTTACGTACGGATGCCTCTTCCAATTCTCTATATAAACCCAACACCGATACTGCAACAAATATAGAATGTACGACCACAGTCTGAAGAAATCAAATAAACACCACACTTCTTCATCTTTTATTTTTTCTCACCATTACACCACATTCACTTACGTACTCAAACACTCAAACAGAAGCAGTATTTTACAAAGAGAGAAAAGAGGCAGGCGAGTGCAGACCCGTTATTCGCAGGCAGTTCCTGAGTAATGAATATTTCAGTCTCTACTCTGTTTTTATTTCTGTCAATGTCTGAGTAATCTCATAATTGTGCTTAGGATGGGTGTTTAACCCAAAATAACTCAGCGTATTTATAATACCGAGTTTGCTTATAAATATTTGTTTTGTCTCTCTCTATTATTAAATGTTTAAGAACTGATCATTTTTACTCATTTACGGTTTCTCTAATTTCAATGATTTTGTAAAATTAGAGAATAGACCACAAAGAGAGACAAACGTTGGATATTATTCTCCTTGATTAGCAGATAAAATCCATCGCTGTTATAAAAGAATTCTCACTTAAAGCTAATTAATGATTTTAGACTTTTTCTGATTGTAAGAAGTTTAATGAATTAATTAAGAGCTGTCCTTATCTATGATTTAGAAAGGCCACAAGATAAAATTCTTAACAGACAAATAAGAGCAAACTAGGATTATAATTATTATCTGAGTTATATTCGGGCGATTACCCCTTCCTTAGCACATTTTTCCATCCACTTAATTCACAACTGTTTTAACTGTTTTTATTATTTCTGTATTAATTCAACAAACAAATCAAGCTTGCCTCCGGCTAAACCCCCCTTTTTACAGTTTTTATTAACTACCTAAACTAGGATAATTGAACAATCTCCTTGTGGATACGACACTTGTTTTACTACTACGAATAGGTACACTTGCCTATTAGTTTGTTATAAATCTATATATATTAACGTGTAGTTTTATCCCAACATACTGCCAGGAAAATGCTTGGGGCTAAAGCTCTGGTATTAAGGGGGTGTGGTTAGACGACACCCTCCCCTTTTCCCCCACTTATTAACATCACCTAAAAGGTGTGAGTCCCTGACAAGGGACCTTCAAATGGGTCGCGGGGTGAAATCGGTTCATGTGGACCCTCGCTCTCACATGATGCAAAGGTGCAGAAATTTAAATTGCGCACAAAAGTAAACAAACAATGTAATAAAGCCATAAATAAACATTTTTTGAGTTAAGCCCTCTTTCTTAAAATTAAACAAGTTTAAATTAAGAAGTTGTCCCCAGCAGTCGCTAGTCTGTGAGCCTCGATTTAAAACCCTATCCTATGTTGATTAAAGCTGATTAGGATCTAACCGGGTTTTAGGTCCACTTATAACCTAAGTTTAATAACTATGCCATATAACATTAATTATTAAAACCTAAGCTCGCTCACTGGAACCTATTATGAGTCGCCACCTAATTTTTACCTAGATCAAATTAGGAAAGGAGAGTTCGGGTTCGGGGACTTGGTATACAACTTATTTCGGGTTCAAATTACATTCATTACGGCTTACTAAAAAGTTGTTTTTAACCTAAGTGCGCGCTTCTGTTTTTTTTTATTTTTAACGTTATTTTGACAGAAAATTATAGTGAAATATGAAAATACCTAAACTAGGGTTTCGGAGTCAGAATTAGGTCAAATTTTAATTATGTCCGTAGCCACGGACCTAATGTCCGAGACCACGGACCCCAATTGAATTAAATGATTACAAAAACAGAACTAAAATAAATACGCAAACTGGAAAAGTTTGGGGCCACGGACAGGGTGTCCGTGGGCCCGGACATGTATTGACAGAAACCCTAAAATTTGAAAAATTGAAAAATAAGAAATCCCGCCACCGTCCGTGGGTGTTCGTGGTCACGGACAACCCGTCCGTGGTCCCGGACCATGCATCCGAGGTCACGGACCACCCACGGACAGTGGGTTTTTGATGGTTCCTGACGGTGTTTTTAGCTCAAAATTTATGTGCTTGTAGCCTGAAAGATGTACAAGACGTTAGTGCTTTAAAGTCTTCAATTTCAAATCGAATTTAATGCGTAACTTAACAAACAAGTAAATGGACAGAAGCTTAAACAAGCAGCAACTCAGAAGCTATGAAAGGTTAGTTTGCGCTCAAAATTTAACAGAAGACCAATGAAGTCGTAGTGAATCAAAAGAAGGAGGTCCCAACCCGTTTTACCTTCTGTGTCAATGAGATTCTTCACGTCAGGAATCTTTCGGTGCACCATTGAAGCCGTTTCCGAATTGGATTCGAGCTGAGCTTCTGACCATTGAGAATTGGTGATGTTCTTCACGTTTTGGTGTTGGTTTGAAGGTGTTTTGATGATTGTGGATGTGATGGGAATTGAAAAATGTGATTCGGTGTTGATTTTGATGAGATTTCGGTATTGTTTTGGTGCTTGAAGGTGCAAAAACGTGGGAGGCTGGCTATAGAGAAGAGTTTTGACTGCCTAGGGTTCTGAGTGCTTGTGAGATTATGTTTTTATCCAAAGATCTATCCCTTTATATAGACTTTCTTAAAGATAAAAAAAATCTAGTAAAAGTAAGTTTTGGCATTTTAATTAAGTGACTTCCCAAAGGCATTTTGGTGTGAAATTTTAACCATGTGTCAAGGATGGCAATTATGATTTTTATGAAATGGAATCGAATTTTTTTAATGTTGGAATATTTTTAAATTCAATTTCTCATCAGATTCAATCGAAAATTACTAGAACATTATTGAAAATTCACAAAATCAAAATTCCAACGCCGTTATGCTTAATTTGTCATCCTCTATCATGGGTTAAAATTTCAAAACATTTCAAGCTGATTTGAGCATCTTTTGGAGGAGAGAGAAAGCCTTTAGAAGGTCTTGGGAGCCTTAAAAATTACGAAAATGCCCCTGACGATGATGAAACTCCTCCCCATGTCCCGGAATGTGCCGATCAAGCGGAAGCTCTCATTACTTGATTGAAGTGCCTCTCACAACACCAAAGCATTACAAACCCTGACTAGGGGGGTCAAATTTTGGGTATAACAGGGAGCTGGCTCTAACGGACCCTCACCGACTTCTCTCTGGCGCTTCTGTGGTCGGGGTGCAGTCTACTTCCTCCACATCACCCTATCGAACTTAAACCACATCTTCTTTAATGCCCCGACGTCGATGGGGGACCTTTCAGGATGACACCCCTCGGAGGTGATAGACATCTGCTGCTGAAGTAACTGACTTATCATGACAGGGAAGCCAAGCTTATGCCTGTCCTTGTGCTCTACAATGTGCTGAAGGTGCACGGAGATGACCCTCGGTAGATAGGTGATCTCAGCTGCCCCAGCAAAATTTGGATTCCGCACAGCTTGGAGGAGGAAGCAGTCAGTGTGACTCAGATCTGAGCTCTGCCTTGGGAGAACATTGGCAACCAGCAGTGCAAATAGGACACGCTCCCGTGGGTCATGAAGCATATCAGTAGGGATGACCTGCTTCAAAGGGTCATCACCTCTCCGTTGACGCGTACCGTGGACCATTGCTGAGAGATAGTGATTGATGGCAGCAGCTTGGAAGTCGTGAGCATTGAGGTGCTCTGGTGGAGGGGGAGTGGGGTAAGGTAGCCCAAGATAACGGGCAATGTCCACCATTGAGATCATGAAGTTGAAACCCTCTACACTTGAGTGGACTTGCCCGTCCTGGTAGATGGCGTTTGCATAAAACATCCGCACCAACCACTCACAGTAGGCCCCCCATGTCCAAGATCTTCCCCAACCGTATTGGTTAAGGAGCTCCGGCAAACCGAGCTGATGTTGAAGTTCAGGTATGACCCGATGCTCAGCGATGATGTCAGCCCCCTTTTCAAACCACACTCTTGCTTCCTCATTTATGAATATATCTTGACGTTGGCGGCTGGAGCTGGCACCAGCTCTCCCATACTTCTTTGATCTGCAAGTTAGCTTGCGCAACATCTACTCAAAGAGAAGCAGTTAACAAAAAGATGCCAAGGATATAATAGCTCAATACAAACATACATTCTATCCAAAATCCAACAGAGTTTCCCCTAAAAATTCATCATTCTCCACAACATGGTTCAATCAATCTTTCTTTTTCAGTGTATTCAGCTACAACAGGCAATGACCAGAAGAGACTTAATTGAAATAAATAATTTTCCATAACAAGGTGTTCTAGCAATATCAACCAAGTCTCAGTCAATTATGCAAGCAAGAATCCAACCACAACCTCAAAAATGCACATTTATAAACCCTAAATTGCAGTATAAGTAATTCTCAGCACCAACTTACAACATAGCACAAGATCAACCCCATTCATGAAATTCGACCTAAAATACTCCTAATTTTGAAACCAGCAATAAACAACACAAATTAGGTGTAAGGTCGAGAGAATACCTTGCTTGAGCATAATAAACTTGTAGAACAATTGAAATCTGCAAAATAGAACTCAAAAACCCCAAAATTCGCACTCTAGGGTTCGAACTTTGCTGCTCAAAATAGGTCAGCTTGTAGTGTTGTTTTGGTTGATGTCCTGTGCAAAGATTGTAGGATTTGGTGGAGGAATGAGAGAGTTATGGCGATCTGAAGTTTCGGGCGATTTTGTGGGCTCTCTATTCGTCGCGTGTGTATTTGGGAGATTACGAACTTTGAAGCCCGGACACGCGGTTTAAAGGTCAGATTATTCACTTGTCCGAACTTCGAAGTTCGGACTGAAGTTCAGAAAGGCCCAAAAATGCCCTAAATTGTTCTTTTCGCAGCCAAAATTATTGCAGAAAAAATCATGAACTTAGAACAAAGCCAAAAACAACAAAATAAAGCAGAATTAAGGTACCGAAAACACTGGGTTGCCTCCCAGTCAGCTGCTCTTCTTTAACGTCTTTAGAGACACCCGATTTGTTATCCTGGGTCAAAAAAAAGTTGACAGTGGTGTCAACGGGGATACGACTTGACCAGGAATCAGGATTAAACAACCTAGATCAAAATAAAAAGTTACTTCAACAAATAAAATACGAAAGTAAATGCTCCACAAAACCTGGTTCTTAAGAAGGTATTGACGGTAACCGGTCTCAAGCAGAAGACCAGGTACTGATTGCGGTTCTTCTTCAAATTGGAGGATGTAAACATCTTCCTCCTCTAGGTGAGGCTCGAAAAGATTATGATATCGGCAAAGTGGTAGTGATTCTTTCTTCTCAAACTCGAGGATTTATGCATCCTCGTCTTCCGGATAGAGCAAGGAGAAGGAGGAAAGAAAACTGTCTGCAGTAGGGTATACTCCGTCTTGAACCGTTTTGCTCTTCGGTTGTTGTGATATCAGTTCTACCTGAGTTTTTAACTCCGCAATTGTGTTTTCTAGTTCAGCAAAGAACTTCAGTTCGTTCATGTAGAGGTTTTCCTCCTCAGGTTGTTCAACAACATTGCTTACGATCGTATTGTGTTGTGAAACACCTATTCGCTCCAGGTAGTCTGGTTGATCTTCTAACCACAATTGCTCTTGTAATACGAGATAGTCCTCGAACTCATGATCTCCCACATACTGAGCAGTATAAATCTTGGGAATAATACGAATCCCATATGAGTTCCTCCCACTTGCCATTCTTAGTCAGAAAGACTAAGAACAAAACAAACATAATTGACAACTAAATCCATTGCCATTTTTTTTCAGAATTAAATAAAATGAAAATTAATAAATTAATGCAGTAAAGAAACTGGGAGCTGCAAAATAAAAATTAAAAAGGATAGAATTAAATTGCAGGAATTTAAATGACGATGGAATTTAAATGACAGTAATTTAAATGACCGAACTTAAATAATTGGAATAACAATTAAATAGAGAAACGGAATTTAAATAACAGAAATTAAATTACTAAAATTGAAAGTACTATAAATAAATTACTGGAAATAAATAACTAGAATTTAAATGACGATAATTTAAATAACGGTAAATAAATGAGAGTAAAATAAATAACTGGAATATTAAATGACTGTAATTAATACGATAAGTAAATTGCTGGAATATTTAAATGACAGAATTAATAGTAATAATATAAACAGCAAAGGAAAACGACAAATATAAAATAAACTGAAATATAAAACAAACTCAAAAATAGCAAACAGAAAATTAGAAACAAAATATTAACACAATAATAAAAACACAATATTATAGAAACAAAATAAAATACCAATTAAATTTTTCTGGGGCTTAGGGACTAGACAAAGTCAAGTCCCCGGCAACGGCGCCATTTTGTAGACAAGGATTTTGACCTGTTAAAAATAAATAAAGCTTTGATCAAAACGTCTATCGGGCTGCAAACAATTCCCGGTCGAACCGTGGGACTTAAGTGAAATTATCTACTTCCTAAGCGTTGTCACAAAAGCATGAAAGAGGGGGGTTGTTAAATTGAATTGTAAATGAAACTGATAAAATGTGGATAAAAATAATAGATAAACTAAAATGATAGATGAGATGATTGAGCGGGACTCTGGGGTCAGGTTAAAACCGTTTGATTTACTATGTTAGGTCTACTGGTTAATTAAGAATAGAATGACAAAATTCCTTTTATAGTCTTAAGGGCTAAATCATAGAACCTATAGACCTCGTCTACCAGAACATGCCAGGTCTATTCCAGACTCAGGCAAAACACATGTAAACGGCTAAGTTAAAGGAATAATATTGCGTCTGAAGTACTAACTTGTCCGATGAAAACCAATTTCCTACAGATTTACGAATTAATCGAACCTATATGTTTATCACCGATCAGATTAAAACAGATTTAGAAAGATAATACAATAAAGTGATCAAAATTATTGCATCATAATTAAAGGACATTAATTGTAACAGTCTCAAAATTAAACCAGTTGAAATATAAATTGCACAATTATAACAAACTAAAAAAAACTGTTCCCTAGAGTAAATTCCCTTATCCCGACATATTAAATAAATAGAAAAAGTAAGCAATCATCTTCTCTGCCATCCCGAATTTGCGCTGTTATTTGGACTGGTAATATGTCGGTTTAATGGTTGGATAATAATGAGATGTAGATGTGATATGTGATAATGGAATGATGAAGGTTTATGTGTGTGTATGGAGTAGTACGGGGGTGTACACTGGTGATTAATGGAAATGGATGGGATGAAATGAGATGGAGTGTAATGGATGGAGGTGGTACATGAATGGTGGTGTTGTGGTCTGGGATGGAGTGCTAGGTGAGTGTGAATGGGATGGATGTTGTACGGTGGTGGTCATTCCTCTCAGATGGAGGAATTGTTGTGTATTTATAGTGTTAATATGGATGAGTAAAATGGATGGAGTATGGTGGAGGTGGTGATGATTAATGTGGTGTGCTGGAAAGAATAAGAGATTGTGGAGCATGTGTTGGATCGTGAATGAAAGTCTGGAAAGGAATAATAATCATGGGATGGATGGAAAGTAGTAGAAATGAAGGAATAGAAATATATGGGGCGGTGGTTTTGTTGTGGGGCGGTGGTTACGAGAGATTAGAAAATTGATATATTTTTCTAGGCCACTAGCGTGCCCCAGGGACTATCGGATCTGGTCTGTCCGAACTTGGAAGTTCGGACAGATCAATTTTTTCGCATTCCTTTGTTTCTCGACTTGTGTCCGAACTTCAAGTTCGGACACACCTTCAAAGCTCTCTAAAATCCTTGTTCTAACTCTGATTAAATCCCCGTTTGTTGCATCATTACCCTCGTGAGTTAAATTACTGTTTCCTTGGCTTTTCTCTACATTTGACACACAAAAAGGTATCAATTCTTTTTGAACAAGAGAACAATGGAAGAACGTTAGATAAGTGTGGAATATCATCAATGCATGTATGAAAATTAGGAAATTAATACCACTAAAACCATGCATATTTCACACTTAGCAAACTTCCTCTCACTTATCTTTTACTTGTCCTCGAGCAAAACAGAAGTAAGCTATCTTATAGTGCCTTAGTACCAAATCTCGGGGTTAAAACAATCGTAGAAAGGAATCAAGCAAAAGTGACAATTCAAGGATCAATCTTGCTCTTAACTGTGTGTTCCTCAAACGGAGAACCAAGCTTTTAAAAACGAAGTCATGAAGAAGTCAAATCACAAAGATAGAACTGGATTAACTCAGAACCTTTCAACCATTTCGTTTCTCAAACCCACGGATGACAAGGGGTGTGAAGTACTGCCATATTCCGTAGTACCTTTCAACACCACGCACTCATGATCAATTTAAGTAGTTCGCATAGATATTCAATTGTTCACAAAATTAATTCATCCCCCATACTTTTCTCTCCATCCTTGTAACGGTGTTGGGTCTTTTATCCCAAATCATATGATCTTAGGTAAATGGTGATAAGGCACCCCAAGGACTTAATAACCGGATGGAAGAGGCCTGTTTTGGTTCAGAATATTTATTAGATCAGAGGAGTACCTTGCCTTATCCTTGCATTCCATACTTTCGCATCATTCCCATGGCACCAAGTTATACCAGTTCTGACTCCATAATCAGCTTGTCCACAGAGTTTTAATGAAATTCAGCAATTAATAAAACCATGAAAACACACAGCTCTGAGCAAAACAACCTTTAAAGTTATCACCAGGGTCAATAAAAAAGAACCTCCACAAGAATTTGATACCTAAAAGCACTACATGGAACTTACCCCCATATAGCATAAGAACAATCAAGAATCAATTATGGAACAGTGTGGTATGTAAAATGATTGGCACATTTAGAAATTTTTTTAAAAGGGTACCCTTCCTCACACTTAAGAGGAACAATGTCCTCATTGTTCGCAAAATAGAACCAATAATAAGGTTTGAAGAAATGTGCCAGACGTAGAAGGGTGACATGATAAATTTAACAGAGATTTAACGTGCTAAAGCACGGACTGAACACAACGAAAAAGAGAGAAACTAAAAACTCCCCTAATTTTGATTGAGAAAGGAGTTCTTCCTCACACTTATTTCCTTGCCAGGGGTCGAATGTTTCCTCACACTTATTTGGAAGCAAGTGTCCAGCCATGGAATCATCACAGTAACATCAAACTTGCAAATAAACAACAAAAAAAGATAGATATGCAGGAAGCATTGCATTAGAAAAGATTAGTACCAGAATTCCAAGTGCAAAACATAACTAGAAAAGAAAAGAAAGAAAAGCAAAGCTGAAATAAGAACAAGTCCAGTCATGACAACGAAATGAAGAAAGCAAAATCAGCCATCACTGCGGAGGTGGATATAATGCCTGCTACTGCTGGAACTGGGCTAGTAGAGCTGCATAATCCTCCTGGGAGCGACGCGCCTGCTCCTAAAGAGTCCCCATCTCTGCCTGATAGCGACGCTCCATGGCCTCAAAGCGGGACTCCAGCTGCTCAAATTCATAATGTGTGACAGTCTCACTCCCAGGGGCGGGCAGTGCTGCATAAGCATCCTCATCATGATTTGTAGGTGGGGGAGTGTGAGCCTCGATTTTAAACCATATCCTATGTTGATTAAAGCTGATTAGGATCTAACAAGGTTTTAGGTCCACTTATAACCTAAGTTTAATAACTTTGCCATATGACATTAATTATTAAAACCTAAGCTAGCTCACTGGAACCTATTATGAGTCGCCACCTAATTTTTACCTAGATCAAATTAGGAAAGGAGAGTTCGGGTTCGGGGGCTTGCTATATAACTTATTTAGGGTTCAAATTACTTTCATTACCCCACCTAGGTCGTTTTCCTCCACTTTGTTTATTTACGGCTTACAACAAAGTTGTTTTTAACCTAAGTGTGCGCTTCTTTTTTTTAAATTTTTAACGTTTTTTTTACAGAAAATTAAAGTGAAATCTGAAAATGCCTAAACTAGGGTTTCGGAGGCAGAATTAGGTCAAATTTTAATTACATCTGTAGCCACGGACCTAATGTCCGAGACCACGGACCCCAATTGAATTAAATGATTACGAAAACAAAACTAAAATAAAAACGCAAACTTTAAAAGTTCGGGGCCACGGACAGGGTGTCCGTGGGCCCGGACATGTATTGACAGAAACCCTAAAATTTGAATAATTGAAAAATAAAAATTACACCACCGTCCGTGGGTGTCCGTGGTCACGGACAACCCTTCCGTGGTCCCGGACCACCCACGGACAGTGGGTTTTTGATGGTTCCCGACGTTAGTGCTTAAAAGTCGTCAATTTGAAATCGAATTAAATGCGAAACTTAACGAACAAGTAATTGGACAGAAGCTTAAATAAACAGAACCTCAGAAGCTATGAAAGGTTAGTTTGTGCTCAAAATTTAACAGAAGACCAATGAAGTCGTAGTGAATCAAAAGAAGGAGGTCCCAATATGTTTTACCTTATGTGTCAATGAGATTCTTCACGTCGGGAATCTTTCGGTGCTCTGTTGAAGCCGTTTCTGAATTGGATTCGAACTGAGCTTCTGACCTTTGAGAATTGGTGATGTTCTTCATGTTTTGGTGGTGGTTTTAAGGTGTTTTGATGATTGTGGCTGTGATGGGAATTGAAAAATGTGTTTCGGTGTTGATTTTGGTGAGATTTCGGTATTGTTTTGGTGCTTGAAGGTGCAAAAACGTGGGAGGCTGGCTATGGAGAAGAGTTTTGACTGCCTAGGGTTCTTAGTGCTTGTGAGATTATGTTTTTATCCAAAGATCTATCCCTTTATATAGACTTTCTTAAAGATAAAGAAAATCTAGTAAAAGTAATATTTTTTGGCATTTTAATTAAGTGACTTCCCAAAGGAATTTTGCTGTGAAATTTTATCCACGTGTCAAGGATGGTAATTATGATTGTTCTGAAGTGGACGAATTTTTTAAATGTTGGAGTATTTTTAAATTTAATTTCTCGTCAGATTCAATCAAAAATTACTAGAAAATAATTGGAAATTCGAAAAATCAAAATTCCAACACGGTTATGCTTAAAATGTCATCCTCTATCATGGGTTAAAAGTTCAAAACATTTCAAGCTGATTTGAGCATCTTTTGGAGGAGAGAAAGCTTATAGGAGGTCTTGGGAGCCTTAAAAATTACAAAAACGCCCCTGACGATGACGAAACTGCTCCTCATGTCCTACAATGCGCCGATAGAGCCAGAATCTCTCATTAATTGATTGAAGTGCCTCTCACAACACCAAAGCCTTACAGACCCTAAGCAGGGGGGTCAAAATTTTGGGTATAAACAGATTACCCCCCGTCAACTAGACTTTGTAATGAATATGAAAAGTCTGGTTGACGCTTGAGTGATGCCCCAAAATTTCGGATCATGAACAGACCCTGCGTGGCGTTAAAGACTAACAAGCCGTGTTGAGCTATTCTAAGGTGCTGACTATCTATAAGTAAAGTGAAATGGAGTAATGTCAAGCGATTCTAAGGCGTTAACAACCTAAAATGTGAAATTGAGATAATGTCAAACGATTCTAAGGCGTTGACAACCTAAAAAGTGAAAATGAGATAATGTCAAGCGATTCTAAGGCGCTGACTACCTATAAGTAAAGTGAAATAAAGCAATGTCAAACGATTCTAAGGCATTGACAACCTAAAATGTGAATACTAGGTGGTATGCAAATGCAAGAATGCTGAAATGCCAACGATGCTAATGATGCTGATGATGCTAATGATGCTGATGATGTTGATGATGCTGATGATGCTCGGATGCTTCTGGGGACCGAAACCCGTGCCAATGCTCTTGGCTGGACCCAATGTGGACTTATTGCCATCACCCCCAAGCCGGTGTGCAGGGATAACTCCTGGTAAAAACCCTGGGGACTTATTGCCTTTGCCCACTATTCGTTGATCCCAAAGTAAGCTGACATAACACAAGAGGATTTATTTCCATCACCTCACCAACTTTTCTGTCGCCAGGTCTTGTGACACGCCTGGATAATGCAACTAGGTCTTATGACGAGCCTATATGAATGAGATGAATGCAATGTTTTTGATGAGAGTGGGTAAGCTAAAGGATCTTACTACGAGCCTAAAGGAATGCAACTAGGTCTTATGACGAGCCTAAAGGATGGTTCTAGGTCTTATGACGAGCCTAAAGGTAGGATCTAGGTCTTAAGACGAGCCTAAAGGATGGAACTAGGTCTTATGACGAACCTAAAGGAATGCAACTAGGTCTTATGAGCCTAAAGGATGGTTCTAGGTCTTATGACGAGCCTAAATGATGGTTCTAGGTCTTATGACGAGCCTAAAGGATGGTTATAAATGAAAGTGAGTTAAGTGTACGATGGGTCTAAATGAATGTAAGAGGATTAGTACTCAAGACGGGCCTGTGGATGTTTGAATGTGAAGATAGGGCTTAGGACGGGCCTGAAGAAATTTGATGTGGAGGTAGGGCTTAGGACGGGCCTGAGGATGTTTGAATGGGAAGGTAGGGCTTAGGACGAGCCTGTGGAAATTTGATATGTAGGTAGGGCTTAGGACGGGCCTAAGGATGATTGAATGTGGAGGTAGGGCTTAGGACGGGCCTGAGGATGTTTGAATGTGGAGGTAGGGCTTAGGATGGGCCTGAGTGATATAAGAGGGGTATGAACCTTTGGGTTTCAGGTTTTTGGGCCTCCATCGGTGTCGTTGTTGCAATTGTTGGGACCAACAATTGCCCCCAGTATTTTTCCTTAAGGCGATCTGAGTTTTTTAGGATTTTATGGCAATCGATCGTTTCTTTGATTAATTACGCAAAAACAAGTCATACTCACAAGGTCAGGGTCTATCTTTATGTGGTACTTTCTATCCTACACTCAACGTGTTTGATGCTTGCACTCGTGCTCTCCTTCTGGTCAAAACATCTCAACCATTGAATTTGACATTTGTTAGATTTACGCGTTCAACCTGTTACTTTCACGTGATTGGATACACAACTACTAAGTCGGAAGTCTTTTAAGGTTATAACGTGGCTATGGGGTGTGATCAATGACAACGGGACAATGGAGGAATGTTTAGGATATGTGGAGCTATAAGGGTGACCAAAGCTGTAACTTGCACCTTTTCCTGGATTTGCCTTCTTTGTCTTAAAGTCATTTGACTACTTTGTAATGACTTCGCTTGGGACTTTTGGGTTGTTTCTTGCACCTTCTCTCTTTCTTCCAATTTTGGATTTCTTCGAGGCTTTTCAGATTTGCCTTTCTTTGAATCTCTATTCCTTCGGGGTTCTTGTGTTTCCCGGTTTTAAACTTTGAGAGCTGTTTTTGATGTTAGCTCATTTGGATCCTGTGTCACTTTGGGACCATTTATGGATCGTTTCATCATGCTGGTAGCAATTTCACTTCTTTGGACTTGTGAAGCTGTTGTTCGGAAGTTGGGCTCCTTGCTCCCTTTGGTCACCGGGTCGGTTATTCATTATTGGTTGGCTTGTTTTGTGGAGTTTGTAGCATTGTAAAAGAGGACGTATGCGAAAAGCTCAGCGGGGGTGCCAAGGGTGTAGTATCAGGGTTCACAAGCTTTTGGCTGTGTGGTGTTGTACCTAGGTGCTTCGTCATCCCTAATAGTTGTGTATTCATTCTTTTCTACTTTTCATAGGTTTAAGCGTAAATTCACAAATTATCTCCTTCGGTCGGAGTTATATCGTTTACCTTACCTTTGAATGTGATCTCTCTGAAGTCGCGTAAAAATGACACACTCGTTCGCTCTTGGTTTTACCGCTCAAGGCACTCTCGCGAAGTGTACACTCAGAAACTTATTTGCACATTTAAACAAAAGAAACAAACAATATCATTTCCTAACTCAGATTGCCCCCAGTATTGTGTGGGGTTTTTTGACAAGCCTTTTCAATACCCAGGTTATTTGTGGTGGATGGTTGCATGTGATGGTAAATGATGGTGGGGTGTTCTTGTGAGGAGGTGATTGTTGAATGATTCATTTTTGCTCTTTGGTGGCAGCAATTTTGTTATTTTTTTTATGTGTCTGGTAAAATGGCAAAAATGATGAAATGATGTGATATGTGTGGTGGCTGTATGGATGGGAAGGTGGTTTTGTACAAGAGGATCCATGAAAGACGAAGGTTTTGCTTTTTGATGCTTACAAACATGCTTCATGAGGGATTTTTTTTGTTTTCTCTTTTTTTTTTTTTGCTATATTGTTTTTTTTTTTTGCACCTGAACGGATGTACAAACATTAATCCAAGCATATAGAAGAACATGGACAAAGAAAAGGTTTTTATTAATAACCCAAAGGAGAAACAAAAATAGTAAGTACCACCTAAAAGGAAAGAACATTTAAACTAAATGTAGCAAGAAAGAAGCTGAAGAAAAATAACAATGATTCCTAATGATCCCGAAGCGAGAAATGAATGACTACAAAAATCTGAAAGATATGCTAACTACCCCTAAACTATGATCTATTCTTCAAGGAACATCCAATCAGGCATCGCCTCCTCCTCTACTGCTCTTACCGTATCCTGTAAACATGAGGAACATGAACACATGAGTAAAGACGATAGTTCAATTGCTGAAATGAAAGACGAATCCATTAACACAACAAGTCCTTGACGACCAGGATTCGCTGCTGGAGATAGGATGTATGGAATCCCTTGAATCCTTGCCAAGGCCCATACCCTCTTGAAGAGAAACTGGGTCAGACTGTTCTGGTATAACATTGAACCTATTCACATGGGATGAACCCTCTTCTTCAACCATACAAACAGGCAACTCCTTTTGGTGTGGTTCACCCTTGACAATGTGAACCTTCCCGTCTCTTTTGAACTTCAAACATTGATGCACCGTAGAAGGGACGGCCTTCAAATTCTGAAGGAAGTCTCGTCCAAGAATTGGATTGAAAGAATGGGGAATTTGTAGAACCAAGAACTTCACGGGATGAACGATCGTCCCAAACTTGAGCGGAAGATCCAGTAGGCCGAAGACATGTCTTGGGTTGTCGTCATATCCCCGTAACACTATTTGGAAAGACTTGAACTTGTCGTAACCCATACTTTATGCCACTTTCAGAGGGCAGATGCTGACGTCTACCCCGTGTCAATAAGAACCTTTGACACCTTGTAGCCCCCGCACCAAACAGTAATATACTGTGCTTTTCCTGAGTGCTCGGAGATCTCACCATCGTGAAAACTGATCTCCTCTTCCTGCTTTTGCCAAAGAGCTGTGACCATCCTTTCCGGGGCTAAACTTTCCTCTGGTCTGCCTAAATGTTTAGCAATAGCCCGCCGGTGTTCTGGTGAAATCGTTATGAAAGACCAGATTGCCATGGGGATGGTTATTGCCTTCAGCTTCTAAAGCAGTTCTCGTTCACCGAGAACTTCTTCAGCTGCCGGGGGAGACAACATTGCCTCTTCCCCTTGCGACGGTCTTTCGGGAGATCTGTAGTGTTTGCCTGACCGGGTAATGTGAGCACTTGCGGGGACAAAGCTAACCATGGATGTGGGCTTCCGTCCTGCCCCTCGTGCCGGCTTTTTGTCGTCCCAAAAAACAGTAAAGGTGGTGCATTGAACTTCGGATTCTGAAGCCTCGAGGTCATCCAAACGCTGATATCCCTGATCGATGAGGTCTTGGATCCGATGCCTCAGTGCTTTGCAATCATTGGTATCATGTCCCGCTAGCTGATGGTACCTACAAAATTGACTGAGCCTATTCCCTTTTCGCGTTTCTCCATGGCAAGGAATGAGTGGTCGTATGAGCCCTTCGTCCTGTAGCTCCTCGAAGGCCTGGCCTAAGGGACAACCAATTGGTGTGAATTCCCTTTTGGCTTTGTGGGGAAGCTCCGGTGTTGGGGTTGCAATCTGGATTTTTCCTTCTTAGACCTCAAATTGCGACAATCCTCTGTGGAGTGGCCCGTCAGTAGGTGGAAACAACAGAACTGCTCGGGATATGACCCTAGACATCGCCCGTGAAACCACGGGGCTTTGAGTTGGACTAACCTCCACCCTAGAAGCACTCTCAGAATCTGACTCTGCGACTGCTGCAGATCCACGATAGGCACCTGCGTGGCCTGCTCTTGTCATAGTTCTTGGTTCTCCGGTGGCTTTTCCTCGTCCTCGTTGGGGGCCAGATCTAAAGGGATAATTTCTCCGAGAGCATGAATGAGAGCCCTTGCTTCCCTTGCCGCCGACACAAGTCCTGAGCTTAGCTCTTCCAAGACACTCATGTGGACAAATTCTAACTCAGCTAGTTTCCCGATCAAATCCACAAGCTCAGTGAGCTGAGCACTTCGATCGTTAACTCCAAACGACATCCTAGCTGCAAGGGGTGCTGCCTGTTTTGAGTAAAAAAAAGATAAGTCAGCGCTGCAGGAGTAAAGCTGGGACTAGACTTTGGAATACTGGCCGAGAGTCAGTGCGCTTGAAATGAATGCATGTAATGAATGTTGGGCTCTAAAATTCTGGAAGGGTTCGTTTTGGACTAGAATTTTGAGATACGTTGGTCTTATAAGTGTGTGTTCCATTTTGCTTTACGAGAATCGGGCTTGTAACCCCAACGAGAACCAACCTGAGGGATTTTCTGTTGGGTGATAGAAGTATTTGGAAAATTGAAACTCTTTAAACGTTCTATTTGGGCTGGAAGAGGTTGAAGGGTTGATAAAGATATTGGGCCTGAGGCCCAGAAAGGACATACACACAAAAATCTTATATAGAGAGTTATGCAAATGCCCTCGCGAAAGGATTCAGTCCGACGGGTATGGATCGATCCGGAGCGATGCTTGGGGCGTGGGCCCAGGTCACCATAAAGGAATAGGGCTTGCACGCTATTCTCTTTGGGCTTCCCCACTTTTTTCACATCACCTGAAGGTGTGCGTCTACGATCGGGTCTTTGACTGACCAAACAATGGGTGAAATACCCCAAACCTTAATGTGTTAATTAATTATGTAATTATAATTTTCTAAGGCTAATTAAGTCCTTAAGATTATTGGTGAAGAAATAAAAACCAAAAAGAAAAAGAAAATGCGTAAAAGTCACAAAACGTGAAAACACGTATTTAATTGTTTTAGGAGGTATAAAACTCTCACTGGGGTTATAAATATATTTTTATACCTTAATTACACATTAATAACACGTGGGAAAAATTCCGGAAGAAAACGGATTCAAACAATGCGTTAAAACACTAACGGAGTCTTAAAGCGCGTTTTTCGAGAAAAGCCCGAAAACGTGACTTTAAACAGTTAAACGACCCCGTAAAAATAATAGTTGATTATGTAATAATAATTAAACATTAATGGGAGTTTAATAACCATTAAAATTAAAGGAATGAGAAAATTCCAGAAAACGGTCCCGGTTAGTGAATAGTGCTAAACCGGGTAAATAAACGAGCGTTTCCTGTTAAAAACGAAAAACGCTCCAGCGTGTTTAGTTTAGTGGGACGTTTTATTAATGTAAACAGCTCACTCACACATGACTAGTAACTAATTAATAGAGTCAAAAATACAAACACCACTTATACCCTTATTCTCTCTCCCCTCCTTTATTTTCTTTTTCCCTCTCTCTCTTCCTCTCTTCCTCTCTTTCTTCCCAGCCGGCTCCCTCTTCCTCTCCAAGCCACCAATTTTCTCCCCTTTCTCCATGGCTTCTTCAACTTCAATGCCATGCCCAAGCTCCATTTGAGCTCCAAATCAAAAACAAATCGCATATTCTTCTTCCTCTCATCTTCCTCTATCATCCTCTCTTTTCGAAATTTCAAAAGGATGAAGTTGACCTCCATGGGTTTTCGCCATTTGAAGAGAAAATGCCACCAATGTGGAGCTTGGAGTCTCCTCTTTCTTCTAAGGTAAAAATTTCCAAGAGAAAGTCATTTTTCCTTCACCTCTTGGTGTAATTGATTTTTCACCATTTTTGATACCTTGTTTTTCTTCTTGTTCTTGAGCTCCAAATTTATCCTTCAATGGTGGAGTAGCTCCCTTCTTGATTCAAGGGAGAAAAACCCTCTTGAAAACTTCAAAAAGGTAAACCCTAACTTGTGTTCTAGCCCTTTTAATGAATTGAGATATTCCAAGGGTTTAGATGATTAATTAAGTATGTTTTTGTGTTCTTGGATGTTGGGATGGAGTTTGGAAACTCCATACCCTTGTGACCGATTTTGGAGAAGATGAGGAGCAAGAGGTGAATTAAGGGACTTGTGAAATTAAGGTAAGAAAAACTACCTTAAACCTTGTTGTAATTGTTTAAGTTGTTTGGGATGGGTAAACAAATTAATGAACCCAAATGTATGGATTGAAAACTATGTTGTAATGTGTTTGGTTGATGTTAGAAGAGGTTGTGAATTAATGTTGAGTTGAGGGCCTTAAGAGCCAATTGTTTGAGTTTGTGATTGATGTTGTGGTTATGGAGTTTATGGTGATTATGTTGTTGTTGATGGTGTTGAGGATTGTTATATGCTGTTAGGACCCTTGAAAAGGGTGTGGCTAGATTAGGGATGAAAAGCATGTAAATTGATGAGATGGATGTATAAGGTGTATGGGGAGGTTATGGCAAAATTTGGATGGAAAATGATGTTTGATGATGGTTTGATGGATGAGAGAATTTAGGTATTGAAAGGGGATGTTTAATGTTGAGTAGTGTGGATTGTTGGATTTGTAATTGTGGATAAATAATGGAGTTAGGTTAGTGCAAAAATCATGGCATAATGGTGCTAGATGACTTGGGATGTCAAGGAGGGAGTATGGATTTTTGGAAGTGCAATTCTGGGTAGAATTTGCCTCTGTTGGCTGAATTTTTGGGTACGTCCGAACTTCCGTCCGAACTTGGAAGTTCGGACATGCCCCGTCGTTTTCTAAATTTTTTGAAATTTCAGCGGTGTCCGAACTTCCGTCCGAACTTGGAAGTTCGGACACTCGAAAATCTTCCCAGGCTATTTTGCTTCGACTTGTGTCCGACCTTCGATGTCCGGACACAAGTTCGGACGCCTGTAATTTTCCTCAGTTTTGGCCTCGACTTGTGTCCGAACTTCGAAACTCGGACACAAGTTCGGACAGTTGGAATTTTCTTTGGATTTTTGCCTCGGCTTGTGTCCGAACTTCAAAGCTCGGACACAAGTTCGGACATTCGCCAGTTTCACCCATTTGAGTCTCGACTTGCGTCCGAACTTCCGAAGCTCGGACACAAGTTCGGACATAGTGTAATTTTGAGCAAAAATTTTGTTTAAGGGTAGGAAATGATACCCAATGATGGGGATTGATAAGTAATGAGGTTATAAGGTTGTTAAGGACATGTTAAGTGAGTTATAATGGTAATTAAGTGGTGAGAAGTTGTAATAAGAGTGTAAAGTTATAAAACTACCGAACGGGGTTAATCATGGGCGCATTAGTCGTTAAATAATTATGTTACCCCGATGCTAATAAAGATAGTTATAATGTTACCAGTTGTCCAAAGAGTTTCAAGGAACATGTGACGGCACATTAGAGTGCACCTTCGGTGACAGGTATGGTTTTCTTGCAACCTGTGTCCTACCGGATTACACCGGCTTGTATGCCAATGTGTTTTTCTGTGTGTTTGCCACCTTGCAAGATAAAACATGAAATGAGTTTACAGTAATTCATTATTGTGGCGTAATTAATTCCGATACCGCTTAACCTTAGTTATGTGTTAAATAATAGTTAACCAACTTTAGGTTCACATAAGAGATCGGTATTCGGAATAAACGTCCCAACCCATGGGAACGTTCTAACTACGGCTATCCGTGCGTTAGTGTATGATGTGATTATGTGTGATGTATGTGGCTTGTGGGATATGTTGTTGTTGTTATTGGATACAGTTATCCATGTTTGTTAAAAAGGGATATTACACCCCTTATGTGTCTAACCGAGTTAGTAACACTATGTGAAGTGTGTATGTGATAAGTTCCATAAGGGAACCTCTAACTAATAAGTATATGTTATGTATGGAGAGGAATCCGGTTGTTCGGTCGCGCGTGTGTTTGGGAGTTAATACATATATGAGAATTAACTCCCATCCTGTTATGTTAGGGTTGTTTTCCTTCATTGGATTTCGACCTCCCACTAGCTTAGCCAAAGCTTACCTACCCGACCTCCATATCGGGCTAGGAGGGAAATTATGTGTAATGTTGATAGGGTGTTGACGCCTATGTTGCTTCGACTCCCTCTCTGTTATGTTATGGTTGTTTTTCTTCTTGGATTACAACCACCCACAAGCTTAACCAAGGCTTACCTACCTCATCACTATTGGAGCTAGGGGAAATTGTGTATGTTGTGATCGGTCCTATATGAGGCCGCCACTCAGGTAAAGAAAATGTATGTATGTGGTGCTCGGGCTTATATCACCCCGGCACTCCCTAAGTGAAGTTCATGTACTCTAAGAAGAGTGAAAATAAGTTATGTATGTTATAAAGTGAAGTGTGTTGTTATGTTGAGTGTGCTAACCTTGTGTCTGTATTCTATCAATGGATGTGTGCTTATAAGCATGATATGTGTGTGAGTTTGTGCATGTTTGAAATAAAATCAACCGCATGCTAAGATGACAAGTAGTTGTGCGTGGCCCGGTAGCATGCGGGCTGCGGGATTACCATACCAGCAAAGGTGCTGACCCGCTTTGGGGGCTCCCATACTTTTCAGGTACAAGGAACTGGAAGCCGTACGAGAGTAGGACGGGGTAGTTGTTTGTATGTGGTAGTCATGAGAATTGTGGATATATTATAGGTGTAGTAAGACCGAAAATGTATCGGCGTTAGTTGGTAATTACTCAGTACAGCTGTAATGTAAGTGTGCATAATGATTGTTGGACATGGAACGAGATTTATGTGTAGTTGCTCGGGAGTTTAGTCCATCAGACCGGTACAATGTATGTATGTTAGCCTTGTTAGCCACGTGGGTGGCTAACGACGTGTAACACCAAAGAGTTGAGTTATGTGGTGAGTTGTGATTTCCGCTGCCAAGTGTTGTTAAGTGTGTTATTTGTAGTTGGGGTGTTACAAAAAGTGGTATCAGAGCGAAGTATCGCTCTGATGATAGAGTAGGTAGGAAGTACCGAGTTAAGATTTTAGTACCTTGGGTTAAGGGTTGAGTGATAGCGTGAGAAGTACGCTAGTTAGGGAAATACCAGTGTGTACTGGATACCTACAGTATCCATCCCGCCCTCCACAAACCCTATTATATAACTTGGAAAGAACGCCAGAGAGATGGAAGTCCTCTCTTACTCGGGAATACCCAATCTGGCTGTTATTAAGTGCCCTAACGAGCACAGAGAACCTGTCATACGATAGATTCCGAAAAGTGTGAATCCCGAAGACGGTTCCATTTGAACAATATTAACCGCTCTTGTTAGCGAAAAGTGAAGAATCTTATGCATAAGAGAATGGAATTTCCAGCACCCTGGGTCGACATGCGGAGCAGTCGAGGATAACCAGCTTGCAACGCACTAACGTGCAACAGTGGAGAAGTGAAGTAGTAGAACCCGACCAAAATTGTAATGCGAAACCTCTAAAATGGAAAATTTTCTCGCGACAGGACATCACAAGACAAACATTCCACTGATCACACAAGCACGCAAGCACACAGACAAGCATTCACAAAAACACCAGCAAGCAAGCATGCAAGTTGACAAGGTTAACATCACCGGCGTCGGGCGCAAGGCCCGACCAGCCTTATCATTGCCTATCCCGGGCAGGGCAAGGCCCGTGCCTCAAGACAGCCACCACCATAGCCAGACAGGGACTAGGAGTGGACTTTAACCACCCAACGACGAGCTCTCAACACCAACTCACTTATCCCGACACTAGACTTCGGGACTAGTGGGGCTGGGTCCCGATTGTTTAATCAACACCGTCCCTGGGACCCAGGCCTAGGTCCAGAGGCATCAACTCCCAAGCAGCCATCCAACACTAGAATCCAACACCAAGCCAGATCCGTGGTAACTCAAACTCCAAAGAGTGAGCTGACACAAAGCCTGCCACAAAGGGGGAACCCCGGACCGTCAGTGGAGCGTTCCAACGTGGGCAACGTTGAACACTCGTCTCCTCCCTAGTCCAAACCGTCCCTGTCTCAACCATATATCGGGTCTCTTAGGCGCGTCGCCCATCGCGCCATAAGTATTAGGGACAGGGCGCCGAAAAGATGCCATGCAACTTGTCAGCTCCACCTCATGATCGCAATATCCGTCGTTAACGCCACAGGCTATTGACAAGTGCTTCTAGCCCCAAGCCTTACGGCCTGGGTCTAGGTCTTTGCTGAAATGCTTCGTCCGACAAGAGCCCCTCGTCCTCAGCATACCTGCAAGATACTGACTGGCGAGCTCGAGGAGGATACAAAACTAAGGAAAAGGGGTCTCCCAGAATGGGAAACGCCCTAGTTAATGGTTATCACGTGAAGACAGTGAGAAGTACCAGAAGATTGTTGTTAGGACTGTAAGATCAAGTAAGGGCCAGCAAGGCCATAGATGTTGGTGCGGAAGTAAACAATGCCGCAACCAGTGTGTATTGAACCGAAAACCAGTAAGCATGGCGCACTTGCCATGGCAAGTGCTACTATAACAAGGCTGTATGGAAAATTTTAAACAATACCGGTACTAGTAAAGTACCATGAAGTAAAGTAGATCATCAAACTGTGGAAAGGCTTAGCAGCCTGACCTCTGTAATTGGGAAATATACCAGTCAGCAAGAAGCTAGACTTGGGTAAGGCGTAGAAAGTGTGGTGAAACACGAGAATTTCTTCAAACTTAAATTCATTTTCAAACCTTTTTCAAAACCAAATTTTCTTTCAAACCCAATCTATTTTAATTCTTCTTCTTTTAAAACCAGACCAGAAGACCTACACCGGCCTCAGTGCCACATGGTAGGTAAGTTACACCCAGTTACTTTTAAACAACCGGATGGAAACCGGTAAAAACCCAGGGGTAACAAACCCGAGGGAATGGAGTGAGTTCACATAATAATACAACAGTGGATACACTTCCCTTGATTAAGTTCGGGAAGCATGGAATACATATTATCATAGGATAATATAAGAGGACGTGTGACAACAGAATACTTCACCTAGGCGTGACGGACATACGAGTATACCAACTGTAATGTGGGACGACGCACCGATAGGAGCTTGTGGCCTGACAGACCTACTTATGGGTTATCAGGTAAGTAGCAATGTATCAGTAGGATACCCCACGTATGTATACGAGTGGAGTCTAGACCACGGGAAGTGGTCGACTCCATACTACGGTCCGAAGTAAAAGTCAAGCAAGAGCAATGGATTGCATCAAATCGTTGAAATAAAGGAACCAGTTAAGTTTAAGGAAGACTAAGGAATTAGTAAGTGTATTTTAAGGAATGTTTAAGGGTGAACAAGTGCGAAGTGCACTGATAGTAAAGTAAGAAAGGAATATGTCATAAGGAACCTGAAGGACGAGCATATAGTGGAGTAAGTACCCAGCCTAATATGGCGAGGCAGATGCTACTGTGACGTTAATGTGCAATGATCGGGATGAGACTCCGAGTGATCACTGAACTAAAGGAATATCAATTCATGGAAATGATATTTAACCCAGCCAAAGAACGCAGGGCGATGTAGCTAATGAAACGTACTCATAAAGGCGAGCCTGATAATGGCATGACCTAGTAACACCCAGGAACAGAACTATCCATAAAAGGGTGTTTGGGTCAACAATGGTTGAACGAATAACGTGGCAGAAATGCAAGGGTTGAGACTAACACCTAGTTGTGATAAGACGTCAGAGAAAGTCTGACATCCTTGAAGGGCATCCCATGAAAGGAATAAATCATGGAGCCCAATACAATCTATAAACCGTGTAATATGTACGGAGAAGTAAATGGTGTGAACAGCCTACAATGAGCAGAGCTCGAGGCAATAGGGCTTATAAGCCACAAGTAAAATGTGTTAAGGAAATTTATTGATTATGGAAGTTATGTTATATAAGTAGGTAAGGGATAACGAACACTGATTAAAGTGTGGGATACCTCTTGATATGTGAGACCGCAACGCGGTAGTTATGTGAACAAGAGTTCAGGGAATATGTTTAAGGGTTGACCCATGTTGTTATTACCCAAGAAGATGTGAGTAGGAATAAATCGAAAAGAAGTGTTTATACTAGTTGTAGAGACCCACCATAGGCGTGGGATACTAAGTGCGAAATGAAACAACGCTCAAGGAGCATAAGAGTGCGAAGACTAGCGTCCTAAAGAGCGGATGCAGTATAAGTTAATGTTATACAATGAGTAGAGCACGGTGCGCAGTAAGCGACCGTTTGCATAAGTGTGTTGATTAATAATGTGGCAAATAAGACAGATTATGAGTGAAAACTCAATGGGCTACAAGGTAAAGTGATAACAAAACAGACTGGGCAATGAGCCAGTAGTCAGTACTATGTGATAAGGAAAACAGTGTGAGCTCCTATTGCTAATAAGAGACTACTGCCAAGAGTTTTACGCCTTGCACCTCGTATGACTGAGGTTTTGGTATTGCGCTTTGCGCGGTAATGATCAAGTGATTAGTAGGAAGTCTGAAAATGTTAAATGTGATAGAAGGACAGACTGAATGGTGTGATAAAAACCCCATGCATAAGAGAAGCACGGTCGTACCAGTCAAAGGGTACTTGGTTGACATAAGTGACTACAGTAACACGATTATTAAATATCGGTATGGAAATACCTCAAGGTTGGAAAAACCGAAAGAGTACTAATCATTAGGTAGTAGCTCAAATTCAAAACCGACAGTAAGTCGGAAGAAATCAAGTACGTCATTGTGGAATACAGTAAATCATCATGGAAGTGGATAGTAAGTTTTGTAACTCACCGAATTCGCTCATGGTAAGTGATACCACGCGTCGGTTGAGAAACCGTTATTACCAAGATGAAGGTGATAATCGAAGATTACGGTACAGTAAGAATAATGTATGGGGCAAACTAAACTATAAATTATCAAGAGTTGCGCAGTAGAAACTGGTGAACCAGTGATTCAAACGATGAATGCGAATAGTGAACATGAGTGAATGGCAAACTAATGATGCCTAAAAGCCTCACAGGCCAGGATCGAAACCAGTTAAGAGTTAAAATAAACTCTAATGAGAATTCTTGGTTGGGGACTAAACCGCCAATATGGTTAAGATCCTCTAATCAAAACACATTGTGTAATAAACCGCGTGGAGATAAAACACTTCACGACGGTAGGACGTTATAAACCAGTGATTAAGTGATTGATTACGTGGGCGTAATCCCTTTTAAGGGGGGTAGAGCGCAAACCGTTTAGTGTGTTGTACCGTACAAGTGTACGTGAACTATGGTGTGCATAGCACAAAATAAATTGTTTTGATGATTGGTGTGTGTTACATAAACATACACATTCATTCATGGTTTAATTATGGTAATTGCGCACTGAAGATGCGAATACCATTGTGATAAGTGCGTTATTTTGTTAAGAGATGTGTGAAAGTATAAGTATAAGGGGGTAAAGAAACTCCCGGGGAACTAAACCCCGACTATGTATGTTCATACAATACTAAATGTAAAACCGTGTATTGTATTTTATAAAAGCATATATATATACAGTATTGTGATTTATGAAGAGGTGTGACACCAACATAGAACCTAGTGAGAATTAAATTCCCTAGGTAACTTGATTTAAAATAAATCTGGAAGATGATTGATAGACAGAGTTCTATCCCTTGGAGATGTAATGATTACGACTAGAAGGATTAAAAGATAGAAAATTGGAAATGAATGTGTTATCTGTTGTTTGAAAATGAAGTGGGAGGTGAAACTTGATTATCATGAGATCAAGGGAAGCCGAACACAAATTGGGGTGGAAAGATAGTTCAACTCTGATGCTGATCACATTAGGGTTGGATGACTCTTGAAACTCCCTATAAGTGGTCATAAATAATCACATCAAGAATAAGATGCAATTAACAATAACTGGACTTGGAGTTGTATGGAGCTTTCAAAAGAATTTTAAATTGGGTTTCAAATTTTCAATTGGTATTTTCAATACTTCAATAAATATTTTAAGATTCTTAAGTGGTATTTTCAAAGGAAGGACTACCTTTATGTGACCTCGTAGAGGATTTTCAACTTGTATCCTTCCAATAAAGGATTTCATGACACTTAACCTCATAGAGGGTATTTTCCTACTACTTGCTCACGAGCTGAGGACGTATGAGCCTTTGTCTTAGGACCGGTGACATGAGAAGTATATTTTAAAGGTGTATGCAATCGTTTTGATCTCCCAAAGGAACGGGGACCAGAGTGTCCATCGCGACCGGTTCTGCGGGATCACAGTGTATATGTACTCTACATGGGTCTCGAACTCATGAAGAGATGGAAAAGGAATTTCTGGTTGATATACATGCTAAGACATGTTGTGTGGTATGTGTAATAATTATTATTTTGGACCTTGAGTCCTAATGTGGTTAAGTTCAGAAGGTGTTATATTACCCAGACCTATGTGTCTGAAGGTTGTTATGTTATCAAGACCTACGAGTCTAAATGTTGTTATGTTACCCAGACCAAGAGTCTAAGGGTTGTTATGTATATGCAAATGTTGTTAAGGTACCCGGACCATTAAGTCCGAGGTTACTAAATATGTTATGTATGTATGGATGTGTTACCCGGACCATCAAGTCCGAGGTCATGATGTAAAGTGTGTGTGTTATAGAAGTTTTATACTACAAGTAATCCCTGTGTTCTAATTCAAATGACGCTAGGGAAGTGTGAACTTCGAGGACGAAGTTCTTTTAAGGGGGGTAGATTGAAATACCCCAAACCTTAATGTGTTAATTAATTATGTAATTATAATTTTCTAAGGCTAATTAAGTCCTTAAGATTATTGGTGAAGAAATAAAAACCAAAAGAAAAAGAAAATGCGTAAAAGTCACAAAACGTGAAAACACGTATTTAATTGTTTTAGGAGGTATAAAACTCTCACTGGGGTTATAAATATATTTTTATACCTTAATTACACATTAATAACACGTGGGAAAAATTCCGGAAGAAAACGGATTCAAACAATGCGTTAAAACACTAACGGAGTCTTAAAGCGCGTTTTTCGAGAAAAGCCCGAAAACGTGACTTTAAACAGTTAAACGACCCCGTAAAAATAATAGTTGATTATGTAATAATAATTAAACATTAATGGGAGTTTAATAACCATTAAAATTAAAGGAATGAGAAAATTCCAGAAAACGGTCCCGGTTAGTGAATAGTGCTAAACCGGGTAAATAAACGAGCGTTTCCTGTTAAAAACGAAAAACGCTCCAGCGTGTTTAGTTTAGTGGGACGTTTTATTAATGTAAACAGCTCACTCACACATGACTAGTAACTAATTAATAGAGTCAAAAATACAAACACCACTTATACCCTTATTCTCTCTCCCCTCCTTTATTTTCTTTTTCCCTCTCTCTCTTCCTCTCTTTCCTCTCTTTCTTCCCAGCCGGCTCCCTCTTCCTCTCCAAGCCACCAATTTTCTCCCCTTTCTCCCATGGCTTCTTCAACTTCAATGCCATGCCCAAGCTCCATTTGAGCTCCAAATCAAAAACAAATCGCATATTCTTCTTCCTCTCATCTTCCTCTATCATCCTCTCTTTTCGAAATTTCAAAAGGATGAAGTTGACCTCCATGGGTTTTCGCCATTTGAAGAGAAAATGCCACCAATGTGGAGCTTGGAGTCTCCTCTTTCTTCTAAGGTAAAAATTTCCAAGAGAAAGTCATTTTTCCTTCACCTCTTGGTGTAATTGATTTTTCACCATTTTTGATACCTTGTTTTTCTTCTTGTTCTTGAGCTCCAAATTTATCCTTCAATGGTGGAGTAGCTCCCTTCTTGATTCAAGGGAGAAAAACCCTCTTGAAAACTTCAAAAAGGTAAACCCTAACTTGTGTTCTAGCCCTTTTAATGAATTGAGATATTCCAAGGGTTTAGATGATTAATTAAGTATGTTTTTGTGTTCTTGGATGTTGGGATGGAGTTTGGAAACTCCATACCCTTGTGACCGATTTTGGAGAAGATGAGGAGCAAGAGGTGAATTAAGGGACTTGTGAAATTAAGGTAAGAAAAACTACCTTAAACCTTGTTGTAATTGTTTAAGTTGTTTGGGATGGGTAAACAAATTAATGAACCCAAATGTATGGATTGAAAACTATGTTGTAATGTGTTTGGTTGATGTTAGAAGAGGTTGTGAATTAATGTTGAGTTGAGGGCCTTAAGAGCCAATTGTTTGAGTTTGTGATTGATGTTGTGGTTATGGAGTTTATGGTTGTTGTTGTTGATGGTGTTGAGGATTTGTTATATGCTGTTAGGACCCTTGAAAAGGGTGTGGCTAGATTAGGGATGAAAAGCATGTAAATTGATGAGATGGATGTATAAGGTGTATGGGGAGGTTATGGCAAAATTTGGATGGAAAATGAGTGTTTGATGATGGTTTGATGGATGAGAGAATTTAGGTATTGAAAGGGGATGTTTTGTTGAGTAGTGTGGATTGTTGGCTTTGTAATTGTGGATAAATAATGGAGTTAGGTTAGTGCAAAAATCATGGCATAATGGTGCTAGATGACTTGGGATGTCAAGGAGGGAGTATGGATTTTTGGAAGTGCAATTCTGGGTAGAATTTGCCTCTGTTGGCTGAATTTTTGGGTACGTCCGAACTTCCGTCCGAACTTGGAAGTTCGGACATGCCCCGTCGTTTTCTAAATTTTTCGAAATTTCAGCGGTGTCCGAACTTCCGTCCGAACTTGGAAGTTCGGACACTCGAAAATCTTCCCAGGCTATTTTGCTTCGACTTGTGTCCGACCTTCGATGTCCGGACACAAGTTCGGACGCCTGTAATTTTCCTCAGTTTTGGCCTCGACTTGTGTCCGAACTTCGAAGCTCGGACACAAGTTCGGACAGTTGGAATTTTCTTTGGATTTTTGCCTCGGCTTGTGTCCGAACTTCAAAGCTCGGACACAAGTTCGGACATTCGCCAGTTTCACCCATTTGAGTCTCGACTTGCGTCCGAACTTCCGAAGCTCGGACACAAGTTCGGACATAGTGTAATTTTGAGCAAAAATTTGTTTAAGGGTAGGAAATGATACCCAATGATGGGGATTGATAAGTAATGAGGTTATAAGGTTGTTAGGAAGGACATGTTAAGTGAGTTATAATGGTAATTAAGTGGTGAGAAGTTGTAATAAGAGTGTAAAGTTATAAAACTACCGAACGGGGTTAATCATGGGCGCATTAGTCGTTAAATAATTATGTTACCCCGATGCTAATAAAGATAGTTATAATGTTACCAGTTGTCCAAAGAGTTTCAAGGAACATGTGACGGCACATTAGAGTGCACCTTCGGTGACAGGTATGGTTTTCTTGCAACCTGTGTCCTACCGGATTACACCGGCTTGTATGCCAATGTGTTTTTCTGCGTGTTTGCCACCTTGCAAGATAAAGCATGAAATGAGTTTACAGTAATTCATTATTGTGGCGTAATTAATTCCGATACCGCTTAACCTTAGTTATGTGTTAAATAATAGTTAACTGACTTTAGGTTCACATAAGAGATCGGTATTCGGAATAAACGTCCCAACCCATGGGAACGTTCTAACTACGGCTATCCGTGCGTTAGTGTATGTGTGACATGTGTGATGTATGTGACTTGTTTATGTGTTGTTGTTATTGGATACTTATCCGTGTTGTTAAAAGGGATATTTCCCTTAGGTGTCTAACCGAGTTAGTAACACCATGTGAAGTGTATGTGATAAGTTCCATAAGGGACCTCTAACTAATAAGTATATGTTATGTATGGAGAGGAATCCGGTTGTCCGGTCGCGCGTGTTGTTTGGGAGTTAATACATATATGAGAATTAACTCCCATCCTGTTATGTTAGGGTTGTTTTCCTTCATTGGATTTCGACCTCCCACTAGCTTAGCCAAAGCTTACCTACCCGACCTCCATATCGGGCTAGGAGGGAAATTATGTGTAATGTTGTAGGGTGTTGATGCCTAAGTTTGCTTCGACTCCCTCTTGTTATGTGGTTGTTTTCTCCTGGATTACAACCACCCACAAGCTTAACCAAGGCTTACCTACCTCATCACTATTGGAGTTAGGGGGAAATTGTGTATGTTGTGATCGGTCCTATATGAGGCCGCCACTCAAGTAAAGGAAATGTATGTATGTGTGCTCGGGCTTATATCACCCCGGCACTCCCTAAGTGAAGTTCATGTACTCTAAGAAGAGTGAAATAAGTTATGTATGTTATAAAGTGAAGTGTTGTTATGTTGAGTGTGCTAACCTTGTGTCTGTATTCTATCATGGATTTGCTTATAAGCATGATATGTGTGTGAGTTTGTGCATGTTTGAAATAAATCAACCGCATGCTAAGACGACAAGTAGTTGTGCGTGGCCCGGTAGCATGCGGGCTGCGGGATTACCATACCAGCAAAGGTGCTGACCCCCTTTGGGGGCTCCCATACTTTTCAGGTACAAGGAACTGGAAGCCGTTCGAGAGTAGGACGGGGTAGTTGTTTGTATGTGGTAGTCATGAGAATTGTGGATATATTATAGGTGTAGTAAGACAGAAAATGTATCGGCGTTAGTTGGTAATTACTCGGTACAGCTGTAATGTAAGTGTGCATAATGATTGTTGGACATGGAACGAGATTTATGTGTAGTTGCTTGGGAGTTTAGTCCATCAGACCGGTACAATGTATGTATGTTAGCCTTGTTAGCCACGTGGGTGGCTAACGACGTGTAACACCAAAGAGTTGAGTTATGTGGTGAGTTGTGATTTCCGCTGCCAAGTGTTGTTAAGTGTGTTATTTGTAGTTGGGGTGTTACAATGGGCTAGGTAAGGATACTGCCAGGAAAATGCTTGGGGCTAAAGCTCATGTATTAAGGGGGTATGGTTAGACGACACCCTCCTCTTTTCCCCCACTTATTCACATCACCTAAAAGGTGTGAGTCCCTGACAAGGGACCCTCAAACGGGTCCCGGGGTGAAATCGGTTTATGTGGACCCTCGCTCTCACATGATGCAAAGGTGTAGAAATTTAAATTGCGCCCAAAAGTAAACAAACAATGTAATAAAGCCATAAATAAACATTTTTCGAGTTAAGCCCTCTTTCTTAAAATTAAACAAGTTAAAATTAAGAAGTTGTCCCCAGCAGAGTCGCCAGTCTGTGAGCCTCGATTTTAAACCCTATCCTCTGTTGATTAAAGCTGATTAGGATCAAACCGGGTTTTAGGTCCACTTATAACCTAAGTTTAATAACTATGCCATATAACATTAATTATTAAAACCTAAGCTTGCTCACTGGAACCTATTATGAGTCACCACCTAATTTTTTCCTAGATCAAATTAGGAAAGGAGAGTTCGGGTTCGGGGGCTTGGTATACAACTTATTTAGGGTTCAAATTACTTTCATTACCCCTCCTAGGTCGTTTTTCCTCTACTTTGTTTATTTACGGCATACTAAAAAGTTGTTTTTAACCTAAGTGTGCACTTCTGTTTATTTTAATTTTTAACGTTATTTTGACAGAAAATTAAAGTGAAATCTGAAAATACCTAAACTAGGGTTTCGGTGTCAGAATTAGGTCAAATTTTAATTACGTCCGTAACCACGGACCTAATGTCCGAGACCACGGACCCCAATTGAATTAAATGATTATGAAAACAGAACTCAAATAAAAACGCAAACTTGAAAAGTCTGGGGCCACGGACTTGGTGTCTGTGGGCCCGGACATGTATTGACAGAAACCCTAAAATTTGAAAAATTGAAAAATAAGAAATCCCGCCACCGTCCGTGGGTGTCCGTGGTCCCGGACCATGCGTCCGAGGTCACGGACAACCCGTCCGTGGTCCCGGACCATGCGTCCGAGGTCACGGACCACCCACGGACAGTGGGTTTTTGATGGTTCCCGGCGGTGTTTTTAACTCAAAAGTTATGTGCTTGTAGCCTGAAAGATGTACAAGACGTTAGTGCTAAAAAGTCTTCAATTTGAAATAGAATTTAATGTGAAACTTAACGAACAAGTAATTGGACAGAAGCTTAAAGGAACAGCAACTCAGAAGCTATGAAAGGTTAGTTTGCGCTCAAAATTTAATAGAACAACAACTCCGAAATGGATTCAAACTGAGCTTCTGACCATTGAGAATTGGTGATGTTCTTCACGTTTTGGTGGTGGTTTGAAGGTGTTTTGATGATTGTGGATGTGATGGGAATTGAAAAATTTGTTTCAGTGTTGATTTTGGTGAGATTTCGGTATTGTTTTGGTGCTTGAAGGTGCAAAAACGTGGGAGGCTGGCTATGGAGAAAAGTTTTGACTGCCTAGGGTTCTGAGTGCTTGTGAGATTGTGTTTTTATCCAAAGATCTATCCCTTTATATTGACTTTCTTAAAGATAAAGAAAATCTAGTAAAAGTAAGAGGCATTTTAATTAAGTGATTTCCCAAAGGAATTTTGCTGTGAAATTTTAACCACGTGTCAAGGATGGCAATTATGATTTTTCTGAAGTGGAATCGAATTTTTGAAATGTTGGAATATTTTTAAATTCAATTTCTCATCAGATTCAATCGAAAATTGCTAGAAAATTATTGGAAATTCAAAAAATCAAAATTCCAACGCCGTTATGCTTAATTTGTCATCCTCTATAATGGGTTAAAATTTCAAAACTTTTCAAGCTGATTTGAGCATCTTTTGTATGAGAGAGAAAGCCTTTAGGAGGTCTTAGAAGCCTTAAAAATTATGAAAACGCCCCTAACGATGACGAAACTGCTCCCCATGTGGGAATGCGCTGATCGAGCGGAAGCTCTCATTACTTGATTGAAGTGCCTCTCACAACACCAAAGCATTACAGACCCTAACTAGGGGGTCAAAATTTTGGGTATAACAGGGAGCTGGCTCTGACGGACACTCACTGACTTCTCTCTGGCGCTTCTGTGGTCGGGGTGCAGTCTACTTCCTCCACGTCACCCCATCGAACTCAAACCACATCTTCTTTAATGCCCCGACGTCGATGGGGGACCTTTCAGGATGAAACCCCTCGGAGGTGATAGACATCTGCTGCTGATGTAACTGACTTATCATGACAGGGAAGCCAAGCTTCTGCCTTTCCTTGTGCTCTACAATGTGGTGAAGGTGCACGGAGATGACCCTCGGTAGATAGGTGATCTCAGCTGCCCCAGCAAAATTTGGATTCAGCACAGCTTGGAAGAGGAAGCAGTCAGTGTGACTCAGATCTGAGCTCTGCCTAGGGAGAACATTGGCAACCAGCAGTGCAAATAGGACACGCTCCCGTGGGTCCTGAAGCATATCAGCAGGGATGACCTGCTTCGATGGGTCATCACCTCTCCGTCGACGCGGACCGTAGACCATTGCTAAGAGATAGTGGTTGATGGTAGCAGATTGGAAGTCGTGAGCATTGAGGTGCTCTGGTGGAGGGGGAGTGGGGTAAGGTAGCCCAAGATAACGGGCAATGTCCACCATTGAGATCATGAAGTTGAAACCCTCAACACTGGAGTGGACTTGCCCGTCCTGGCAGATGGCGTTTGCATAAAACATCCGCACCAACCACTCGTAGTAGGGCCCCCTCATGTCCAAGATCTTTCCCCAACCGTATTGGTTAAGGAGCTCCTGCAAACCGAGCTGATGTTGAAGTTCAGGTATGACCCGGCGCTCAGCGATGATGTCAGCCCCCTTTTCAAACCACGCTCTTGCTTCCTCATTTCTGAATATATCTTGACGTTGGCGGCTGGAGCTGGCACCAGCTCTCCCACACTTCTTAGATCTGCAAGTTAGCTTGCTCAACATCTGCTCAAAGAGAAGCAGTTAATACAAAAAGATGGCAAGGATATAATAGCTCAATACAAACGTACATTCTATCCAAAATCTGACAGAGTTTCCCCTAAAAATTCATCATTCTCCACAACATTGTTCAATCAATCTTTCATTTACAGTGTATTCAGCTTCAATAGGCAATGACCAGAAGAGACTTAATCGAAATAAACAATTATTCGTAACAAGGTGTTCTAGCAATATCAACCAAGTCTCAGTCAATTATGCAAGCAAGAATCCAACCACAACCTCAAAAATTCACATTTATAAACCTTAAATTGCAGTATAAGTAATTCTCAGCACCAACTTACAGGATAGCACAAGATCAAACCCATTCATACAATTTTATTCCAGAAAAATCAACAAAGAGCTTGTGAAATTCGACCTAAAATACTCCTAATTTTGAAACCAGCAATAAACAACACAAATTAGGTAGTAAGGTCGAGAGAATACCTTGCTTGAGAAGAATAAACTTGTAGAACAATTGAAATCTGCAAAATAGAACACAAAAACCCCAAAACTCGCACTCTAGGGTTCGAACTTTGCTGCTCAAAATCGGTCAGCTTGCAGTGTTGTTTTGGTTGATGTCCTGTGCAAGGATGGTAGAGAATTCAAAAACGAATATTTTGATATAAAGATTGTAGAATTTGGTAGAGGAATGAGAGAGTTATGGGGATCTAAAGTTTCAGGCGATTTGGTGGGCTCTCTGTTCGTCGCGTGTGTATTTGGGAGATTACGAACTTTGAAGCCCAGACACGCGGTTTAAAGGTCGGATTATTCACTTGTCCGAACTTCGAAGTTCGGACAGGCCCAAAAATGCGCCAAATTGTTCTTTTCACAGCCAAAATTATTGCAGAAAAAATCATGAACTTAGAACAAAGCCAAAAACAACAAAATAAAGCAGAATTAAGGTACCGAAAACACTGGGTTGCCTCCCAGTCAGCTGCTCTTCTTTAACGTCTTTAGCTAGACACCCGCTTCGTTATCCCGGGTGAAAAATAAAAGTTGACAGTGGGGTCAACGGGGATACGACTTGACCAGCAATCAGGATTAAACCACCTGGATCAAAACAAAATGTTACTTCCACAAATAAAATAGGAAAATAAATGCTCCACAAAACCTGGTTCTTAAGGAGGTATTGACGGTAACCGGTCTCAAGTAGAAGACCAGGTACTGATTGCGGTTCTTCTTCGAATTGGAAGATGTAAACATCTTCCTCCTCTAGGTAAGGCTCGAAAAGATTATGATATCGGCAAAGTGGTAGTGATTTTTTCTTCTCAAACTCGAGGATATATGCATCCTCGTCTTCCGGATAGAGCAAGGAGAAGGAGGAAGGAAAACTGTCTGCAGTAGGGTATACTCCGTCTTGAACCGTTTTGCTCTTCGGCTGTTGCGATATCAGTTCTAGCTGAGTTTTTAACTCCGCAATTGTTTTTTCTAGTTCAGCAAAGAACTTTAGTTCGTTCATGTAGAGGTTTTCTCCCTCATGTTGTTCAACAACATTGCTTACGATCGTATTGTGTTGTGAAACACCTATTCGCTCCAGGTAGTCTGGTTGATCTTCTAACCACAATTGCTCTAGTAATACGAGACAGTCCTCGAACTCATGATCTCCCCCACATACTGAGCAGTATAAATCTTGGGAATAATACGAATCCCATATGAGTTCCTCCTCACTTGCCATTCTTAGTCAGAAAGACTAAGAACAAAACAAACATAATTGACAACTAAATCCATTGCCATTTTTTTCAAAATTAAATAAAATGAAAATTAATAAATTAATGCAGTAAAGAAACTGGGAGCTACAAAATAAAAATTAAAAAGGATAGAATTAAATTGCAGGAATTTAAATGACGATGGAATTTAAATGACAGTAATTTAAATGACAGAACTTAAATAATTTGAATAACAATTAAATAGAGAAATAGAATTTAAATAACAGAAATTAAATTACTGAAATTGAAAGTACGATAAATAAATTACTGGAAATAAATAACTGGAATTTAAATGACGATAATTTAAATAACGGTAAATAAATGACAGTAAAATAAATAACTGGAATATTAAATGACTGTAATTAATACGATAAGTAAATTGTTGGAATATTTAAATGACAAAATTAAAAGTAATAATATAAACAACAAAAGAAAACGACAAATATAAAATAAACTGAAATATAAAACAAACTCAAAAATAGCAAACAGAAAATTAGAAACAAAATATTAACAGAATAATAAAAACACAATATTATAGAAACAAAATAAAATACCAAGTAAATTTTTCTGGGGCTTAGGGACTAGACAAAGTCAAGTCCCCGGCAACGGCGCCATTTTGCAGACAAGGATTTTGACCTGTTAAAAATAATAAATAAAGCTTTGATCAAAACGTCTATCGGGCTGCAAATAAATCCCGGTAGCAGTAGTATAGCAGGATTGGAGCAACCGGGTAATCGAACCGTGGGACTTAAGTGAAATTATCTACTTCCTAAGCGTTGTCACAAAAGCATGAAAGAGGGGGGTTGTTAAATTGAATTGTAAATGAAACTGATAAAATGCGGATAAAAATAATAGATAAATTAAATGATAGATGAGATGATTGAGCGGGACTCTGGGGTCAGGTTAAAACCGTTTGATTTACTATGTTAGGTTTACTGGTTAATTAAGAATAGAATGACAAAATTCCTTTTATAGTCTTAAGGGCTAAATCATAGAATCTAAAGACCTCGTCTACCAGAACATGCTAGGTCTAATCTAGACACAGGCAAAACACGTGTAAACGGCTAAGTAAAAGAAATAATATTGCGTCTGAAGTACTAACTTGTCCGATGAAAACAAGTTTCCTACAGATTTACGAATTAATCGAACCTAGCTTTTTATCACCGATCAGATTAAAACAGATTTAGAAAGATAATACAATAAAGTGATCAAAATTATTGCATCGTAATTAAAGGACATTAATTGTAACAATCTCAAAATTAAACCAGTAGAAATATAAATTACACAATTATAACAAACTAAAATAAACCGTTCCCCAGAGTAAATTCCCTTAACCCGACATATTAAATAAATAAACAGAGTAAGAAATCATCTTCTCAGCCATCCCGAATTTGCGTTGTTATTTGGACTGGTAATATGTCAGTTTAATGGTTGGATAATAATGAGATGTAGATGTGATATGTGATAATGCAATGATGAAGGTTTATGTGTGTGTATGGAGTAGTACTGGGGTGTACGTACTGGTGATTAATGGAAATGGATGAGATGAAATGAGATGGAGTGTAATTGATGAAGGTGGTACATGAATGGTGGTGTTGTGGTCTGGGATCGAGTGCTAGGTGAGTGTGAATGGGATGGATGTTGTACGGTGGTGGTCATTCCTCTCAGTTGGAGGAATTGTTGTGTATTTTAAGTATTAATATGGATGAGTAAAATGGATGGAGTATGGTGGAGGTGGTGATGATTAATGTGGTGTGCTGAAAAGAAAAAGAGATTGTGGAGCATGTGTTGGATCGTGAATGAAAGTCTGGAAAGGAATAATAATCATGGGATGGCTGGAAAGTAGTAGAAATGAAGGAATATAAATATATGGGGCGGTGGTTTTGTTGTGGGGCGGAGGTTACGAGAGATTAGAAAGTAATATATTTTTCTAGGCCACAAGCGCGTCCCAGGGACTGCCGGATCTGGTTTGTCCGAACTTCCAAGTTCGGACAGATCAATTTTTTCGCATTCCTTTGTTTCTCGACTCAAGTTCGGACACACCTTCAAAGCTCTCTAAAATCCTTGTTCTGACTCTGATTAAATCCCCGTTTGTTGCATCATTACCCTCATGAGTTAAATTACTGTTTCCTTGGCTTTTCTCTGCATTTGACATACAAAAAGGTATCAATTCTTTTTGAACAAGAGAACAAAGGAAAAACGTTAGATAAGTGTGGAATATCTTCAGTGCATGTATGAAAATTAGGAAATTAATACCACTAAAACCATGCATATTTCACACTTATCAGTAGCCAGGGCCATGCTATTGGGGAGCAGTCTTCCTCAGTTCTTCTGGGTAGAAGCGGTGGCGACTGCATGCTACATCACAAATAGAATGCTCATACGACCTATCCTCAAAAAAACTCCTATGAGTTAATCAAGGGAAGAAAACCAAACATAAGTCATTTTAGGACATTTGGTTGCAAATGTTATGTCCACAACAATGAAAAGAGTCCCCTTGAAAAGTTTGATGCCAGAAGTGATGTGACCTTCTTCCTTGGATACTTTGAAAGAAACCGAGCATATAAAGTATACAACAAAAGGACACTAAAGGTGGAGGAAAGTGTGCACGTAGTCTTTGATGAGGCTGACGTACACAAGGCCAAGGGATCTGACGAAGATAAAGAACTTGGATTCAATCTAGCAGATCAGGATCACATAGATAATCCCAAAGATAAACCACCGACTGAAGAAAACTTGCCCGACAGGTCAACAACATGTCGACAAAGGAAACAATGATGTCAAAGATCCTCTCTCTCCATCAACCATTCATCAATCTCGTGCCTTGTACAAAAATCATCTGTTGGAGAATATCATATCAGACATATCCATAGGAACTCAGACAAGAGCACAAACTCGAGATCTTTTAGCCTTCTCAACAACAGTCTCACCCATCGAAATGCAATACAAGAAGAACTAAACCAGTTTGAAAGATGTAAAGTCTGGCATCTTGTGCCTCGTCCTACTCATCAAGGAGTACTTGGCATAAAAAGGGTCTTTAGAAACAAGCTAAATGAAATGGGAGAAGTTGTCAGGAACAAAGCTCGTATGGTAGATCAAGGATATTTTCAACAAGAAGGAATAGACTTCCAAGAAACCTTTACTCCAGTAGCAAGGATGGAATCTATCAGATTACTAATTGCATTTGCTGTACATAAAGGAATCAAAGCTTCAGGTTTGAGGAAGTGTATGTTGAGCAACCTCCAGGTTTTGAGACACAAGAAGGGAAAGACATGGTACTTAAACTTGACAAAGCTCTTTACGGGCTCAAACAAGCACCAAGATTATAGTATGATCGCCTGTCATCCTATCTATTAGAAAACCACTTTAAAAGAGGTAAAGTGGACAAAACTCTATTTGTTTACAACAACAAAAGAGATTTTCTAATTGTGCAAGTATATGTTGGTGATATAATTTTTGGAGCCTCTGATGAGAAATATTGCAAAAAGTTTGAAGCATTGATGAAAAGGGAATTTGAGATGAGTGATCTGGGAGAATTGAAGTTCTTCCTAGGACTTCAAGTCAAGTAAAATGATGAAGGGACCATCATATCCCAAGAGAAGTACATAAAAGATTTGCTGAAGAGATTAGGAATGGAGGAATGTAAGATGTTTAACACACCAATGGCAGTTGGCACTAAGATAGGCATCATGACTGGTGACCGACCGGTCGACCAGTGATCTTACAGAGAGGTGATTGGTTCTCTACTATATTTAACTGCTAGTAGACCTGACATCATGTATAGTGTTTGCGTATGTGCCAGGTTTCAAGCAGATCCAAGAGAAAGTCACCTCACAGCTGTAAAAAGAATCCTATTACTTAAAAGGAACCATGAATCTTGGTTTTTTTATCCTAAGTTCACTAACTGTAACGTTGTAGGATTTTCAGATGCAGACTATAGAGGATCTATCACCGATAGAAAGAGCACTTCAGGGACAGCATTCTTTGTTGTATCCTGTCTGATTGCATGGGGGATCAAAGAAACAGTAAAGTGTTGCAATCTCAACAGCTGAATCTGAATACGTTACTGTGGCAAGTTGTTGTGCTCAACTCCTATGGCTTAAACAACAAATTGGAGACTATGGCGTCAAAATAGGTACTTTACCCATTATGTGTGATAATACAAGTGTCATCTCTATTTGCAAAAATCTTGTGCATCATTCTCGTACCAAACATATTGACATTAGACATCACTTTCTTAGAGATTGTTGTGAAAAAGAATTAGTTGGTTTAAAGTATATTTCTACTGAAAACTAACTAGCTGACATATTTACTAAGCCATTAAGTAGGGAATGGTTTACTAAGATTGTTCATGATCTTAGAATGATATTCATTAATCACAGTTAAACTGCTTTTTATTTCCCACGATCGGTGAACGACATGTGAGCAACACCTGTTATATTGTGTTCAGTAGTCAACGATCAGTTTAATGCATAGAAATTATGTCAAATGACTACTTGAAGCAGATATGTCATTTTCCACAAAGTGAGATTAGATTAGAGATAGTCTAACGATAGAAACGGGAAAACTTCCCAACTAATCGCTGACAATCGTCATGACTGCTGCCCGAAATGAATAGTACCGTTAGGACATGTTAGCGAGCGGACGAGGAGCGGTCACTGACCGTTACTCGATATCTATAAAAGGGCGATGAGAGTTTTACTCTTGTCACACTATTGCCCTTACTCTCTCTAATCTCTCTAAGCACTCAAAGCATCTTCTCTTCTCTCTCACAAAACTTCCAGTGAGATTTAGAGCAAAAAATCCCTTGCCTCACACCCGTTAAAGAACACCCGAGCAAAAAGTTTTAAATTATAGTATAAAATCCTCTACACTGAAATGGCACCCAAGACTACTCTACGATCAAAAGGTAAAGAAGTTTTAAAGCAACAAGTGGCCGACATCTAGCAGACGGAATCACCAATTCGACTGACAAGGGAGGAGGAAAATGAGCTTACGGTTAAAGTACTACAGAAGGGAACCTTCTCGCCAGTGAGGTAGAGTATATAAAATCCAACATTCCCAAAACCTACTCCCTCATCGAATCCGGCACTTTCAAACCCACTATCATTCCTGATCCTACTCCCACACTAGAACCAAAAATGTCTTCTCCTGCCCCCTCACCTACAGCCTCCAAAATCTCCACAAATCAATCCAAAGCCAAACAACCAAAATCGAAGGGCCAATCAACTCCCACAACTAGTCATGTAACTCGCGCATCTAGGCGTGCCCAAAAACAAACAGCTCCACAAAAATCCCATTCAACGCCAGAAAGAATAACACATCGGTTACACTTCACCCAGGAAAAAGAAGCCTCTCCTTCATCTGTCGTTAAAGAAGTGGTTTAATCACTAGAGGAAGAGGAGGTTCAAAGTGACGAACCATCACAAAAGGAAGCCTCAGTGGAAGAGAAAGGCCAGGAGGAAGGTGTAACTGCACCTGACTCCGAAAAAGAGGCAAACCTTATAGCCGCCTTCGGAGAACCAGTCGTTGACAGGTCTTCAACACCTCAGCGACAACATAAAAACGGTGATAGCATCATAGAATCATCATCGCCTGTTATTCTCACGCTCGAGGAGCATGCTCACTTGAAGAAGGTGAAGGGAAAAAGAACAATAGGCACTTCTTCTAGCACCAAGGAGGTCGAGGAGCTTGCTCACGTCGAAAAATCACTTGCTAAGTCCCAACCTTCACAGTCCTTGAAGTGACTGAAAAGACTCAAAGAGCTAGAGGCTCCATTGATCAAAGCCGAGAACGTCAACGACCGCTCCTGTCCCGTCTTACCCAAGACAATGGATATGGAATGGATGAAGAAGATGTCTCTTGGTGAGGTCATCGAGCTGCTCGAGTTCCAAGGATGGGTAGACTTCTTTCAGGAGCCTATCCTTGTCTATACCGAGCTACTAAGGGAGCATAAGAGACATCTTGGACCACTCCAGAGTGATGAAGATGACGACCACCTCCTCTCGACAGTCCAAACGACTTAAATCACCATCTTTAAGTCTTGGATCTGCAAGACTTTCAACCTAGAGCCAGAAGGTCTGGTTATTCCCAAGGAAACAACTTGGAATGATCTAGGACACAAAGGAGGGAAGATGGTCAACTTGCTCAACGAAGGAGCAACAATAAAGAACTTCAATGCCGTGGACATGTCCATCACAGACTGAGTACTCTTCAGCTTAGTCACCCACAACATCACCCCGAGGAACCAGCACACCCACATTGTCAATGCCCGAGATGTGAGGCTGCTGTTCGCACTCAAGACCAAGGAGAAAATCGATCTGCCAACCATGATTCTCCTCACCCTAGATGAGAGTCGTCAAGTAAACCAAGGTCTGGTGCACGAGGAGTAGTCACCACGGCACTCCTGGAGAGTGGAGTGGACACCGACAGGTTCCACAAGTGCGCGCGCACCACTTAGGACTGAATCTGCTCTGAGATGCCATCCAAAATGGGGATAAAGACTAAGGGAGATAAGCTCGCGGCTGTTCAGAAGCCCACAAAGAGTGAAGATGCAAGGTCAGAACCTAGACCAAAGGCAAGAACTTCAGGAATCAAAAGGAGGAGAAGTCTCTCACCAGTCCACGATAGGTCGGGGACCAGTCTGGATACTTCAACTCGGGACGTTCTTCAGCGAGTAAGAGTCACTCTTACCGCTGTGCAGGCTGTCTCCACCAAACCAAGTGTTCATCACATGGTTCAAGGAGCAATAGATTTTATAGACTCCCACATAGCCTGAGCGTTCTTTGTCTCCTAGAGACTCGAGTGAAACTGTGAGAGTTAGATTTAGGATTAGATTTTTCATTTCCATCAAATGTTTTATTTGTCGTTGACTATCTATTTCAAATTACCTTTTGATATCAATGAAAATGCAACTAGTTTTTGTTGCTTGAATGCTTATGATGGGTACGAAATAATTTATTGTCTTGGCTGCTTCTTCCTTGATTAAAAATTACAAAATGATCTGAGATATTTAGTCCCACCCATTCCACTAATCCAATCTCTGACCTTAACACCTAAAAAGCCTACAAACATAGCCCACAAGACGTAGCACCTCATTAAATGCCACTTACCGATCAGTCGTTGATCATATCAAAAGTGTCTATAAAACTTGCTTACTCCTTTTACCGCTCACAATCATCTCACGAAATGGCTCAATACCCAAAAAGCTCATCCAGCTCGAATGAGCAAACCATTCACTCCACCATTCACAAGTTTATGACCATCAAACACCCAAAGAAATACGTCGCCCAAAGCTATGTTCAACCAGAGTCCGACTCCCTCACAGCTTGGTCTATCACATCAAGTGTCACTCTATCACATACATGTTCTCCACACTGCATGGAGTTCTCCATAGATTCTGATGAGTCCGACCTTTCTACCATAGCTGAATCTCCTTTGATCAAACCTACCATAACCAAACCCTCTTGGATCATGGCCTTTACAACATCTTACGTCGTGTAGTTGCTCCCTATTTTTCTATATGGCAAAGGGGAGAAGAAAAGTGTATGTACTTGTGACACTATGTCTATCGTCCTTGTATTATGTATCATCTGAATGAATCTGAATGAAAACTTTATCTACTTTGGTTATAGTATAACATAAAAGTTTTCACTTAATTCTATGATTCATTAATGTTTTCCATTCTTAAAACCCTTAATAAACTCAGGGGAAATCCTTCTTAGGGCGGAATCTCTCAATTTTTTGAATTGCCAAGTACATATAAGTGTATAGGTTGCTGAGAAGGGAAGAAATGGTACCAAGCCAGAACAAGACACGTAGAGCTTCCGGCCGCTCTAGCCGGATGAGAATAGAGATACATGGAGCATCCGACCGCTTTAGCCGGATGGAAGTAAAAACACATAGGGCATCCGGCCGTCCTCAGCCGGATGAAAATAGGACTTAGGCAAGGCAAAGTATAGCACGACCGACCGTCTGTGGTCGGCCAAAGATACCAGGAGAGGGTAAAACTGTACTTATACATGTAAAATACAGGCTGACACCACAAAACCAGGCCCAAAATACTATAAATAGGGGTGTACCCCCATGAAATAAGACACGCAACATTTTGGCAATCAAACTTACACTCGATTCCAACTAAGGCTCTCTCTCTATCTCTTTACTCTTGCGAAATTCTGTGATCGAGACCAGGTAACGTAGAATAGAGGATCAGATCGGATTGTATTAGGATAGCATATACTGTTTCATTTGGCGCCGTCTGTGGGAAACGAACAGCAAGAAGCAACCACGAGACCACACAGAAACAGGGAAGTGATCCGTAACCATTCGTAATGGAAATCCTGAAAATGCTAATGACATCTTTTGCAGGATCTGAATACGAGAAATGGCTCCAAGATCAAAGAAAACACCGAAGAATGCTACCGGGGATAACAATCGTTTGAAGAAGAAATGAGTTCGGAAATGCCAGAGGCCATCTCCAAAAAAGATCTCGAAGACATGCTAAAGGGACTAGTCAGATCCATTGATGAAAAAATTGTAGAGGGAAACGAAACTCTGCAACAGGAATTAATGCAAAGAGACGAGGAATATCAGAAAAAATGGGATGAAATGACTGAGGCCATAGAACAGTTGAGAAATAAGGATTCCAGAGGCAGTAACGGCGAAGAAAGTAAAGATCGGAAGCGCAATTCAGTTATCAGCGAAGAGGAAATGGAAGAGGACGACCAAATAGACATGAGCTTATACCCCTTCTCAGAAAAAATAAGGAAAGCAAGACTCCCGCCGCATTTCGTTGCCCCGGCGATTGAAAAATACGATGGGACAGGAGATCCCGCTCAACATATTAAGAAATTCATGTTCGCCATGAATACTCAAGGGATTAGTTCCCTCGCTCTCTGCAACCTATTTCCGGTAACGCTTTCGAAGAGAGCATTGGGGTGGATCTCCACGAGGCCGCCGCAATCCATCACCAGCTTCAAACAGCTGACCGAGGAATTTCAACAATATTTCGCCGCAAGAAAAAGGGTGAAGAAGGAGACAATAGAGCTGATGGACGTCAAGCAACGAAAGAGAGAGACTGTGAAGGAGTATAGTGAGCGCTTCCATAAGAAGGTTGCAAAAATCGACGACATCGACGAAAAAATCTTGATTAAAGCCTTTGGGAATGGCTTGGCTCAACCTTGACTTGCTGGAAAGATTACGACAAAAGCGCCAAAAACTCATGGGGAATTAGCTGAAATGATTATGATTTTTTGAAGTCTGAAATAGCAGAGAACAAGGCTAAGGAGCTAGCAGATAGCTTCAAAAATACAACAGCATTGGAAAAAAAGGAAGGACAAGGTGGAGGTGCCGGAAGAGGAGGATCAAGATACAAGCCATATTATTACAAATCAAATGCCGGATCCTCCTCTCAGGGGCCGCAGCATCAGGGAGCAAGGACCGTTGTCTACATCGACCTAGGAAAGTACGCTGCTGCAGTAAGGGATGGATACCTTCCTCAGCCAAGAAAGCCACCACAGGGAAAAATTCCAGTTGCATTCTGTGAATACCATGGAAACCGCAGCCATCAAACCATAAACTGTGCCACTCTGGCCAAAAAGCTCCGAGTCATTGAAGAGAATAAGAAGAAGGGAAAACAACAAGCGGGAGCACAAAGGCAGTATGGCGGTCAGCAAGGCAGCGCCCAGAATGTGTCACAGTGACGGCAAGAGGAGGAAGTCCATCCCAGACTTAACCCTGGCAAATCGGTGGGTATGATAACAGGTCTGTAAGGAAAGTAAGGTTTGTTCTCTTTCCATTTGGACAAAAGGGCCTTTTAGGAAGTAAGGCTGGTCATAGGTTGTTTTCCCAAAAAATCAAGCATATAGGAATAAATTGTCAAAAATCGTGCCATGAAATAAAAAGAGTAGAACTTTCATTTTTTCGCATTTTGTTTACAACAAAACTCTTTCTCTAAAAAAAGAAGAAAGAAAGAAGGCTGACAAAACTTTCTCTAAGAAAACTCACAGGGCTGTTTTCGGAGGTAGGACCACTAACCCCTAATGAAAGGAAAAGGCACATTCACCAAGTGCATCAGGAACTCCCGGAGAAGAAAATCGCCAAAAAAGAAAGTTTTCCTCCAATTTTCTTCTCCGACGAAGATGAAGATGGAGTGCTGTACCCACACAACGATCCACTTGTCATTCGTGCACAAGTAAACGATCGGATGATGGAGGGAATTCTAATCGATAGTGGGGCCGGAGCAAATGTCATATCAGCCGAAGCGGTTAAGAAGTTGGAGGTGCCTGAGGACCGGATCAAGCGCTATTCGGCGGTTCTAGGAGGATTTGTGGGAGGCGTCTCTACCACATCTTCCGGCAGTATAGATTTCACCATGACCCTGGGCCAAGGAGACGAAAGAAGATGTAACACCCCTACCGCTAATACCGTCATTACTGTCCAATCTCCTTATACAAATCAGATTCACGCAGCGGATACTTACATACTCAACGGTGGGTGATACACTGCCGTTAGTCACCTACGTGACTAACAAGGCTACTACTACTACATACAGCATCGGTCTGATGGACCGGAATATCCGAGTACTAATTAGTACAATACATACCCTCATTACATACCGAATACTACAATACTCCATTCGATACATTACTCCATTCAATACCATACTCCATTCAATACAATACTCCACAACTCCGTACAAGATAATACACTACGCATACCGAGTTTACTATGTTCCAAAATCATTACAGTACTCCTCCCAAATTCATATACACACACTAGGGGTCAATCTGCTACCCATTCCTCACAAGCTAGATACTTCTAATTGCAAGGCGCGCCACCGGTCTCTTACCTTGACCGAATCCGCTCCGGGTACCTGCGCACTAAAAACGTTCCCCCGAGGGGGTCAGCTTTCGCTGAATATGATAACCGCATACCCCGCGTACTAGCGAGGGTACGCCGACCATTTGGTCGAATACATGCAATTCATTTTACAATACATGCATACATACATACATACTTACATGCTTTCATTCACGATACTGCAATACTACACAAGGTATACATACATACGTACAGTACAATACATGCTTGGAAGACAATACAAGTCAACCAATGCTTACTTACCATCTTCCAGAATACACATACACAATACATACCCATTACATATCCAATACGCAATACGGAGATACAATTCTCCAATACATACAAGGTCCAGTTAGCTTCATTACACACCCGGGTTAATCGGGTGTTCGATACTCTTTTACTTCCGGTCGATGACTTACAATAGTCAAGACCAATACACATACAATACGTACTTCTTACATACTTTACTTCCAGTTAAGTCGGTATGACCTCCGGGCAGGGATTACTACATCCCACCACCGGGCTTAGGGTGGCCCACTAATCCAGGATGCTACCCATTCAAGGGAATTGGTCCATGGAAAAGATTACAGCCAGGATTCGGATCCAACCTCTTGTGTTTCCTTATCCTCACGCGTGGCCGAAACTATATCGGACTTCTACTCATTCCTTTTTACTCACTACTCAAGTTAGGAGTTAGAATGTTAGGAGTTAGCAGAAGTCAGTACTTCATTTCCATACATACATACAATACACGAGTACACAATACTTACACATACTCCTCATTCCCATTCATTCATTTCATGAATTATACAAACTAGTTGTTCAAGAAGATGCAACAAGAACAAATAGTTCAAACACAGTTAAGTGCAATATAAGTCAATTCGTGCAATTATCTTATTGGTGATCACATAAGCACACAAATCGGGGTAACCAGGTTAGGATACAGGGCATGAAGAAATCATACCGTACACCGTCGTATTCGCACTACCGGTTCCTTGGAGATCAACTATTTGATTCCTATACATACATGGAGTAGCATGATCAATGATCTATTATTGATCTAACTTACTCCTTCATTGATACTTTCAATTTTTGCTTACCACTTCATTACTTTCTTACTTGATTATAAAACCTTCCTTTACTTTACTACTTCTTAAACTTGTTTTCTTACTCCTTTACTTACTTTCTTACCATTACTACTTCATTAATGGTGTATTACCACCTACATATGCTTATATGTATATAGGCATATATATATATACATGATTACTATAATCATATAATAAAACATTTTTTTTGTTTGACTCGACCGAACTTGCAAGTCCGGTCGCAAGTTCGGTCCGGGTCAGTAGGCTACATCGTGTGAAAATTCCAGGGCCAACCGACCTTGCAAGTCCGGTCCCAAGGTCGGTCCATTCCAGTAAGTTCCCTTCGTGAGAATTTTAGCCCGACCGACCTTGCAAGTCCGGTCGCAAGGTCGGTCCATTCCAGTAGCTTGCATTACGGGAATTTTTCTGGCCGACCGAACTTGCAGGTCCGGTCGCAAGTTCGGTCCATTCCAGAAGGTTTCAGACGGGAGAATTTTCTGGTCCGACCGAACTTGCATGTCCGGTCGCAAGTCCGGTCGATTCCAGAAGGTTTCCCGTCTTTGTAAATCTGGGCTCGACCGAACTTGCAAGTCCGGTCGCAAGTCCGGTCCGGCCCAGTACTTCAGCTTTAAAATCTGTTTTCAACTGATTTATTTACCCATTACTTCCCCAATCTTTACCGAAACTTCCCCACATGTTTACCACTCATTTGGATGCTCTAAATCACCTTAGTTCATACACCAAACTTGTTACTCAATCCTTACATTCACTTACACATTTTCCCTCACTTCTTCTCAACACTTATACCAGTTCCCTTTTCACCAATGCTACAGATTTTTGCTCTTTCCTCAAATGCTACAGATTTTCAACCTAACCTTTGTCATTCAATACTCTTACTACCAATACCACTACTAATATCCTCATTACATTACCTTCCACTCAATCCTTCCCATTATCTAGCTCCTTTCAAAATCTGTTACAAAGTGGTTTACTTCACACTTTAGGCTCTCCAAGCACACCTAGTTTCTCCTAGTTCCTCCAATGCATTATACTACTTCTTGCTACAGATTTTACACTTTCACATACTCATACTACAAGTACCAATCCATTGTTACTAAATATCTCCACTAACTTCAATACACACCTTGGTTCTCCCAATCATCAAGTCATCCTTAAATGTACATTTTCTACCAAAATTTTGCCATAGTTCACCTACAATGTCTACTTCTCCACATACTTACTTTTTCATCAAATTCATTCCTAATCTAGCCACACCCTTACAAGGGTCCTACCAGCAATACAAGGCAATACTCATTACATCATTACTCCACCAAACATCAATATCAATACTCATACACAATATACTTGGCTCTAAGGCCTACAATTCACTTACTAGTTCCCAAATATTCAAAACTCCAATACTACAACACCAATACAATACTTTGGGTTCTTTAAATTGGTTTATCCATCCCCATTACTCTAATGCATTAAATTTACCATTCAAGAAGGAGCTCTTACCTTAAGCTATTCTTTCCTCTTTTCTTTTCCACTTCTTCTCCTCTCCTTCTTGCACAATCGGTCAAATGGGGAATGGAGTGCTGTACCCACACAACGATCCACTTGTCATTCGTGCACAAGTAAACGATCGGATGATGGAGGGAATTCTAATCGATAGTGGGGCCGGAGCAAATGTCATATCAGCCGAAGCGGTTAAGAAGTTGGAGGTGCCTGAGGACCGGATCAAGCCCTATTCGGCGGTTCTAGGAGGATTTGTGGGAGGCGTCTCTACCACATCTTCCGGTAGTATAGATTTCACAATGACCCTGGGCCAAGGAGACGAAAGAAGAACGGAGAGACTCACGGCTTTCATTGTACCAGGTCTTTCCGGATATAACATGTACCTTGGAAGGCCAGGAATCAATGCTTTCAAAGCCATCCACAGCACTCATCACTTAAAAATGAAATAATTAACCTCAAACGGGAAGGTGGTTACGATAAGAGGAAGCCAAAAAATGGCCCGAATGTGTGAAGTCCGCATCATGGACAGCCTTCCTAGTGAGGAGGTGGTCAAAACTGTGGGATCAGACAAGGAGTTCAAAGGAAAGTTACCTTCTTTCCCAGGGTCGAGTCAAGAAAAGGAAGGATATCAAGCAACCCAAGATCCCCCCAGAGAGGTACATTTAAAATCTGACCCTTCTAAATTTTTTAAAATAGGAACTGTGTTTGACAGTGGAGAGCAAACTCACTTAATGAGGTTCCTGGAAAAAAGAAGGGTAACATTCGCCTGGAGCACGGACGAGATGCCTGGTATAGACCCAAGCGTTATCCGGCATGAGCTCAGGGTAGACCCTAAACATCCGGCGGCCAGGCAAAGAAAAAGGGTAATAGGGGAAGAAAGAGATTTGGCCGCACGAACCGAGGTCCAAAAACTCCTCAAGGCCGGATTCATCAGGGAAGTTGCATACCCACGATGGCTGGCAAATGTTGTCATGGTGAAAAAAGGAAACGGAAAGTGGAGAATGTGTGTAGATTTCACAGATTTAAATAAGGCATGTCCTAAAGATTTCTACCCCCTACCATCAATAGATAGATTGGTGGTTTCAACTGCCCAGAGTTCTGTGTTAAGTTTTCTAGATGCTTTCTCCGGCTATAACCAAATAAAAATGAAAGAAGATGATTCGGAAAAGACATCCTTTATTACATCAGCCGGAACATTCTGTTACAAAGTAATGCCCTTCGACCTGAAGAATGCAGGGGCCACCTTTCAGCGAATGATTGACAAGGTATTTTGTCAGCAAATTACCCGGAACGTGGAAGCTTACGTTGACGATATAGTCGTAAAAAGTCCATCAAAAGAACAACACATGAAGGATTTAGAGGAAACATTCAACACTCTGGACAAATACCAAATCAAGCTCAATCCAGAGAAGTGTGTATTCGGTGTAACCAAAGGGAAGTTTCTTGGCTTTATTGTTGGACAGCGAGGTATTGAGGTCGATCCGGAAAAAAGTCAGGCAATCCTCAACCTCTCCCCTCCAAAAAATATCAAAGATGTCCAAGCCTTGAACGGGAGACTCACGACGTTAAGCAGATTTTGTTCCAAGCTATAGGAAAAATCAATCCCGTTCTTCAATATCCTAAGAAAGAACAGCAAGTTCCAATGGGGACAAGAGTGTATAGACGCATTTGAAAAGATCAAGGAAATGCTTCGGGATCTGCCTAAATTGGGTGTACCTGCCCCAGGACAGGATCTCTATCTTTACTTGTCCGCAACAGATTGGGCAGTTGCAGCTGTCTTGATCATGGAAGAGAAAAGGGAGATACCAGTCTACTATACGGGCAAAATCTTGAGCCCAACAGAAGGACGATATACTAACATAGAGAAAATCTTGTTTGCACTGGTGGTGGCGTCAAGAAAATTACGACCCTATTTTCAGTCGCATCGGATATTTGTCAGGACCAATTGGCCGCTCAAACAAATTGCAAACAATCCGAATGCCTCCGGCCGGATGGTAAGCTGGACGGTGGAGCTGACACAGTATGAGATCCACTTCTTGCCCAGAACAGCGATTAAGGCCCAAGCCTTGGCAGACTTCATAACAGAAACAAACTTTGTAAAAGAAGAGAAGCGGACTCAGAATCTATATGTCATCTTGGTCGACGGAGCTCGATGCAAAAGTGGGGCAGGAGCTGGAATAGTAGTACAAGCGCCGAATGGGCAAAGCTTGAATTATGCCTTCCGGTTGGACTTTGATGTTACCAATAATGAAGCCGAATAGGAAGCCCTTATCCAGGGTTTGGAAGTAGGTACAGCCCTTGGGACGACAGGTTCCATAGAAAGATACCTTCTCTATTCTTTCATTCTTATAAAATCCTGTCTGAAATAAAACTTATGAAAGTATAACCTATTTTTAACAGAGTTAGAAATATATTCGGACTCTATGTTGGTGGCAAGACAAAACGACAACATCTATGAGGTCAAAGAGGAAAAACTATGGAGATACTTGCTCAAAGTCCAGGAGCTAAAAGCAAATTTCCAAAGATGCGAACTAAAACACCTTCCTCGTGAGGAGAATGTCGAAGCTGACGCCTTAGTAAAGTTGGCAAGTATGGCCAAAAGGGTACCCAATGAGATATGGCTAGAAATCAGAACTTCACCAAGCATAGATGGAACTCAGGTGTTGGCAGTAGAGTCAAGTGATAAAGAAGAATCCTGGATGACTCCAATCATAGATTACATACGGCAAGGAGAGTTGCCGGAAGAAGAAAAGGAAGCCAGGATAATAAAAAGGCGGGCCGCATCATTTTTCATTGAGGATAACCAGCTGTATAAGCGATCTTTCGCAAGACCAGCACTGAAGTGTGTTACCATAACTGAAAGAGCAGAGTTAATAAGAGAGATACATGATGGGCTATGTGGAAATCACCAGGGAGAAAGAACCACAACTCACAAAATCTTGAGACTCGGATACTTTTGGCGGAAAATGATGGAACATTGCAAGGAGTATATACGAAAATGTCGCAAGTGTCAGGAGCATGGAAACAAGATACACACTCCTCCGGCGGAGCAAAAATCTATTCTCTGCCCGATTCCCTTTGCTATGTGGGGGTTAGACATTGTGGGGCCATTCCCGGAAGCTTCTCCAGGAAGGTTCAAATTCATGTACATTGCCATCGACTACTTCACAAAGTGGGTCGAGGCAGTGCCCACCATCTCCATCACAGCTAGGAAGTCGTAAGAATTCATCTGGAAATATGTGGTATGCAGGTTTGGCATACCAAAAGCAATAATAACTGATAATGGAGCACAGTTCAATTGCGAAAGCTTCCGAGAATTCTGTGAGGAATGGAAGATCGACTTAAGATTTTCATCAGTAGCACACCCTCAAGCAAACGGGCAGGTCGAGAATGTGAATGGGCAGATAGTAAGAGCAATAAAGAAGAAACTCGATGAGAAAAAAGGAAAGTGGGCAGAATTGTTACCCCAGGTCCTCTGGTCGTACAGAACGACGGAAAGGGGGCCGACGGGAGAGACGCCCTACAGGCTGACATATGGTTTGGAAGCCGTCATTCCGGCAAAAATTGTGGTGCCATCGATAAGATGGGAATCATATGACGAAAAAGTCAACAATCAAGGAGTACAGAACCACTTAGACCTCCTCGAAGAAACTAGGATGGCCGCCGTAGTAAGGATGGCGAAAGATAAATCCAAGGTAGAGCGATATTTCAACCAAAGGATAAAAGAACGAAGTTTCGCCCTAGGAGAGTTAGTCCTCCGAGAAGTTAAGCAGCCTAAAAAGCTGGAACCTCAATGGGAAGGACCATACATCATACACCAGAAGACAGGACAAGCTTCATACCGCCTGAAAAATGGTGAGGGATACGAATTGCCGCATTCTTGGCATGGAGAGTGTCTAAAAAAATTCTATGTGTAAAATTTATGATTCTTCAATAAAGAGGTATTATTTTTTGGAAAAAGAAAAAAAAGAAAGCACCGGCCAACGAGCCACAGGCTATCATGCATTGAAAGAAAAAGAAAGCACCGGCCAACGAGCCGCAGGCTATCATGCCTTGAAAGAAAAAGAAAGCACCGACCAACGAGCCGTAGGCTATCATGCCTTGAAAGAAAAAGAAAGCACCGGCCAACGAGCCGCAGGCTATCATGCCTTGAAAGAAACATCCAGCCAACGAGCCGCAGGCTATCATGCCTTGAAAGTAAGCACCGGCCAACGAGCCGCAGGCTATCATGCCTTGAAAGTAAGCACCGGCCAACGAGCCGCAGGCTATCATGCCTTGAAAGAAAAAGAAAGCACCGGCCAACGAGCTGCAGGCTATCATGCCTTGAAAGAAACATCCGGCCAACGAGCCGCAGGCTATCATGCCTTGAAAGTAGACACCAGCCAACGAGCCGCAAGCTGGCTATCATGCCTTGAAAATAGGCACCGGCCAACAGGCCACAGGCTTCCATATCTTAAAAAAGCCGGCTAAAAAACCATAGATGGCGACACTTTGAAAGAAAAAGATCCGGCCGAGACAAAAGTCCAAAGCCGCAAGCCCCTTGTGTTATAAAAATGAATACTAAACTGACATAACTTGCATAAGATAACCATACGTGCACCATTAAAAAAAAGAGAGAATATCACGGCAATAGAAAACTTGGCTCAAAAGAGGTACTCCGGCAGACAAATAAGTAAAGATGGTGAAGAATATACCTTATATATCTCCCAAAGTGTGGGGTAAAAACAGTTACAAAATATGATCATTACAAAAGATTCGGCAAACACAAAAAATACATGCCGAAACAAAAACCCCTCTAAAAATAAAAAAAGCTTATATTCTACTTTTTCTACAGCTCCTTTTTCAGCAGCTAATAATCTATCGCCGCTACCGGCCACACTCTCAGAAGACTTGGACCTCTTAGAAAGACGCTCCATCCCTCCGGCAGACAGCAGGATGTTGCTTCCAGCTGGAAGGAATGAGGCTTCGCCGGCGCCAAAGCATGTCTCTCCAGGGCTGCGGCAGAACCTCTCAAGCTCCAAGAAGAAGTTGGACTTCCGAGCAACAGCCTTGAATTCCAGCTTGTTGCACAGATAATCATCCAGTAACTCTCCTTTCTCGAGAGAGTGATCCGAGACAATCTGCTGGCAAATATTGACTATCCGGCGGCACTGAGAAGCAAAGGACTCCTTTAGATGGGCATTAATGGTGCCTTGCTTCTGTATCTCCTCCTGAGACTGCCGGGAAAATGACTTGAGCCTGGCCACTTGAGATTCAAGGGTCAGGATTTGGGCTCGATACTTATCACGTTCAGAATTGGCAAATGACAGCTCCTCCTTAGCGCGGACTACCCGACCATTCAACTGATTGACGTGCTTCAGTAGGTTGGCAGAACTCAAGCCTAGCCGGAACACAAAAAAAAGAGTAAGAAGAAGAAGGGACAAAAGAAGAAACAAAAGTCGAAGATCTGAAAGTTTACCATGGCCCGATGGCTCAGTATTCTCGGCTTGAGAACGAGACTTGGCTTCCTCCAACTCTTTTACTCTCTCTTCCAGCCTGGTCCTCTCTTCTATCAAGGCAACTTTATCCGCAGCAAGGGTTTTCTTCTCCTCTTCCAAAAGAGAGCAATCTCGGAGCAGAGACTGCTTCTCTTGATCAAAGGAGGACCTTGACTGCTCTTCCAGTGCGGCCTTTTCCTCCGACAGGCGATCAAGCTCCTGCATGAGCTTTTCTTTTTCCTTCACAAGGGCCTCGTTCTCCCGCTGAAGAGTTTGCTTCTCCAGTTCAAGCGTTTCAGCCTCCTGCTTGTAAGAGTCCCTCTCCTGATAGAAAAAGGCCTTGTCAGCCTGAAGAGAGTTCACCTCGTTCCGGTGAATAGAGCGCACCTGATCCAGCAAAATGTCTAGGTCAAAGAAGGCCCGAGTCAGCTTATCTTTCTCAAAGAAGAAGAGATGGTTTCATACCTCTATCAAAGTGTTGTCAGCTTCCACGATCCGGCCTTTCAGAGAAAGGTTTTCTTCTCGGAGTTTCTTCAGCTGCAACTCATACTCATCACGCTGACACTCGCATTCTCGCCGGGACAGCTGCAGGTCTTTGTTTATTGCCTCGGTTCTCTCCTTTGCCTTGAGGTCAATCTCATGCTGAACCTGATCGATATAAGTATCATGAGAGGAGCGGGTCAACTTCAGTTCCTCTTCAACATTGTTGGCTCGGCTCTCCTCATAGCGAAGCCTGGATTGGAGGTTGCCGAAATGAACCTCGGCACTTTGAGCCATGGACATCACCTAAGAACAACACAATTCACAGAATTAAGGAAAAACCAAACCAAAACAGGAGAGAAACACAAAAGAGATACACATGCCAACCTGAAAGATGCCCCCCACATCATTTCAAACACATCATTTATTGGGAGGGAATGCCGCATGATGGCATCTGCCACCCCCCCCATCTCCGATCCGCAACCTTTTTTTGGTAGCAGTAAAGGTTGCCAGAGGAGCAAAGATCCCGTCTGGATGACCAGATCTCTTTATTGCCTCCTTCCAGACGGAGGAATACTTAGCAGACTCGCAGGATATCATGGGAGAGGGTGCCCACGATGGTAAAACCACCCTTCCTTTTGGGAAGGTCCGGTATAGGACTCCTGAGCAGGAGGAGGAGGGGAGGAAGAAGAAGAAGCTAAGATGTCCTCTCTCTGCTTACTCCGGAGCTCAGGATTCTCAAGCACCTGACGATACTCCATCGCTCTATCCCGTGCCGCATCCATGGCCGCAGCAACATCAATAGAGAAAGAGGCTGAGGCCTCAGGGTCACCGGAGGATTGTCCCTCTCCTGATGTCCCTGGCTGTGGAGCCTTCGGCTTTGACGTAGTTTTCTTTTTAAGTCTTTGCCTGACAGGAGCAGGGGCTGCCGCAATAATAAAAACAATCGGTATCAGAAGGCACAAATGTATGCAAGGCTGGAAACAGAAAGATACTAAAAAGAAGAAGCAAAACAAAAAACAACAAGGAAAAATGACAGAGCAACCAAAACCTTCCCCAGCCGGAAGATCATAGCGGAGTCCAGGCGCCTCCAATGTGTTCTCCTGGATAGGATCTGAAGAAAAGTAACCCGACAAATCAGGAAACTGCTCGCAAATCGGAGTCGGATGACCAGACTCCCGCCCCAGGCGAGAACCGTAGTCTAGACCCGAACCAGGAGTGAGGGGAAGAAAGACACGATGCCCGGACTCGGGAAACACGTGCCAAGTACCTGACAATCCGGCGGCGGCATGTCCAGGGGATTCCAGCCTTTTCTTTTTCTTTGAATGACCAACTTGGTCATCTCTGCTTTCTTGCCTGGAGCGCTTTGTAGAAGGGGGAGCATTCTCCAAAAGCTGCTCAGCCGCACTAGTAGCTGCATCCAGGGTATCATAATAATCAATCTTCTCGTCACCATTCTTGAAGGTGACGAAGTTCCAGTTGTGGAAAGGACCGATCTTGTCCCCTTTCTGGAAGAAATCTGCATACGACACACTAAAATGATAAGGGAACCAGTAAAGGCAACAAAATTTCCGCAAAAAATTAAAAGCACTTACTGTGATAGGTCTTTAGAGAAGACAGACGTGCTTTTGTAAAAAACGCCTCAACAGTCGGCGGTTTTTTGTTTTGGGCCCTCAGAATCTTTGAGATAGGAAGCTCGGCCGGAGGAGTTGGGGGGCAGATCAACTGGCCTTTACTAACTTCAGCGCAGTATGGGACGCCCAAGACTCGGCCGGATGGAGGGACGATGACAAACCACCGTGAGCTCCATTCATGAACTTTCTTGTAGTCAAAAAGGGAGTATCCGGCTTTTACAATTAGGGTTAAACTATCGGGGTCAACCCTAACCGTGAAGAATCGGGCGAAGTCACTACCTTTCGGCCGAATCTTGCTTTCCTCGCAGAGAGAAACAAAGGCATGGAGATGCGAAATAGCCTTTGGATGGAGGTGAGCAAGAGAACAGGAACGATGGAGAAGGAAGCCCAAAACGAAAGGATGTGGGGGAATGGTCAGGCCGGAACAGAAGAAATCAGCATAAACCACGTACCCACGGCCAAAATCATCATTGGGGTGAGAATCAGGGGATGTCAGATAAATTTGAGTTCCAAGGGGAGCTTCGACATCCCTAAGGCAGTCGCAAAGGGCGGAGATGTCGAGAGAGGAAGGAGAAGGCTCTCAACCAGACAAAAATGGCCTCTAGAACTTCAGAAGCGTGGGGCGAAAGCCATTGGGGGAGCGAGAACCCTGAATCGCTTCAATGGCAGGTGGAAAATTTGCAGCGAGCTTACTCTTTTTTGTAGCAGAGGAAGACATTGTTGAGCTTAGCACAAAAACGAAGTTAAACGACAGCGAAAGAAAGTGAAGAGCACGATAACAGGAAGTGGGAAAGAAGAAGAGAGTCGAAGCGAATCAGCAGAGGAGGAAAGAGAAAGAAGCTTAAAAACTCAAACTTTAAGGAAAGTTTTCCCTCGCTCAAACATATATATATATATGCATGTACAAACAAAAAACACCTTTTTTGCAGACAAAAAGAATGGGCCACACGCTTCCTAAATGACACTTCCAATGATTAGTCGAAAGAAAGACCTTACGTATCCTACACCAAAAACCGACGGAAAAATTCAAAAATCAGTACACAACAGGTTCGAGTCACGAGCTTCGCACATGGCCAATAAGAAGTCCCTTTTCTCCAAAGTATGAAGAAAAAGAACTTGTGGGACTGGGATAAGGAAAAGACGAAGCACGAACAAACCAAACAGACCAAGGAGCCTCAGAGCTGGCCGCAATTGCAAAATTAAAAGCTGAAACACAAGACACAGAAGTTCTATTTTCTTCACCAAAATTCTGAAAGATAGAACTTGTGGGACTGATGAGAAGGGAAGAAATGGTACCAAGCCAGAACAAGACACGTAGAGCTTCCGGCCGCTCTAGCCGGATGAGAATATAGATACATGGAGCATCCGGCCGCTTTAGCCGAATGGAAGTAGAAACACATAGGGCTCCGCTGCGTCCCTCGGCCGGATGAAAATAAGACTTAGGCAAGGCAAAGTATACGCACGACCGACCGTCTGTGGTCGGTCAAAGATACCAGGAGAGGGTAAAACTGTACTTATACATGTAAATACAGGCTGGCACCACAAAACCAGGCCAAAATACTATAAATAGGGGTGTCACCATGAAATAAGACAGCAAACATTTTGGCAATCAAACTACACTCGATTCCAATAAGGCTCTCTCTCTATCTCTTTACTCTTGTCAAATTCTGTGATCGAGACCAGGTAACGTAGAATAGAGGATCAGATCGGATTGTATTAGGATAGCATATACTGTTTCAGTTGCCATCATCAAAAAGGGGGAAGTTGTTAAGACAAGATCCTTTAGTTTTGATGATAGCAAATCTTGTATTGTCTGTATAATGCGTTTGTCAAGATTCATGATTTTAGATAGACGGGTGAATAAGTGGCTTAGCAAACCCTTAATAAAACTATGGGGAAATCCTTCTTAGGGGGGAATCTCTCAATTTTTTGAATTGCCAAGTACATATAAGTGTATAGGTTGCCATCATCAAAAGGGGGGAAATTGTTAAGACAAGATCCTTTGTTTTGATGAGCAAACCTGTATTGTTCTATCTATGCGTTTGTCATATTCATGATTTTAGATAGACAGGTGAATAAGTGTCTTAGCACGCAAGGTTGCAAGCGCACTTAAGTCATGAGTGGCTTAGCACACAAGGTTGCAAGCGCGCCCAATCCACGACATGTGCTCTGCTAGTCAGGCACCTGTCAGCGAGAGCTCCGGAGAACTTCTAGCAATACCCAAGCAGTCAAGAACCACACCATCATATATCTCTTACATCAGACATTAAACAAGGACCAAAAAAAGTTAGCAACGTCGACAAATGCACTCAGACGATTCACAACCACACAAGCAACTTGCTCACGACAAACTCACGACAAAAGGTGTATCTCATTAATGTACAAGATAACAAGATAAACACAAGGGCTATTAATGAACATCATTACATAGCCGTAATAAATTCAGAAGAGAGCATTTATGAGCATTAATGAGCCAGACAAGGTCAGACAAGTTGAAGTGTGCAAGTGGTGACCGACCACTTGGGAGATGTGTTGAGCTAAATCTAAACAATATTATATATAGATTTATTGCAAACTAATAGGCAAGTGCACATAATCGGAGTAGTACAATAAGTGTCGTATCCTCAGGGAAATTGTTCAATTTTCCTAGTTTCAGTATTTAATAATCAGTAAATAAAAAGAGGTTTAGCTAGTGGCAATCTTGGTGTTGTTGGGTTGGAAAGATAAAAACAATTAAAAGCTTTAATAAAACTATTGTGTATCAATTAACGGAAAATGTGCTAAGGAAGATGGATCGCCCAATATACTTCATACTTTAATTATAATCCTAATTTGCCTATTGTCTGTTTAAGAATTTATCTTGTGGCCTTTCTAAAGCATAGAAAGGTCAACTTTAATGAATCAATAAAATTTTTACGTAACAGAAAAGTCTAAAATCATTAATTAGCATAAAAATTCCTTTAATAACAGTGATGGATTTTATCAGCTAATTAAGGATGATACTATCCACGTTTGTCTCTCTTTGTGGTCTATTCTCGAATTTACAAAATCAATGAAATAAGAGAAACCGTAAATGCGTAAAAATGATCAGTTCTTAAGCATTTAATAATTTAGAGAGACAAAACAAATATTTATAACCAAATTCGATATTATATAAAAGTCTGAATTATTCTGGGTCAAACACCCATCCTAAGTAGAAATATAAATTTACTCAGACATTGACAGAAATAAAAATAGAGTAAAGATAGAAATAGCCATTATTTAGAGACTGCTTGAGAAAAACGGATCTGCACTCGCTCTCGCTCCTGCTGCCTCTTTCCTCTCCTTTAATATACTGCTTCTGCTGAATATGGGGAGTATGGAGTGATTTGGATGATATGGAAAATATGTGGGGTGATATGTGAATATAAGGAAATTATGGTGGTGGAATGAAAAAGAAATAAAAATGGAGAATTGAGTATTATGGTGTTACGGGAGAATTGAGAAGGAGAATAGGGAATGGTGGGGTGTGGTGCTATTGTGGTGATCGACTTATGAAAATAGAAGCAGAAGAGGAGGTTTATATAGGAGTAGAGAGGGGGAAGATGACAAGGCTTATAGTAGGCTGGTAGGTGAAGAAAATAAGGGAGACGGCGCCTAATACGACTGCTGTGGTAGATAGATAACATTGTGGGCGCTGCAATTGTGGAAAAACAGAGAAGACGATGCAAAATTTCAGTCGTGTGATTTCTGGATTCGGCGCAGCATTTTACACACGTCTGGACTTGCTTCCGGACCAGGCCCATCCGGACGTGAGACGTCCGAGTTTTTGTCCGAGGTACGGACACACTTGTAATTCGCGTCTGTGGTTGCGTCCATGGTACGGACGTGCTTTTAGTTTGTGGCCGTGGTAGCGTCCGTGGTACGGACATGCTTTTATTTCGTATCCGTGGTTGCGTCCGTGGTACAGACGCTTGTATTTTGCGTCCGCGTTTACGTCCGAGGCACGGACACTTGTATTTTGCTTCCTGTCCGGGTCTACTGACCCGGACGTGTGTATTTTTGCCTCGCATTGTCCTGTAAACTTTGACAGGCTCCAGATTCTTTGTTTGAGCTCCGTTTTTAGATCCGTTTGCGCCTATGCGTTCGTCTCTTCGTCAATTTTGCTCCTAGTTTGGTTTTCCTCATGTTTAATGTAACACCCCATCTCCAAATACAATGATCGTCGCCCTAAGTCCATCTCGTTCATTAACAACGTAGCGGAAAAGTTCTACTAAATTGGTGTTACCGTCGTTAGTCACCCATGTGACCAACTAGGCCTATTCTCTTACAAGTCACAGTCTGACTAACCGGATAATTACTCGAGCATCTATACAATACAATCCATAAACCACAACTTGTACCGAGTATCTCATATCCTAATACATCATACTAACATCTCATCCGTTTACTAAACGAGTGTACATGCATAACTCGTGTAACAAATGTAAAAGCAACCCGAAGTACTCTACCCGTTCCTACTCTCAGGACGGTCGTCTTCTGCTATTCACCTGTAAAATAAACACTTTCCCCCGAGGGGGTCAGCACCTTTGCTGGTACGATTTTCTTATAGCCCCCAAGCTAACGGGGCTAGGACGACTAATTGTCGATAGCATGAAGTTGATTAGATACACAACATAAGTAAGAAGTGCAATAAACAACAAGCCACATATGAAAAAACGTAGTTCACACACAATGAACGACTTAAAAGCGTTCCCTTCATAAGTGAGTTAATCATTTAACTCCTTAAGTTATGATTTCTCTTAATCTTAGTCCATTCTTATCTTACCTTAATCTTAATCCTTATCTCAAATCTTATCTCAAATAAGACAACCGTTCTTTAATTAGAACTGATTGTACCTTAGTTCATTGTTTATTTTTGTCGGGTTGTTATTAACCCTAGCCAGTGAGTTATCAGCTCCACTAGTTTAAATAAACAATATTTCTTAAATTATGAGGTGTGTAGGCTTAACCCTCCTGCGCCAACTGAATTTGACTCCCACCTCGAACTGTTCATCCGTGGTGGTCGAGTCTATTTGTCGACTCTAGGCGACGAGTCATAAGACAAGTCAAATGGAAGACGGATCTAATGTCGATGCCGACCTCCTTCCTTAACATGCATGACAGGAGTCAGTCCTGGATTCCTCACCCCCAAGTTCCAGTTAGTAGAAGTCTCAAAGTCAATGTTTGTTAGTTAACCTCTTTCGGTTACTAATAAAACAATATTAGGGTGTGTTCCTTATTCTCACATAACACTTTACTAAACATTGTTAGTAAGTTCTCAAGGTAAAGTTGTGTTAGTACATCATAATCACACAACAAACATAATATTCTGGTTGCATGCTTTATCTTGTTTAGTCGGCACACATAAACAAATAGCACACAAGCCGAGGGACACCTCGTTAGCAAGCAGGCTACAAGAAAACCATACCATACACCAAAGATTGGCTAGCTTTTAATACCACGTTCGCCTAATCCGTCGAACGCCTCCGACTATCCAGATCTGTAACCAGAACTAGTATTAGTATCCTGTGTCTAAGAACTACTTTGATTCTCTTTTCAACCTAAACCTCCTTCTAGGTTAACCCGGGTATAATAGTTTACCGTTGAACGGGTTCGTTCATTTAGGAGCGTTTTCAAGCTCAATTCTATTTCATTAACATACTAACGTCGTTAGTAGTTACTTAGTTGCACAATTAGCAACTTTAGACTTACACGGACCTTGTATTAGGTTTTCGTAGTTTTCACTATTCATCCATATTTCACTATTCATTTATACGGTCTCGTATCCTACTATTCATTTATACGGCCTCGTATTTTACTATTCACCATATTTCACTATTCATGTATACGTCTCGTATCTTACTGTTCACGTATATGTATTTCCTATTCATGTATATGGATACTATTCACGTATACGAGTACTATTCATGTATACCAAAAAAATTCGTATACGTCCGTATGATTCTCCGTATCATACGTATTTATTTCTTTTCCCAATATAACTTGTATTTTCACTAAAAATTCTTTGATATTGATTTCTTCTATTTTTCTTAAATTACGGATATACCTCTCGTATACCCCAAGTTATATACGGGTCTCGTTTAACCCCGTGTTAACTCTGTTTCTTTTACAATTTGTTTCTAAATTCTTTATTTAATTTCCTTAACCTTCTAAACACATAAAAATGTGTTATTTACATTCCTTACCCATAGCTTTCTTTTAATTTCTATTTTATTCATAATAAGTTCTAAACTTGTTATTTTTATCTCTAATTTCTTCCAAAGTCTTTCTTAATTAGTTTCTTTTATACTTTTGGTCAATTACCAAAATATACCCAAGTTTGACCAGTCTTTTACGGTCAAACCCCCTAACTTTCCAGAATTTACAATTTTGCCCCTAAAGTTAATTTATCTTAACTTTATATTCCTTAAACATTTTAATACCTATTCTTTAGGTATAAATTTTATTCTAACTCATCCTAACATTTTATAAACTGTCATTGACCGTGTTTGACCATGTTTGACCACGTTTGACCATGTTTGACCAGTAAAATTACCATTTTACCCATGTGGTTTATTCTTTCATTTATTAACCAATTTAACTCCAATTAATTTCTAATTTTCGTAATTAATTTACCTATAGATTTTTGGACATCAAAAATCATTTTAAACATCTCTAAATCACCAGATTTAATTATCTAATGTTATAGTATATACATACCATCCTTTATTAACTTTTAAATATACCAAAAACCTTATAAATCCTTATAATTCTTATAATCCCTTTATAAATTGTAAACTTAATTCTACAATTATTTTCTCATCACCTAAACTCTCAAAAATTCCATATTAACCTCATATATTTTCGGCAATCACAATATAGAGCCAAAACTTCTTAAATTTTACATTTTACTCTTAATTACTCTAATTCCTTTAATTTAACTAAGATAGATAATTTTTCTGACTCAATTATATCCCCTTAATTTTTGGCCATAATATAAATCATAGTTTATGAATTTTTCTTGTATATTATGATAGCTTATATTGAAGCTTATATCATACGGAGTATAAATATATTCTTAGATTTAATAAACATTAACTTTTAATAAGCTAAAAATTGAATATTAATCACTAAAATTTCAGCAATAAATAATAAGATGAAGAACATGTTAGATCTTATATAGATCAACAATTAGAACCTTGAAATAGGTAGTTGTAGGATTTACCTTGTATATTAACCTTTAGCTTAATATTTAAGCTTGATTTCCTTAGAAATTCTTACAACAATTTGCTAGAGAAATTGGCTCCAAAATCATAGAATACGATGAAGAATAAGAAGGGTTAGTAACCCTAGGCACTCGGCCTTGATGAAAATCAAAGAACAAAGAGTTTCAAAGAAGGCAATGTTTTACCTCGAGAATCAAAGGCACTTCTTTGTGGTTTTTCCTTAGAGTTTGGACAACCATGAGCTATGGATGTAAATCTCTTCGAAGGAGGATTCCAACGAGCTATCAATCTTGGAATTTGGACTTAAGATGAGAAAGTTATGATTTGTGCAAGACAATGTGTTGTTTAAGGTTCTAATCTAGCAACAAAGGAGTTTTTGTGGAGTTTCTTCAAAGGGAGGAGGAGACACGAGTTCAAGAGCTCTAAGAATGATTAATGAGTGTCTGATTGATCAATTATTCAGGAGACAATATGATAAGGCACTCATGGAAAGTCTTAATAGGTGTAAAGTAAGCAAAATGGCATTTTAACACCTTTATGACTCACTCCCCATGTCGGCAGCATTAGTCACCATTTGGTTCGATTTTTTTGTTTCTCCCTTGTATTTATGTAATATTAGATGTATTAATATTGTACCTAAGGACTTATACCATGTGTTAGGTATGTTACATAGCCGAAAATGCCTTAAAACACCATTTTATGTGCTTCCAGGTTCACATTGATTATGCCATTTGTTTTGGCTAGTTTAAATGTGTCCTTCGTATATTTACATCATTTAGAAACTTTTTTCATGAAATAGCATGTTGCTCATTCCAATTTAAACCAAGTCGTTTAGTGGTTTCTCCTTGACTTTCGTCAGTTTTAATCCTGACTCACTATGGGCTTGTATACTTATTTTGTGTGTATATGTAATGGTTCCTATGACCATTTCATTGTTGTTTCATTGGTTCTTTATGGTATTTAGGCTCATTAGCCTTTTCGTTCCATGTATACATGCTTAAAGCACATTTTTCCTTAAAACACATTTTTGTGCTCTAAGGTGCGTTTTCGGTTTAAACGCTAATTCCGCTTAATGCGTATTACTAATCTTAGGGGTATTGCATAATTGAAATCTCTTGGGAACTTATTGGTAGTTCCCTAATTTATCTGTGCTCTTTAAAACACCTTTTTGCTCTAATTGTTCTTAAAGCATGTTTTGGTGTAAATTGTTGTTTAACACTTCTTCTAATGTTTCTAAGGCACGTTCTAGCCTTAATATATCCTAATTAGATAGTTCATTAATATATTAAGGTTTGGGGTATTTCATTCTACCCCCCTTAAAAGAACTTTGTCCCCAAAGTTCCTATGTATCTATATCTCTTAGAATACACAGGTAACTTCACACTAAAGATCACTCAATATCTGTATAGGCATTCTGACTCATAAGGTCTGCCATATATATATATATTTACCACAGTTACCACACAACATGTCTTTTGCATGTTTTAGTAATGAATACTCTTTGTATATTCTTTGTTGCATACTCCTCATGTAACCGGTCCGAAGACAAAGGTTTTCATGTCCTCAAGTTCGTGAGAGAGTAATACAGAAAATGTTATCCGCAAGTACCGATTGCGCTGGACTCTTACGCTCGCTGGTCCACGGTCCTTTGGAAGATCAACACATCACATACTTTTGTCGTATCCCCCCCAGGTCGTCGGTCTGAAGACAAAGGCTCGTACGTCCCCGCCTTCATGGGCTGAGTGATACAATACCATTTTGTTCTCCTCATGTCACTGATCCGAAGACAAGGGCACATACGTCCTCGGTTCCATGAGCGAGAATTAGTAAGGAAAATACATGTCAACTCCAATTCCACTTTATGCTACTGCATCTACTCTTAACGTGGTTAATTGTGACCACTGTAGGGAGTTTAGGAATCATCCGACCCTGATGTGATCAGCATCAGTGTTGAACTATCCTTTCACCCCAATTTGTGTTCAGTTTTCCTTGATCTGGCCAAGATCAAATCTACCTCCCATGTCAACTTAAAACAACCAAATAATTATTCATGTAGCAGTTTATATCTTTTAGTCCTTCTAGTCATAATCATAAATCAATACATCTCCAAATTATGGAACTCAATCCATAAGTCATTCTTAATTTACCTCTCAGCAATTACCTAAGGAATTTAATTCCTACTAGGTTCAACATCAGTTTCATACCGATTCATACCTCATAATATTACCATATTCGGTCTCATATCAATACGTACCATAGGGATTTTAATTCCCCTGGAGTTTCTACTCCTCTTTACCTGAATTCTCGCACCGAAGTTTTAACGAGGTAGTCCCCTAATACATCTGGTATTCGCATCTATTTGTGCGTAATAACCACAACCAAATAAGAATGAATACATATGTTTTTGTAACATACGTATCAAACATCACAACTAATTGTATTGTGTTATGCACACTGTAGTTTACGTACTCAATACGTGAAACATACGCTAAGCGATTGTGCGCTCTACCCCCTTAAAATGGATTACGCCCACTTAATCAACATTATATCATCCTTGATAATAGGTTCAAGATGTTTAGGTGTCATGGAGCATTCTAGCTTCCATGTAGTCTATCTCACATTATAATTGGGTCAGAGGGTCTTCACCATGGTAATGGCTTAGTCTCTGTATCAAGGATTCTTATTGGTGTTTATACCAATCTTACAACTGGGTTCGAGTGTAGCCTCTAAGGCTCCAAAGTATTTGGTAGATAAGTCGTATATTTTATTCGACTGGAAGATGTGAGACACATCATTCCTTTTTCTCTTTTGTTAGGTATATCAAACCTTTAAGATACGGTCCACTAGCTTCTGCTGCGCAACTCTGATAATCTTGGGGCTTAGTTTGCCCTTCCTATCCTCTTCAATATGTTCCACAGCTCCTTTGTATACTTATAATTTAGGAATAAAGGTCTCTTAATGGACGCGTGGTATCTTTATCTATACACGGTCTCTATGAGTTATAGCTTGTCTATCCAGTTCTCTAGAGATCTGATGTTCATTCCGTTATTGCGTGTTCTAGCGTCTGAATTGTTTCCTTTTAAACTGACCCTCAGTCTGAGATTTCTGTATTATCTGGAGCTACTGTTCAGTGCTTATTGCACTTCACAGTTTCCTCAAAAATATTGGGACGTATAAACTGTTCATACTTAGTAATCAGTGCTCCCTACACTCCATAACTCTTAATTGTTTCCTCCTGGAATGAGTTCTCTAACTCTTTTAATCTCATTGGTTTAACTGAGTTCTTCCTCCTAAATTTTGACGGTAACTTGCTGCTCTGGTGTGAGTTTGCATCACTGACTGTCGTACGAAGTCAACTACTTCTCGCGTTCCTTACACTACTCGTTTACATATATGGGGTACCTTACTGATACATTGCTACTTACCCGGCTAACTTATAATTAAGTCTATCAGGCTCACAAGCTCCTTTGGAGTGCAGTTGTCCCACATCTCGTTTAAGTATACTCGTAGTGTTCGTCACACGCTTAGTTACAGCTAATTTGTGAAGTATTCTGTTGTCAATCTCCTCTTTCATCATTCCATGAGAACGCACATGTCGTTCTTCTTGAACTTAATCAAGGAATATCCATCTACTGGGTACATAACTACATTATACCTTCCGTATTTAGTACGGACTCGATCCTTTAGTAACTTGAGGTCTCTTTCTTTAGAGCCTCTTATCTCATTTCTCATGTCGATCCACTAGGAATGCACTTCCAGTTCCTTACGGAATGGACAGTGTGCTTCCTGTGAAAACTTTCATCACATGGTCCAGACTAGTGGCGTTACTGCACAGTCTGTCTCCCATTTCATCACCTTACTTACATCGGGTTTTAATTCATAAATCCGATTGCTTTCGTGTCAATATTTAATGGCTTATATATAGTCGTTGCGTTGCTGCGCACCGTAACTTAATCTACCCGACAGGTATTATTCTCACGGCCTCCACTACCGAAGTAGCTTTAGGTGTCTTATATTACCCATTGATGGCACAATTCTTCAATTGTTGACTTCAACGACTTGTCTTATTCTCAATCCCCTTCATGGTGTAAACACACTGGGAGTTCCCCAGGTTTAATGTAAGGCGGTTGTCGCATCATACTGTAAGATTGTTGTCGTTTAGCTCGAAGATAACTGCTTCAAATTTCAGGTTTATTTCACTTAATGTCATAACAAGGAGAGGTATCCCCACCCTCAAGGAGTGGTTAGTTCTCAGCCCCTGTCATTTATATTATCTCTATTCTCATTGGTGCCCTTTTTTGGCAATTCCTCCTCAATTTAGTATAGGTTTTTATAACCACTCGTATGTACGTGTTGTAGTTCATTCATGGCCTAGATAAGCCATTTTATGCTTTCCTGTGCCTCGAGCTCTGATGTACTTAACATCCTTGGCTCGTAGGCCCTTAATGCTTGCTTAGTCTCCAGTGAGAGCCGGTGTTCGGTGAGATAGTGTGGAACTCGTACTCAGACAGAAGTTGCAAAGAGAGTGCCTAGCGATGTATTGATTAGAGCATATCGAATTACATAGCTTATGACTCTTATTTATAGGCCTCCCCATAGAATATAACCGTTTCTGTGGGCCTACACTATCCTAGAATATTCTCCAATATACAAGGTTTTCCTATAATTTATTCCTTTTGCCGAATAGTTACTCCCAGTCTATCGGAGAGGGCCTTGCTTCGCTTCGGTGGTGGGGAAGAGCGTATGGCTTATCGTTCTTCCGCAATCTATCCAAAGAATGGCTCTTCTGGACGCAAGGGTCCGATCGTTGGAGTCGGAAGGAGACTCGGTCGGTAGGAGACCCTTCTGTTGTCTCCGCAGGCAGCATGTATCCTCCGCTAGTCACTTGGTTATTACGCGTGGTGGAACCCCACTTCATCAGTCCCACAAGATCTTTTCTTGTTGTGCAAGGAAAGATCTTTTTGTTGTTTTTTAAAATTTTGGCGTTCTGCTCCACTCCTCCTAGTCCCACAAGATCTCTTTTTTTTAAAAAAAAAAAGAAAAGAAAAGAGGTCTTAGGATTGTTTCTTTTTTGTTTGGATTTCCTACCGTTGGAGATCTACCGGAGGCTCAGTAACGCGCCTTGCTTTAACCATCGCCTCCTCATCTTCTGAAGCTACTTCCCTGACACACTTGCAGTAGTAGGCTATGATTACTTTCTGGTAGAGCGTGCCCAATTTCCGCCTATTTAAGTCCATTCTCCCCCCTTCTTCTCTTCCCTCTACTTTTTCAAACTTTTGAACTTCTCTGAGCTTTCACGCATTTGTCCTTCTTTTTCTTCCTTGCTTCCTGACCTCGATCTTTCATTTTCTTGCTTATACAGTGGTCAGATTTCTTCCTCTTCTCTTTCCTGCCCCCCAATTCCCTGCTTTCCGTTCTTGCATCTTCTCTCTTTCGCGCCTTCCCTGCCTTTTGCTCGCATGAATCTTCGGCTTTCTCTGTTCGTAATGGACCTGTCAAACCCAAGCTCTTCCACCCCGGCGCCGGCGGGATCGACACTTTTTGTTGACGGGGGAAATTGCGTCGTAGAAGATTCTGCTATTCCTGCCGAAGATATCGGCGGGGACTACCCTCGCCAGGGCACCGGTTCCAGTCTTTCCGTGAAAGACTTGAGGAAACTCATGAAAGGTGTGCAAGTCCCACTGGGGTCGAAGATTCGCGTGTCGGAGCCGACGGCGCATCCCTTTAACTACTTCAGGGATGGTTTCGTTGTGTATCGGGAACATCTTCACCATGGCTTGTGTTTCCCTCCGTACCCCTTTGTTCTTGGCTTTCTTTCACGTCGGTGTTGCACTCTCGCCCACCTGAATCCCAATGCCCTAGGCCGTTTGCATGCCTTTCTCACCATCTGTGCGAAGAACGACAATACTCCCGATGCGCGGGAGTTTGTGAATTTTTTCACAACCAGGGTGAACACCACTACTACGGAGGAGGATATATCCGTCTTGGCCGTGTCCGGGTATTCCTTTTTCAAGCGTGTGAGCCTGGAGAGCGACTGGTCCTCCAACTGGTTCGTTTTCTATCCACCGAGGGGGACTTTTATCGGAGTCTCCCATATCGGAGACATAGCTAAGGGGCAGCTTGCCGCTCCGTTACCCCCTTCAGCCAATTCTTCTCCAATTGGAGACATACTTAAGAAGCTGAGCTCATCAGCGCTCCATCCCATCACCTTCTTCCTCTCCGAAGAGAAGCTGAACAAAAACCCGGAGGAAGATTGACCGTACGTGTTTTTCCTGAGTGTCTTCTTTCTTTATTAGTTTTCGGATGTTTTCTTACTTCCTCCTTGTACCGCAGCTTTTGTTCAATTGGGCGGAAAGTTCTCCCTCCGGTACAACTGGGAGCTTGTTGATTACAGGGCCACCGAAGAGAAAAAGGGAGCCCTTCCTGCTCCTTCCGGTGGAAAAGCTCGGAGTCCTTCCGGTAGCAAAACTACTGGTACTAAGAGGAAAGCCCCCGAGGGACCCAAGAAAGTTGATCAGTAAAAAATAAAATTAGTGCGAAGGTTAAAGCATGTTACCGAAACTGGTTCCACCGGTCCCCTTGCTGCTGTCCCTTCGGAAACAGGTACTCCCGTGTCTAATCCTGCCTGCAGTCCGGGTGGAGTTAAAAAAGATGTGGATTAACTCCCATATCATCCCTCTTCCCTGATATACATGGCTTTTTTTGCGTAGATGAGGCTTGAACTCAAAATACCGATTCCATTTTTTCCACTGGTATACCTTTCCATAACCTTTTTTTCTTTTTCGCTTTAACTTTGTTTTTGTTTGATTACTTATGACTTTGCCTCTCGTAGCTGCTGCTCCTCCCTCCAGAGACCCTGAGCCTGAACGGGCGCATCGACCCGTGCGCGGTGTTGTAATAAAGGAAGGTGGCGTCCCGGAGGGAAAAAAGGCTCGCGAAATTCTGCCCGGTAAAGGCAAAGGTATTGCCGAGGGTAGTGCGGGGGGGAGCTCTTCTTCGGAGTCGTCCGACACCCCTTCCCAGGACGGCTCCTCAGTCTGGAGCTAGGAGCAAGCATACGGGTGACAGATCCTCTAATCCACCGCGAGCTAATCCTTCGGTCTGTGGTCCTTCTTCAAAACTGGACTAGGCTATCACCGGGAGAACCTGGTTCCTCGAATTCCATTTGTTCGTGGAATGGGGTACAAGACCCTCTGGTCTACTGCTGTGGAGGTGACGAGAAATGACAATGGCATTTTTGCCAATGCTTCTCATCCGACTCCCTTGAAACAAAAACTCCGGATTGGGGAGGGTAGCTCTGACGCCATCGTCCTCCACTCTCTTCCGAAGAGAGAGGCTTTTGACCGCCTCTGGAGTGCCTTAATTCAGGTTTGACTTCTTTATATATATTTATCTTGTATTACCTTTTGTTTTTTATTCTGATAATCTTGCCTTTTAGGCCATGGCGATGGCCCAATGTGTTGAGACCCAGTCTCAATACTCTTCCCAAGCCCTTCGCTCTTACGAGGCCCATGCGGAGAAACACAAGAAAGTTGCCGATGAAGAGAAGGCCAAGGCTCAAGAAATCCTTACGCGAGCGCAAGCTCAATTTGAGGCTGAAAAGGCCGCCCTTCATGAGGAACTCCAAGAAGCTGCATCCATCGACCAAGAGGATGCTATCAACAGGTTGCAGGCTTCTTTTGATGATCAGAAGCGGGTGTTGGAAGAGGAAGCTGCAGACGTTCGGAAGGTTGCTGAAGAGATCCGGAGATCTACTGAGGATCTTCGGTCTTCCTTTGAATCAAAGTTGGAAAAAAGGAACCAACTCTTGCAAGCAGCTGAGGGCAAACAGAATGATCTCCAAGCCAGCCTTGAAACGGAGAGAGAAAAGCTTGCGCTGGCAACTTTTCGAATTAAAGAGCTTGAGGAAGAGCTGGAAGCACAGAAGAAAAAGGCTTCCGGTAATCTTCATATCACTGAAAGCTTCCATTTTTTCCTTTTCTTTCATATTATTCTGCTAATCCTTTGTATTTTATGCAGAAAATCCAAGTCCGACTTTTGGCATAAAAAGGTGTCTGGTCTTAAAGCTTCATTAATCACTTCGGAGTCGGAGAGGGAACGATACAGGAGTCTTGCCTTATCCTACGAGAGCCAGGTTGCGAAGTTAAAGGGGGTTCTCAAAGTGACGCAGTCGGAACTCCAAATGAAGGACCGTACTGTTTCAGGTCTTAAAGAGACACTCTCTTCTCAGTGCCGTAAACTGCCGGGGAGAGCCAACGAGTTGTATCCGAGTTCTTCTCCGAGAAGCAACAATCCGTGGATGAAGCTCTTTACGATAGCATAGAGTTTGAAGCTCTTGCTCGTTCCACCGGATATCACGAGGAGCTGGCGAGGTTCTCACGGCCCGCAGAAAATACATGCTTTGCCCCATCTTTTATGGGATCAGCTATTATGCGGGCCCGGAGTGATGCTGCTCTTGCTCCGGTAGGCGAGAACAAGGAAGACTCCGGAGGAAGCACCTCAACCCCTCAGAAGCGGACACAAGAATCCGAGAAGCTTGCGGAAGATCCTGCAGGGCCTGCATCATAAACTATTTTTTTGCTACAGTTTTTTGTTACAGCTATTATACATTTTGTTTCCGTAGTACTTTTGTTTTGTAAATCATATTCCCCTTTTTAAATGGACGGCCAGATCTTTCGGGCATGACCGGAGCGACCTGTCTCCCGAAAGTTGGAGACTTGCGTTAATGATGAATCTTTAAACTGCTTTTCACTTTTGCCAAGATTTCTTTTCGGTAACCTTTTAGTTACACACACTCTACCACTGTACACATGGTGAGATCGTCGATTTAACACTCTACCAACTTCGAGATGGTGAGATCGTCGGTTTAACACTCTTTTGTCTTCAAGACATGAGATCGTCGGATGAAATACACTACCATCATTGATGGTTAGATCATCGAATACAAAACACTCTACCATCACTGATGGTGAGATCGTCGGCCATATTCTTTGTCTTTCTTTTCTTTTCTTAAAACTCTTTGTTCTCCGTCTTTGAGTAAGAGAGAAATTTTTTTGTAATGCTTTTGTTTTTTGTTTGAAAACTTTATACATCATTACCGGAGAGTAAACGTTTTGAAAACAAGACAACTGAGATCATCGGGTAAAACACTTCATCGCTACTGACTGTGAGATCTTCGGACATCCATATGAGATCATTCCTGCGCTTTTAACAAATAATCCATTAACTTGTAGCCAAAAAAGATATTACACATAGAACTTCTTGAGGCACTCAGCGTTCCAGGAATGTGGCAGATCACTCCCGTCCACATTTCGGAGCCTATAAGATGCTCGGTCTGTCTTAGCCTGAACGATATATGGGCCTTGCCACTAAGGCTGCAATTTCGCTGGTTGTTTTACCTCCCGAAGTACCAAGTCACCCACGTAAAAAGAACGTGCCCTTACCCTTTTATTGAAATGACGTTCAATTCTCAACTTGTCATTTTGATTTTTTAAATCAACGATCATTCGCTTTTCATCCAAGACGTCCAACTCATCTCGGATGCTTTCGTCGTTCTCTTCTTCTCCGTACCCTTCAATACTTTTTGATGGTATCATAATTTCCGCCGGTACCATCGCCTCCAGACCGTACGTCAATCTATAAGGAGTTTCACCGGTTGGCCCCTTGACAGTTGTTCTGTTAGCCCATAGGACTTGCGGTAGCATCTCCGCCCACTTTCCTCTTTTGCCTTCCAACTTTCTTTTCAGAGCCTTCACAATTTGTCCATTAGTATTTTCAACCTGGCCATTTGCTTGTGGATGAGCCACAGATGCAAATCTCAAGTCAATCTTCCATTCTTCACAAAACTCCCTAAAGCTTTTGCAATTGAATTGTGCGCCGTTGTCCGTTATAATTACCCTCGATATATGCCAAACCGACACACGACGTTCTTCCAAACAAACTCCTCTGTCTTTCGCGCAGTTATATTTACTACCGGAAGAGCTTCTACCCATTTGGTGAAGTAGTCCACCGCCACATACAAGTATCTATACCTTCCGGGAGAAGCCTCTGGAAATGGTCCAACGATATCCAATCCCCATTTCGCAAAAGGGATCGGGGAGGTGATAGACTTCATCTCCGCAGGTGGTTTTCCAACCCTTGGACCGTGTAACTGGCACTGCACACATTTTTTGACATAGTCTCTGCACATCTTTTGGATTGCCGGCCAAAAGTAGCCCATCGTTAAAATTTTATGCATTATCGCCCTTCCTCCTTGGGGATTGCCGCACACCCCGTTATGGACTTCGCTGACAAGCTCTAGTCCTTGACTCTCTGTCAAACACTTTAGTGATGGTCTGCCAAAAGATCGCTTGTACAGCTGGCCGTTTTAAAAAAAGAATGATGCTGCCCTTCTTTTTATTGTTTTGGCCTCTTTTTCTTCCTCCGGTAGTATCCCTTGCTGGATGTACCAGACAATCGGGGTCATCCATGATTCACTTAAATCGGTTATTTCAACTGCCATTGTCTCCATCTTTCCTATACTCGAGAATTTCTTTAATTGTAGCTGGACTTCCGCCGGTATTCCTTACGCTATACTTGCTAATTTAGCCAGTACATCGGCCTCCGAATTTTGTTCTCTGGATACATGTCGGAGATTGCATTTTGAAAATCTTGCCCTTAGATCTTGTACCTTTATCAAGTAGAGTTTCAGTTTTTCCTCCTTTGTTTCGAAGATGTTCTCACTTTGCCTTGCTACAAGAAAGGAATCAGATTGTATTTCCAGCTCCGTCACCCCCAGAGCACAGGCTATTTCCAGCCCCTGTATTAATGCCTCGTATTCTGCTTCACTGTTTGTTACTTTAAATTCCAACCTTACCGCATGATTCATTTTCCTTCCATCGGGAGTCTGGATTACAACCCCAACCCCCGCACCGGTTTTACACCTAGCTCCATCCACCCACATCTTGTACGGGACTTCCCGCTCCTCTTGACGGAAGAAACTTGCCTCGGTGATGAAATCAACCAGAGCCTGGGCTCTTATTGCTGTCCGGGGAACATAATGGATTTAAAACTGAGTAAGCTCTACCGTCCAAGTAATCATCCTTCCGGAGGCGTTCGGGTTATTGGTGATTTGTTTTAAGGGCCAATTGGTTCGGACGGTGATTCGGTGCAACTGGAAGTATGGTTTCAGTTTCCTGGATGCGATCACAAGAGAAAACAAAACTTTCTCGATATTAGAGTATCTTGTTTCCGCGGCGGTTAAGATCTTTCCAGTAAAATAGACAGGGATTTCCTTTTTTTCCTCCTCCATGACTAAGACCGCTACCACCGCCCATTCCGAAACTGACAGATATAAGAATAGATCCTGGCCTGGTGACGGAACGCCAAGCTTCGGAAGATCCTGAAGCATTTTCTTGATTTGTTCGAAGGCGTCTATACACTTCGTATCCCACTGGAATTTTTTATTTTTCCGGAGGACATTAAAAAATGGGATAGACTTTTCTTGAAGCTTGGAGCAAAATCTACTTAAGGCAGTGAGCCTTCCATTCAGGGCTTGCACATCCTTGATGTTTCTTGGCCGCGGAAGGTTGAGAACCGCTTGAGTTTTTTCCGGATCAACCTCGATTCCTCTCTACCCGACTATAAATCCCAAAAACGTTCCTTGAGTGACCCCGAAGACGCATTTTTCAGGATTTAGCTTGATCTTGTATTTATCCAGGGTGTTGAAGGTTTCCTCAAGATCTTCCATGTGCTGGGCTATAGAATTACTCCTTACTACTATATCATCCACATATGCCTCCACATTTCGGGACAACTGTTCCCGGAATACTTCGTCAATCATTCGCTGAAAAGTTGCCCCTGCATTTTTTAATCCAAACGGCATGACCTTGTAGCAAAAAATACCGGTCGAGGTGACAAAGGATGTTTTCTCTTGGTCATTTTTGTTCATCATTATTTGGTTATACCTGGAGAACGCATCTAAAAAGCTCATCACACTACTCTGCGCTGTTGCCGCTACGAGTTTATCTATGGACGGTAAAGGATAGAAATCTTTTGGACAGGCTTTATTCAAATCTGTGAAATCCACACACATCCTCCATTTTCCGTTTGCCTTTTTAACCAAAACTACATTTGATAGCCATTTTGGATAAAAAACTTTTCTAATAAAACCGGCTTCCAGCAGCCTTTCGACCTCCGCCCGGCAGCTTCGTCCCTTTCTCTTCCTACAATCCTCTTCCTCTGTCCGATGGCAGGAAACTTTAGATCGACGTTCATGCTATGCTGGATAACGCTGGCGTCCACTCCGGGCATGTCCTTTGGACTCCAAGCGAACGTCTTTCTTCTTTTTTCCAAAAATCTCATTAAGCGAATCTGCTCATCATGTTGAAAAGCATTCCCAATTTTGAAAAATTTAGAAGGATCGGTGTTCAGGGGTACCTCTTTTGGTTGTTCTGTCGGTACCACTACCTTCTCTGAGGTTTCTCCGGGCATCCTTGCTCTGGCCTCTCCCTCTCCGTATTCTCGACTGGAGCCGACCTCTTTGACTACGTCCTCTTCTGGAAAGTCTTCGGTGATCCGTACTTCGCACACCCTTGCTGTTTTCTAGCTCCCGGGGATGGATACCAACCTTCCGTCCCTTGTCAGGTATTTGAGCTTGAGATAATAGGTGCTACAAAAAGCTCCGAAAGCATTGATTCCGGGTCACCCCAAGTAGATGTTGTACCCGGACAGGTCTCGCATGATGTACAAGGTTATTTTTTCTGTTCTCCGGTCATCCTTTTGGCCTAACGTCATTGTGACATCGACACTTCCGTTGGCCTGAGCTGTAATTCCTCCGATGAACCCTCTGAAAGTAGCAGTAAATGGTTTGACTTTTTCGTCAAGGATTTCCAGTTTCCGGAACACCGCTAGGGAGATCACATTTGCTCCTGCTCCGCTGTCGACAAGGATGTTTCTTACCATCCTATCATTGACTTGAGCCCGAATGACGAGAGGGACATTATGAGGGTAGTAAACTCCCACCTCGTCTTCCTCCGTGAAGTAGATAGGCGGTAAGGGCTCCCTTTTTTGGATCTTCTTCTTCGGTAGCTTCTCATGGACTTCGTGTACGTGCCTTTTCTTTTCTTTTGCCGTGAATGGCCCCTTTTCTGAGAACAAACCAGTTATGACCCCAAAATCGAAAGATTTGCTATGGTCTAACTCGGGGTGATCCTCGTTCCTCATGCCACCTTCGCTATGCCCGTAACGAGATCGGTTCTGGTAGTCGTTGTTACTCTTTTGCTGTTTGGAAGCTTCCTATCTCTGCTTTTCTTGTTTTCTTTTTTTGCTCATCAATTTTGTTCAGTTCTCTTGAGAATGTCACACAATTGGTCGTCCTGTGGTTGTAGTGCCCGTGGAATTCACAATACGCCAATGTGTTCTCTCTTGAGGCAGGCTTTTTAGGGGGCGAAAGATGGCCTTCCCTTACTGCGGCTGCATACCTCCCTGGAGCGATAGGAATAACTTTTGCTCCATATGTTGACTTGCCTCCAGTATGGGAAGTTGTGACCGGATCCTTCCCATACGGCCTGTATCTTGCTCCACAAGGTTTTGAAGCAGACGTTTCCCCATAACTTGCGCCAACAGACAACGCTCTTCCCCGCTTCTTCTTGTTTGCCAATTTGAAACTATTGGCCAATTCTTTTGCCTTATTTTCCGCAATCTCTGATTTCAAGAAATCGTGCAGCATTTCTGCTAGCTCCCCGTGAGTTTGTGGTGCTTTGGTAGCAATTTTCCCTGCCAATCTTGGATTCGCCAATCCATTTCCAAAAGCTATTACCAGTATTTTTTCATCCACATCGTCTACCTCAGCCACTTGCTTATGGAAACGTTCGCTGTACTCCTTCACCGTCTCTCCCCTCCTCCACCTGATGTCCATCAGTTCGATCGTATCTTTCTGGATCTTTTTACTCGCTGCAAAGTAAAGTTGAAATTCCTCTGTAAGTTGTTTGAAGCTTGAGATGGATTGTGGTTTCCGAGAGGAGATCCAATTTAGAGCTCATTTAGCGAGTGTTCCTGGAAACAAATTGTAGAGTGCTGATAAGTGCAAAACATATAGACTTTTTAAGGTTTAATCACCTTATTAATTGTAGCATTTTTAGTAATGTTTCTCACTTATCTTGGGTTTTTCCTATATTTATGTTGTTATATTAACTGATGTATTATATGTGTTAAAATGTAGGAAAATACCAAATAAAGACATATATATTATACTGGATTAAACAGCCATGCGTGGCCTTATTTTTTGCCGTGTCCGCCCTGTGTCCGCATCAAGTCAGGCGGACGAGACAGAGAGGGTAACCGCCCCGTAACGTGCGGACAACTCTGAATGCAACCGCCACATACGAGGCGGACAAGAGACAAGAAATATAGAGAGGAGACCGCCTCATAACAGGCGGACAACATATAGAGGCAGCCGCCCCTTATATGGCGGACATGACTAATATAACCGCCTATTAACATGCGGACGTGATTGAGGAACCGCATGAAATCTAGCGGACACGTGTAAATGTCCAGGAAATCAACGGGTTATCTTCTTCGCCGACTCGCTCAACTTGATTCCGTCGGCGCCTACCAGAAATCACTCGCCCATTTGTTTCTGTCCCCTGCAATCAATGAGCTTCAATCAACGAGCTCAATCAATGAGCTGCAACTCTGCCTGTTCTCCTTCCTCTATAAATACCACGTTCGATTTACCTTCTCGAGGCTCCTTCTAGAGGTTCTTCATGGTTCCTCCTGGAGTTCCAATTCACCCCATCAATCCATCTTCGTACCACTTCACTTTCACTCACTCGTTCATTTCACTTCTAATCTTCCGCTTCTCCATTTGTTTTCTTTTCATCTCATTAATCTCACCTCTAGTCTCACGTATTTAAATAGCAGATCTCTATTTAATATGTTAGGCTGGTTACGTATACTCTGCGAATAATATCTGTATTAATTATGCAATATGTTTTACTGGTTTTAATTTTAATGAAGTTTGTTATGATTAAAGGTTATCTCGCATCTTTTTAATAAACCTCATGAATTTATTAAAATGCTTACTAGTCTGTTTTTAATTTCATCGGTTAGAAACAGATAGGTTGATTGAGTCGTAAAACTGTATGAACTTATTTTCATCGTTTAAGTTACTACAAGTTGCAAGCATAAAACCTCATACTCCTCTGCCGTCCACCAGTGGGTGCTCGAGTTTTCATCGGACCTTAAGAATAAAACAGGAATCTTGCCAAACAATTATAATTAAACCAGTAAACCTAGTATGAAAGAGCAGATATTTTATTAACTTGAACCAGAGTCCCGTTTAGTTTATCTGTTTACTTAGTTATTTTATCTTTCCTTTTATTTATAAAAACAAGTCAATTAATCCCCCCTCTTTGTGACACGCTTAGGTACTATAATATGTACATTAGTCCCGCGGTTCGATATCCGGTCGCTTACATTTCACTATACTAGTTTGATAAGTGCAAAACATATAGACTTTTTAAGGTTTAATCACCTTATTAATTGCAGCATTTTTAGTAATGTTTCTCACTTATCTTGGGTTTTTCCTATATTTATGTTGTTATATTAACTGATGTATTATATGTGTTAAAATGTAGGAAAAATACCAAATAAAGACATATATATTATACTGGATTAAACAGCCATGCGTGGCCTTATTTTTTGCCGTGTCCGCCCTGTGTCCGCATCAAGTCAGGCGGACGAGACAGAGAGGGCAACCGCCCCGTAACGTGGACAACTCTAATGCAACCGCCACATACGAGGCGGACAAGAGACAAGAAATATAGAGAGGAGACCGCCTCATAACAGGCGGACAACATATAGAGGCAGCCGCCCCTTATATGGCGGACATGACTAATATAACCGCCTATTAACATGCGGACGTGATTGAGGAACCGCATGAAATCTAGCGGACACGTGTAAATGTCCAGGAAATCAACGGGTTATCTTCTTCGCCGACTCGCTCAACTTGATTCCGTCGGCGCCTACCAGAAATCACTCGCCCATTTGTTTCTGTCCCCTGCAATCAATGAGCTTCAATCAACGAGCTCAATCAATGAGCTGCAACTCTGCCTATTCTCCTTCCTCTATAAATACCACATTCCATTTACCTTCTCGAGGGTCCTTCCAGAGGTTCCGTCCGTGGTTCCTCCTGGAGTTCCAATTCACCCCATCAATCCATCTTCGTACCACTTCACTTTCACTCACTCGTTCATTTCACTTCTAATCTTCCGCTTCTCCATTTGTTTTCTTTTCATCTCATTAATCTCACCTCTAGTCTCACGTATTTAAATAGCAGATCTCTATTTAATATGTTAGGCTGGTTACGTATACTCTGCGAATAATATCTGTATTAATTATGCAATATGTTTTACTGGTTTTAATTTTAATGAAGTTTGTTATGATTAAAGGTTATCTCGCATCTTTTTAATAAACCTCACGAATTTATTAAAATGCTTACTAGTCTGTTTTTAATTTCATCGGTTAGAAACAGATAGGTTGATTGAGTCGTAAAACTGTATGAACTTATTTTCATCGTTTAAGTTACTACAAGTTGCAAGCATAAAACCTCATACTCCTCTGCCGTCCACCAGTGGGTGCTCGAGTTTTCATCGGACCTTGCACAACTGGAACGAGTTCTTATGAGTTTTCATCGGACCTTAATAATAAAACAGGAATCTTGCCAAACAATTATAATTAAACCAGTAAACCTAGTATGAAAGAGCAGATATTTTATTAACTTGAACCAGAGTCCCGTTTAGTTTATCTGTTTACTTAGTTATTTTATCTTTCCTTTTATTTATAAAACAAGTCATATAATTCCCCCCTTTTGTGACACGCTTAGGTACTATAATATGTACATTAGTCCCACGGTTCGATATCCGGTCGCTTACATTTTACTATACTACTACGACCGGGATTTGTTTGCAGCCCGACGTTTATTTTGAGTTTTAATTTCTTTTCTTTTAATTTTACACCAATTTAACCACTCAGATATACACGTCTGCAAGTGCCTGGGAGCTGATCCCTTCAGTGTTCATCGCTAAGATGAACTTCTTGATATGTTGAGCGGGGTCCCCGGTTCCATCATACTTCTCTATTGTCGGGGCGACGAAGAACGGCGGGAGCTTCGCCTTTCGAATATTTTCAGTGTAGGGGTATAATGACATGTCGATAAGGTCCTCCTCTGCATCTTTTGGTGGTGACTTCTCCTTCCGGCTTTCTTCACTCTTTGATCCGTTCTTCGCCTTCAGACTCTCAATTACGCTCGCCATTTCGTCGATTTTCTTCTGATGCTCCAGATCTCTATTCGTCAGCTCTTGTTGGAATCGTTCGTTGCTTTCAGCGATCTTCTCATTGACGTCCTACGCAAAACTCCTCATCAGATCGGTGAGGTCTTCCTTTGAGAACGAGTTTTCTCCGACTGCAGCCATCTTCCCCTTTCCTTTTGTTGGAACCCAAGGTTTTGCTAATTATGGCAACAGAGTAAGTCTGGTGACAGAAGAAATATCACTGATAATAGCATCAGAGCAAGTCTGGGCGATGAACGAGTCTGACCGCGGAAGGAGTCGTTCTGTGACACAAGACTCTCATGGAAAGTTCTAGAAGATGAAAGGCGGCCCTCTACTGTTAAAACGTGGAGAAAAACAAGGAGATAACTGTCACACACGTTCAAATATGATCAGGCCCGAAAATCAAGGCGGTCAAGCTGAAAGAGCGCCAGAACAAGTCCCACTACAGAGCTGCTGAGATATTTCCCGCCCAATGCGTAGTGGGAGATCGTGGGAGGTCATGGAAACGTCATTTTACACGTAATGGGAGTAGAAACTTCGGGTATTATCAGTATTTAAGCACCTAGAATCATTTGTAATCGTTGGAGCTTTCACTTCCACATTTCGAGAGAGAGAGAGTCATATTGAGAGAGAAAGCATTTTCGAGAGATTCTAGTGAGACTTAGTCAATCAGCTTAGGTATTTATTACCTATAGAGCACACTAAACACTCCCCTTTACTCCTTGTTACGCATTGATCAAAGCCGAGAGTAGAGCGAGTGTCGGATGAGACAGAGTACCTCTGTCGAATCCCAAGATAGGAAGCTAGGTTGTAATTCACATTGAATTTCAATATAAGCAGAATCCTATCTTGTTAAATTATATACAAACGCTTCCGCATTATCTCCTTGGCAAATACTTGTCTCCAAGTAGGGTTGGTCTGAGACTAACACCTCAGACCTACTCGGTCAGCACCTCGATCCTATCAAGTGGTATCAGAGCCGAGTTGGCTGACAAAATCTCTCAAGATGGAAGATCTTATCGACTTAGAGGAGCCTAAGGCGAGCATCACCAGTATGACATGCTTGATGGCTCACAACGGTGAGAAAATCGCTTATAATGAGGTAAATAAGACTCCCTCTGCACATGTTTTTTCAAATCTTGCTGCTAGTGAAAATTCGGCACCCTCTTTAGATCTTTCCACGTACTTTATAGATCCAAATCATCCTGAGTTTGATCTAACCGAGGAAGAAGAAAGAATTGCCTTACTTTATGAAGAGATACACATTCTTAAAGGGCATGTCACCAAAGATCGAATCAAACTTCGTGATTGTGATAGCACAATTCAAAAACTTCAGTAAGAGTTGCGTGATGCTAGAAATCTCATCAATATATTAGATGCACAGGCAGTCACTCTACATCAAAAGCTTAAAAAGAAAAAATCCAAGCCACTTCCAAAAGCTCTCTTCAAGCCACTTAATTTCGTTCGAGAAATCGCTGCTGTTGAAAAACCAAAGTGGTGTGAGGAAAAGCTTATTGAGTCGAGATCCACTCAAATAAAACTTGAAAAGGAAGTTGAATCTCTCACTTCTGCCCTTAAGAAGGTGCAGAGCGACTCTCTCAAATCAATGACTACCCCATCATGGCTGAAAAGTAAAAACAGAGTGAATCTTGCTGAAATGGCATCGAGGCCAAATAATCTTTCTCGTCGTAAGCTTCAGTGTGAGAAATTTGCAAATAAGTTTAAGTGGCAAAAGAAGTACGTTAGACTCCCTCCGATGAAAATTTGCGGATATTGTGGTTATGATGGTCACACGGACTCATCCTGTAATAAACTTTGTCGTGATTTATCATTCAACATATCTCGTGTCTCTGCAATTCTCAAAGCTCGTGATATTTACTATCGTAGTTCTTTATCATCGTATAAGAGGGGACCCAAGTACATCTGGGTTCCTAAAACTAACCTGTAGATTTTGCAGACAGAGTGGCTTGGAACAATGACTCTTGGTTTCTAGACAGTGGTTGTTCAAGATATATGACAGAAAACCAAGTTGAGTTTACGAATCACTCTGACCATCAAGGAGGAAAGGTTACTTTTAGAGACAACATGCACATAAAATCATAAGAATTGGCTCCAGTGGTAACCCCTCTTTATTTAAAGTTCATAATGTTTACTTAATTGTTATTTTTGGACATAGTTTCTCAAGTGTCTCTCAAATTTGTGATTTCTCCAATCTTATGTTATAAGATTTATGACTCTATCACTCATGATCGTAAGGAAATATGGTTTATGACTCTAAATTTGGTGATCTTAAGGCAATATGGCACGTGTTGATATGAATATCCGATACATATATATGAGAATCACGTGCAGAAAGCAAGCAGACTCGGTCTGTGAATCATGTACCAAAGCAAGCCGACTATCTCTGCGAATCTTGTCCAGAAAGCAAGCCGACTCGCTCCAGCTTCAAGTACTTTGAAGACTACGGTATTTTTGGTCAAAATGTTACCATTATGTATGATAATACCAGCTAAGGTCGTCAAATTCTCTAAATTTCATGCTCGCACTAAATTTACATACTTGAGTTCTCATTTCTTACACGATTATGTAGAGATGAAGTTAATCTAATTAAACTAAGTTTCCACAGACCCTAGCTTGCTGATATCATCACCAAGGCATCACACATGGTTGCATTTGAGCTTTTTCGTACACACCATGGCATGACTCGTTCTAAGTGAGGGTGGTTGTATCTCCTCTCCCTCTTGGAGACAGAGTCTGGGTACTCAGGTATAGTCTCTCTGGCACCATACTCTCCTTGGTTAAGTAGTTCAACTAAACTTTGTCTACAAATATTTTTTGAAAACCCGCCAAGTTTTTCTTTACCAATTCGACCAAAGCACCCACATCAACCATCCCACGACCCCAACCCACAAATTATCCTAACCCTCAAACCACTCCTACTCATTCTCCCACTCAAAGCCGAAAACCCTCCAAACAAGGCATTATTGTTATCCCAACTCTCGAAACCATCACTAAGTCTCCCATGGCCGTCTCACCATACAAAAATCCCATCCACTTTGGGTCCATCATTACTAATGCCCAACTCACCCTACAGCCCTAGTCGATTACCCAACCTACCTTGCCCAAGCTCCACTACTATCTCAGCCGAAGCCCTTGGCACTCCTACCAAACCCACTACCACTACCACTGAAGCAAAACCGACTACCTCTTACTACCTAAATCAATCACAACCCTTTCCCTTCATTCGACCAAGAAATACTGCTAGAGTCAATCTGCAGACAGAATCGGTCTGGCAAAAATACCCACGTAGTTGAAGTGAATTTCCAAAAAAAAGGAAAGAAAAGAAAAAGAAAGAAAGACAAAAATCCCATGAGAAGGCTAAAACAAAGCAAATTACGATCGTCTCTTCAACTTATATTCAATTTGAAGAAGACGTACTCTTGCTCCAGCCACCACTTCCAAGAGTGGAACTTGTGTGACTCTGGTTTGCGCTTTACAGCAACGCTAGCTTGCACATATGGGTATGAATTCTTTGGCTAATACGCTTCACTACAACGGTTAGCTACATCTAGCACTCTCTTGAGATTCAAAATGAATGGGTCAATACCAAGATGCAGACCAAGTCCCTCACCCCATTTCCTAGCCTACACCCTTGACCATACTTTCAACCTATCTCAAACTTTGTTTATCTTGGCGGTGTTTTTATCAAACTTGGGTAGACTCAGTCGGTTGGCTATTTAGCCATGTGATTGCTTTTGGATGTCAGGCATACTCACCCTGTTTTGCCTGATGATGTCAAAAAGGGGGAAAGCGGTGAATCCCACTCTCACTAAGACGAATTAATGTTTTTGGTGGTAGGAAGACTTGAATTGCACTTATGGATTTTGCCCTGCTTGATGGTTAAGCAGACTGCTTCTGTTTAAGCTTAGTTTAATTCTCGTATGATCTTCTCTTACTGGTCTTGTCTTAAACGACATGCTCAAACTTAGGGGGAATATTGGACTAAGGGGGAATCAATCAACGAGAGGTTGGATATTCCAAGCTTGCATTGCTTGTGTGTTTTTTTTTTGCAGGTTAACTCGCGCTACGAGATTCACTCAAGTGGTTTTTGGCATCATCAGCAAAAAGGGGGAAAAGGTATGAAGATATTAGACTTTTGCTGAAGATTGCCAAAGCCTAGCCGCCAGCAAGAGTGGGTTTGAGAATTGAAGCAACGAAAAGAGACCATGTCAAAGACAATATGAGTTTAGCGAACAGTAACTCCCACTGCAGAACAAGTCATCCAGAGCCTGCCCATAGACAAAGAGTCTCGACAGACGTAGTTTGGTTGTCAACCAACTCGATCTGTCAAGCGGTTTGCATTCATATCATCTTATAAATGATGCTCAACTTAAGGGGGAACTTTATCCCATCTTGACTGAGTTGGTTCCCTTTGCCATCATCAGCAAAAAGGGGGAATTTGTTGGAACCCAAGGTTTTGCTGATTATGGCAACAGAGTAAGTCTGGTGACAGAAGAAATATCACTGATAATAGCATCAGAGCAAGTCTGGGCAATGAACGAGTCTGACCGCGGAAGGATTCGTTCTGCGACAAAAGACTCTCATGGAAAGTTCTAGAAGATGAAAGGCGACCCTCTACTGTTAGAACGTGGAGAAAGACAAGGAGATAACTGTCACACACGTTCAAATATGATCAGGCCCGAAAATCAAGGCGGTCAAGCTGAAAGAGCGCCAGAACGAGTCCCACTACAGAGCTGCTGAGATATTTCCCGCCCAATGCGTAGTGGGAGATCGTGGGAGGTCATGGAAACGTCATTTTACACGTAATGGGAGCAGAAACTTCGGGTATTATCAGTATTTATGCACCTAGAATCATTTGTAATCGTTGGAGCTTTCACTTCCACATTTCGAGAGAGAGAGAGAGTCATATTGAGAGAGAAAGCATTTTCGAGAGATTCTAGTGAGACTTAGTCAATCAGCTTAGGTATTTATTACCTATAGAGCACACTAAACACTCCCCTTTACTCCTTGTTACGCATTGATCAAAGCCGAGAGTAGAGCGAGTGTTGGATGAGACAGAGTACCTCTGTCGAATCCCAAGATAGGAAGCTAGGTTGTAATTCACATTGAATTTCAATATAAGCAGAATCCTATCTTGTTAAATTATATACAAACGCTTCCGCATTATCTCCTTGGCAAATACTTGTCTCCAAGTAGGGTTGGTCTGAGACTAACACCTCAGACCTACTCGGTCAGCACCCCGATCCTATCACCTTTGCTTGATCGTGGTGCCATGGCTGAATGAGAGACAAGAAACGTGACTCTGTGGATTAGATCGCGGTTCTTTCGACGTTCTCTTCCCACAGACGGCGCCAAATGAGATAGTGTGGAACTCGTACTCAGACAGAAGTTGCAAAGAGAGTGCGTAGCGATGTATTGATTAGAGCATGTCGAATTACATAGCTTATGACTCTTATTTATAGGCCTCCCTATAGAGTATAACTATTTTTGTGGGCCAACACTATTCTAGAATATTCTCCAATATACAAGGTTTTCCTATAATTTATTCCTTTTGTCGAATAGTTACTCCCAGTCTATCGGAGAGGGCCTTGCTTCGCTTCGTTTCGCTTCGGTGGTGGGGAAGACCGTATGGCTTATCGTTCTTCCGCAGTCTATCCAAAGAATGGCTCTTCTGGACGCAAGGGTCCGATCGTTGGAGTCGGAAGAGACTCGGTCGGTAGGAGACCCTTCTATTGTCTCCGCAGGCAGTATGTATCCTCCGCTAGTCACTTGGTTATTAGGCGTGGTGGAACCCCACTTCATTCGGTTCACTGTTGTATTCTTAATCGTCTATAGGTTATCCACGTAATTCTCTTGTTCTCTGAACTCTGTCAATGTTGGGTCACATCATTGGATGTACTATTGGGTTTCACAATAAGTTGTTGTATCTCGCTTCCCGCGGTGGAAGTTCCCTTAGGTAATCCGATGTTAATCAGTGTCTGTGGCAATACCTTCGCTCTCATAGTCTTGCGTCTTTTAGCAATTAAGGATTCGTTTCCATGCCTTCCGGTGTCTAAGTTGGATATTTACCCTGGCTATCATGTGCTGCCATGTCAATACTTTGTTCAACTTTCGTTGACTACGCCACCCGTTAATGACTAATCATACTTGGGTGTTAATGAGTTAGGCAAGAAATACTAACCATCGTTCATGGGTCTTTTTTCTGCTCAACTATACCAACGCTATGGTGTAGTCCTTTTGAGGTTCTCTCTTTCGGGATTGCATGTCTTTGATCCTAGGTAAGTCATTGCTTAAATTTGTTTTCTCTGATTCTGTTTCTGGGGTTTATCAACATCCTCAATGAAGAGTGTTGTTAATGGTATTATTCTGGGAGTTCATCCCGTTTTTATTGGAAGTTGTTATGTCATCCGTCTTCATTGTATGTCGTAATACCTTCCTTGTAGGTTATTACTTACATCTGGTCTTCTCACATTGTTGAGTAATCTCTTTGGTTCTTCCATTCAAGGTTAGGATTGGTTTTGGGTTGATGTTCTTACCTATAGTGTTGGTTGTCTGTTGTTGATGCTCACGTCGTTTAGTTTCCTGACCAAGTCCAGCTCCCTGCTGACTGGTGTATCGATTTAGTTGTCATGGTCAGGCCGTCAGGCCCTCCCAATGTTTCGCTCTTCAGTCTTTAGGAATTGTAATCCGGTGTTAATATGTATTATATCCGTGGTTTTTACCATCTGGTCTTCATAGCTTCCCGTATAGCTTCATTGCGGCAACACTTGCCAAGGCAAGTGCGCCATGCAAGATGGGCTATCGGTACAGTGTACGTCGGTAATGGTACATTCTCCTAAACTCCATGTAGGTGGTAGTCCATGGGACTCCTTCTTTGCCCTTTTTGGCTTTGGTTAATTGATTATCTGGGCAGCTTCCTGACTGCTTTTGATTGTATAGTTACTTATCAGGGTATTCCTTTTTCTGAGGGGACCCTTTTTCTTTTGCTTTCGCCTTCGTTCTTACTCTCATTTCCACACCTTTGTTCGTGGTTATCGAGTACTGACTCTCCTTAGGCACTACGTCGTAGTCCTATCTTGGAGTATGACTAGCTTATGCATTTGTAGTCGTCTGAGCTATTGCAGTTAGGTCTTTGCAACCCCATTTTTTGTGTAAGTTCGGAGTTATCCGCTGCATAATTGACTTTTAGGTAGTCCCTATGCTCTTGCGCGGTATTATTCCACTGCTATTGCTCCCTTGGACTGTTGTCCGGTGTTTCTGTCACTTCTCTTGTCCTCTCATTGCAATCGTAGTGCTTTTCTTCTTACTGGTATGGCGGGGTCATATCGACTGCGTAGCATGTCGACCCAAGTTGCCAGTAATTATTATTCTCTCAATGGTAAGATTTCGTTGGTAGTGCCTGTTTCAACGTTGCACTCCAATTAGGACCTTCAAGTCTTGAAAGACTATTGCATAACGAGGTGCTTCTCGTATTGCATAATGTAATTGCCAGATCGGGTTTTTCCGAGTAAGAGAAAGCTTGTCATCTCCCTGTTGTTCATTTCTAGTATCTTAGAACCAGGGGCGCCGAGGGCGGGTCAGGTATTATAGATATCCGATACACATCGGGGAATCCTAACTAACGCACCTCTCGCACTAATACTCAACCCTTATTCCAAAGTCTACTATTCCTAACTCGGTAATTCCTAAGCTCGGTAATTTCCAGTCATCAGAGCGTAACTACGCTCTGATACCACTTTTTGTAACACCTCATCTCCAAAACAATGATCACCGCCCTAAGTCCATCTCGTTCATTAACAACGCAGCGGAAAAGTTCTACTAAATTGGAGTTACCGCCGTTAGTCACCCACGTGACCAACTAGGCCTATTCTCTTACATGTCACGGTCTGGCTAACCGGATAATTACTCGAGTATCTATACAATAAAATTCATAAACCACAACTTATACCGAGTATCTCATATCCTAATATATCATACTAACATCTCATCCGTTTACTAAACGAGTGTACATACATAACTCATGCAACAAATGTAAAAGCAACCCGAAGTACTCTACCCATTCCTACTCTCAGGACGGTCGTCTTCTGCTATTCATCTGCAAAATAAACAGTTACCCCCGAGGGGGTCAGCACCTTTACTGGTACGATTCTCTTATAGCCCCCAAGCTAACGGGACTACGCCGACTAATTGTCGATAGCATGAAGTTGATTAGATACACAACATAAGTAAGAAGTGCAATAAACAACAAGCCACATATGAACAAACGTAGTTCACACACAATGAACAACTTAAAAGCGTTCCCTTAATAAGTGAGTTAATCATTTAACTCCTTAAGATATGATTTCTCTTAATCTTAGTCCATTCTTATCTTACCTCAATCTTAATCCTTATCTCAAATCTTATCTCAAATAAGACAACCGTTCTTTAATTAGAACTGATTGTACCTTAGTTCATTGTTTATTTTTGTCGGGTTGTTATTAACCCTAGCCAGTGAGTTATCAGCTCCACTAGTTTTAATAAACAATATTTCTTAAATTATGAGGGGTGTAGGCTTGACCCTCTTGCGCCAACTGAATTTGCCTCACACCTCGAACTATTCATCCGTGGTGGTCGAGTCTATTTGTCGACTCTAGGCGACGAGTCATAAGACAAGTCAAACGGAAGACGGATCTAATGTCGATGCCAACCTTCTTCCTTAACATGCATGACCGGAGTCATTCCCGGATTCCTCACTCCCAAGTTCCAGTTAGTAGAAGTCTCAAAGTCAATGTTTGTTAGTTAACCTCTTTCGGTTACTAATAAAACAATATTAGGGTGTGTTCCTTATTCTCACATAACACCTTACTAAACATTGTTAGTAAGTTCTCAAGGTAAAGTTGTGTTTGTGCATCATAATCACACAACAAACATAATATTCCGGTTGCATGCTTTATCTTGTTTAGTCGGCACACATAAAGAAATAGCACACAAGCCGAGGGACACCACGTTAGCAAGCAGGCTACAAGAAAACCACACCATACACCAGATATTGGCTAGCTTTTAATACCACGTTCGCCTAATCCGTCGAACGCCTCCGACTATCCAGATCTGTAACCAGAACTAGTATTAGTATCCTGTGTCTAAGAACTAGTTTGATTCTCTTTTAAACCTAAACCTCCTTCTAGGTTAACCAGGGTATAATAGTTTACCGTTAAACGGGTTCGTTCATTTAGGAGCGTTTTCAAGCTCAATTCTATTTCATTAACATACTAACGTTGTTAGTAGTTACTTAGTTGCACAGTTAGCCACTTTAGACTTACACGGACCTTGTATTAGGTTTTCGTAGTTTTCACTATTCATCCATATTTCACTATTCATTTATACGTCCTCGTATTTTACTATTAACTGTATTTCACTATTTATGTATACGTCTCGTATTTTACTGTTCACGTATACGTATTTCCTAGTCATGTATACGGATACAATTCACGTATACGAGTACCATTCATGTATACCAAAAAATTTCGTATACGTCCGTATGATACTCCGTATCATACGTATTTATTTCTTTTCCCAATATAACTTGTATTTTCACTAAAAATTCTTTGATATTGATTTCTTCTATTTTTCTTAAATTATGGGTATACCTCTCGTATACCCCAAGTTATATACGGGTCTCGTTTAACCCCGTGTTAACTCTGTTTCTTTTACAATTGTTTTTAAATTTTTTATTTAATTTCCTTAACCTTCTAAACACATAAAAATGTGTTATTTACATTCCTTACCCATAGCTTTCTTTTAATTTCTATTTTATTAATAATAAGTTCTAAACTTGTTATTTTTATCTCTAATTTCTTCCAAAGTCTTTCTTAATTATTTTCTTTTATACTTTTGGTCAATTACCAAAATATACCCAAGTTTGACCAGTCTTTTACGGTCAAACCCCCTAACTTTCCAGAATTTACAATTTTGCCCCTAAAGTTAATTTATCTTAACTTTATATTCCTTAAACATTTTAATACCTAATCTTTAGGTATAAATTTTATTCTAACGCATCCTAACATTTTATATACTGTCATTGACCGTGTTTGACCACGTTTGACCAGTAAAATTACCATTTTACCCTTGTGGTTTATTCTTTCATTTATTAACCAATTTAACTCCAATTAATTTCTTATTTTCGTAATTAATTTACCTACAGATTTTTGAACATCGAAAATCATTTTAAACATCTCTAAATCACCAGATTTAATTATCTAATGTTATAGTATATACATTCCATCCTTTATTAACTTTTAAATATACCAAAAACCTTATAAATCCTTATAATTCTTATAATCCCTTTATAAATTGTAAACTTAATTCTACAATTATTTTCTCATCACCTAAACTCTCAAAAATTCCATATTAACCTCATATATTTTCGGCAATCACAATATAGTACCAAAACTTCTTAAATTTTACATTTTACTCTTAATTACTCTAATTCCATTATTTTAACTAAGATAGATAATATAAATCATAGTTTATGAATTTTTCTTGTATATTATGATAGATTATATTGAAGCTTATATCATAAGGAGTATAAATCTATTCTTAGATTTAATAAACATTAACTTTTAATAAGCTAAAAATTGAATATTAATCACTAAAATTTCGGCAATAAATAATAAGATGAAGAACATGTTATATCTTATATAGATCAACAATTAGAACCTTGAAATAGGTAGTTGTAGGATTTACCTTGTATATTAACCTTTAGCTTAATATTTAAGCTTGATTTCCTTAGAAATTTTGACAGCAATTTGCTAGAGAAATTGGCTCCAAAATCATAGAATAAGATGAAGAATAAGAAGGTTTAGAAACCCTAGGCACTCGGCCTTGATGAAAATCAAAGAACAAAGAGTTTCAAAGAAGGCAATGTTTTACCTCGAGAATCAAAGGCATTTCTTCGTGGTTTTTCCTTAGAGTTTGGACAACAATGAGCTATGGATGTAAAGCTCTTCGAAGGAGGATTCCAACAAGCTATCAATCTTGGAATTTGGACTTAAGATGAGAAAGTTATGATTTGTTCCAGACAAGGTGTTGTTTAAGGTTCTAATCTAGCAACAAAGGAGTTTTTGTGGAGTTTCTTCAAAGGGAGGAGGAGCCACGAGTTCAAGAGCTCTAAGAATGATGAATGAGTGTCTGATTGATCAATTATTCAGGATACAATGTGATAAGGCACTCATGGAAAGTCTTAATAGGTGTAAAGTAAGCAAAATGACATTTTAACACCTTTATGACTCACTTCCCATGTCGGCAGCATTAGTCACCATTTGGTCCGATTTTTTTTTGTTTCTCCCTTGTATTTATGTAATGTTAGATGTATTAATGTTGTACCTAAGGACTTATACCATGTGTTAGGTATGTTACATAGCCGAAAATGCCTTAAAACACCATTTTATGTGCTTCCGGATTCACATTGATTATGCAATTTGTTTTGGCTAGTTTAAATGTGTCCTTCGTATATTTACATCATTTAGAAACTTTTTTCATGAAATATCATGTTGCTCATTCCAATTTAAACCAAGTCGTTTAGTGTTTTCTCCTTGACTTTAGTCAGTTTTAATCCCTGACTCACTGTGGGCTTGTATACTTATTTTGTGTGTATACGTAATGGTTCCTGTGACCATTTCGTTGTTATTTCATTGGTTCTTTGTGGTATTTAGGCTCATTAGCCTTTTCGTTCCATGTATACATGCTTAAAGCACATTTTTCCTTAAAACACATTTTTGTGCTCTAAGGTGCGTTTTCGGTTTAAACGCTAATTCCGCTTAATGTGTATTTCTAATATTAGGGGTATTTTATAATTGAAATCTCTTGGGAACTTATTGGTTCTTCCCTAATTTATTTGTGCTCTTTAAAACACCTTTTTGCTCTAATTGTTCTTAAAGCATGTTTTGGTGTAAATTGTTGTTTAACACTTCTTCTAATGTTTCTAAGGCACGTTCTAGCCATAATATATCCCAATTATATAGTTCATTAATATATTAAGGTTTGGGGTATTTCATTTAACCAATAAATCTGTAAGATAACCAATAAAACATAAACTAGAGGAAAACTAACCAAAGTGGAGAAATGAGCAAGAAAAGTGCTAATATAATACATGAAATACACCTCTAAATCATGCTCATTTGGACACTTATCACCCCCCACTTACCCTTTTGCTTGTCCTCTAGCAAAACCATGTACCCAAGCAAGTATGGAATGCTCAATACTAACAAATATTATTATGAAAGGTAGGATAAGGAGGTGAACAATACGTGACTTAAACTTTTTAAGTGTGAACCATCACCTACTGATGGCATAGGTGTGCTCAGGGTAAAAATAAAAATTAGAGTTTCGGGGTATGATCCGGAGTGCTTCATTGCTTATTTGGTTAGGTGATTTTGAGTACTTTTACCATGGCCAACTTCTCTCAAGAATGAGCATTGAGGAGAAAACAAAAGGAAAATAGATTTATGCATTTGTTTCACTTTTGCATTAAATATGAGGAGATAATATGTAGGCATCAAGCCTTTGTATGTAAGAACACTCCACTCTCTTTGTTGGTTACCAATGGCGTCTCGTAAGTCCCTTGTTTATTATTTTTATTATTATTTTTTTAGACAAAGAAGCACCCCTTAGCAATCCCTAAGAGAGAAGACAGAAAGAACCCCTAAGCAATAAAAATCCAACCATTGCAGATCATTTGGTCACACCGCGTAAAAACGCTCCTCAAGAGCAATCAAAAATGAAAACTTTTGTACCATTTATCCCACAATTCATAATAGTATTTGTTCATAAAGAGAACAACCCACATCAGCAGGGTGCATAATTTTAAATTTTGGACAAACGCAAGATAAGTAGAGTGATTAATCATTTAAGCGCAAAATTTCACCGAAAAGGTCACTCCCCCACAGTTAAATTGAACAATGTCCTCATTTCTCACCAGAAAAACAAGGGAAGGTTTCAGAAGACCTTTTCGGCAAGTAGAAAAATAGAGAAAACACAAAGGTCACAATTAAAAATTTGATCACAGAAGCTATCCACAACAGAATTCAGTAAAATAAAAGCAAAATTTTAAAAAACTAGTACTCCCCTGAGTTTGTTTTTGCTTGCGAGAAAGGAATTCCCCCACACTTGAGCTTCAACTTCAAAGTAGCATAGCTTGGTTACGGTGTAGACATGAAGTTGTACCTACATAAGACACTAGAAGCATCCATACTACAAACAGGGTTAAGAGTTTAGCAAAAGCAAAATTTAAAGAGAACCTGAATATTAAAAGAAAATAAAATCAAATGAAAGAAAATTTCATCCGGGTTGCCACCCGGGAAGCTGCCTTTCTTCAATGTCTTTGGCTAGACGCTTTGAAGCATACTCAAATCTGAAGATCTTGTAAATTATTGTGTGAGCATCAACTTTCTCGAGATTACCACCCTGGTAATGCTTTAGTCTTGACCCATTTACCATGAAAGTTTGTCCTTTAGCATTTACCAACTCTACTGATCCATATGGGGTGACCTTGGAGACAGTAAAGGGTTCAGCCCAATGGGATTTTAGTTTACCAGGGAATAGCTTCAACCTGGAATTGTACAGTAGAACCAAATCTCCCATATGGAATTCCCATTTAAGGATCATTTTGTCGTGCCACTTATTGGCTTTCTCTTTGTAGATACGGTTATTTTCGTAGGCATCCTCTCAAGACTCTTCTAACTCGGTAAGCTGAAATTTCCGTTTGTCACCTGCTCGCAGTAGATCAAAGTTTAGTGCTTTCACGGCCTAGAATGATTTGTGCACGAGCTCGACCGGTAAATGACAAGCTTTTCCGAAGACCAATCGATATGGGGACATTCCGATGGGTGTCTTGTAGGCTGTTCTATATGCCCAGAGTGCATCGTCTAGCTTCATGGACCAGTCTTTTCATGGTCTTCTAAAGTAATGGGTATTTGAAAATATCCTGAATAGCCGTCCTGGAAGAAGTAGTAATCTTGCCCAGCCAACCTCTCCAGCATATGATCAATGAAGGGCAAAGGGAATTGGTCCTTCTGCATGGCGCTGTTTAGTTTTCTATAGTCGATGCAGACTCTCCAGCCCATTGTGGTTCACTGGGGAATTAAATCACCCTTTTCGTTGGGGACCACAGTGATACCTCCTTTTTTCGGGACAACTTGAACGGGGCTCACCCATTTGCTGTCAGAGATTGACTAGATTATTCCAGCGTCAAGCAGTTTAAGCACCTCTTTCTGTACCACTTCTTTCATGTTGGGATTTAGTCTTCTCTGTGGTTGGACTAATGGCTTATAGGTATCTTCCATGTAGATGTGGTGTGTGCAGAAGTGAGGGTTGATACCTTTTATATCCGAGATGGACCTGCCTATCATCTTCTTATGGTTCTGAAGGATCTTCACAAGACGTTCTTCCTGTGTACTTGTTAGGGATGAAGAAACAATAACAGGTAGAGTACAAGGATCAGAAAGATAGACATACTTCAGGTGTGAAGGTAATGGTTTCATTTCTACGAGAGGGGGCTGTTCAATTGATGGTAGTATCTTTTGAGTAGAATGCTCTAATGGTTCTGGTGGTGGGTAGCATGGTTTAGCATATGATTTTCTTTTATCCAAAGCTGCTACCATTTCAATTGTGTCAGGGTGTATTGGTTGGTTATCACAGGATTCAACTATAGCATTTTGAGAGCATCATTACGAATAATAGCAGAGGAATTATCATGCACAATAGAGTCGAAGACGTCTATGGAAAAGGTGGATTCTATATGTGCGGGTTTCTTTATGACTTTGGACATGTCGTATTCTAAAGTTTCATTATGCAGTCTTAAAATGATCTTTCCTTTTTCATCGTCGATTAATGCTCTAGCAGTTCTCATGAAAGGTCGTCCTAAGATTAAGGGCACCCTAGTGTCTTCTTCCATGTCAATCACAATAAAATCAGTGGGGAACACAAAAGTTCCTACAGTAACAATCAAGTCTTTACTATCCCTTTCGGGAATACTAAAGACCTATCTGCTAATTGTAATTGAATAGAAGTAGGCATGCATTCACCAATCTGAAGTTTGATGAAAGTTGAGAGTGGCATTAAATTGATACTAGCTCCTAGGTCACATAGCCTACTACCACAATCAACATTATCAACGGAACATGGAATAATTGGAAAACCTGGGTCTCCAAGTTTGGGAGGGAGGTTCTTTAGAAGCACTGCTGACACTTCCTGCATAAGGTACACAGTTTCCACTTCCTGCAACGATCTTTTGTTTGTGATGAATATCCTTCATGAACTTTGTATATATCGGCATTTGTTTCAAAGAATCTGCAAAAGGAATATTAATCGTTAGTTTCTTGAAGTGGGTTAGAAACTTTCCAAATTGTTCATCTAAATTTTTCTTTTTTATTCTATTTGGAAAAGGAAGTGGGGGAAGAATCTTAGTTAGAGAGGAAGGAGTAGATTCAGGAGGCTCATTCTCCTTGGATATATTTTTCGGAGGAGGAGGGGCTTCTTCAGCATCTTCTTGCTCTTTTCTTGATCTTCTTGAGGCTTGTGAGCTTGCTGTTCTTGATTATCAAATTCATCTCGGGGAAGGGGTGAGTTGAGCGGCCTCCCACTTCTCAAAGTCACTGCCTTGGCATGTTCTCTTGGATTTGGATTTGGCTGACTAGGGAAGGTGTCAGGTGGCCTTCGTGCAAGCTGCTGGCTGATTTGCTCCAGCTGTTGGTTGGTTTGTTGTATCTGGGCTTCAACCCTTCTGTTAGTGGCTTCTTGATCCACGAGTCTGGTCTGAGTCGAAGTCACGAATCCCTTCATTAGGTTTCTGAATTCCACATTTGTATTAGCAGAGGATGAGGATGGTTGTTGTTGGTGGTGGAAACCTGAAGGGGCACATTGTCCTCTATAACCCATATTAGAGTTTGGTTAGGGTCTATTTCCCTGATAGGTATTGGAACTGTTGTTCTGCCCCCCTTGGGTTTGATAGTTGTTTTTCCATGAGAAGTTCGGGTGATTTCTCCATAGGTAGTTGTTGTTGATGTTGTTGTTGTAGGAATTACCGGGGCGGTTTCCTATGATGTGTACATCTTCGTACTCGCTTTTACCTTCGCATTGATGGGTTTCATAAGGACCTGCGCATATGGCACATCCTTCTGCAGATGAACCTGAAGGTGAGGAAGCTATTGTCTTTACGATTTGTTTTGAGATGTTGTTAGCTTCCCCACCATCTTTGTAAGGGACGAGATCTGGGCTGATAAGTGATCTGTAGGCTCAACGTGGAGTAGGCCTGCTGCTCGTGGCATTCTTCCTTTGGATCTCGTCCTGTCTTGTATTGCTTGTCATGGTTTCGAGAAGGTCCATCCCTTCTTGAGGAGATTTCATCATGAAACTTCCTCCTGCAGAAGAATTTACGAGTAGTCGGTTCCCATCATCCAGGCCATTGAAGAACGACAGGCAGAGGGATTGATCGTCGAGACCATGGTAGGAACACTTCATCAGCATATCCTTGAATCGGTCTCATGCGTCGTATAGCATTTCTCCTGGCTCCTGACAGAATGTGTTGATTTCTCTGATCAATTTCCTTGTCCTACTGGTTGGGTAGTATTTGGCAAGGAATTTCTGGGCCATTTGCAGCCATGTGTGGATTGATCGGGAAGGAAGACTTTGGTACCACCTGTTGATAAGCCGCAGACTTATCATATTTTATGCATTAGATTTAGTATTATATTTATCTAAATAAAGTTATATTTATGTTATTTATGCTTATTATGTGTTAAAGTATAATATTTGTACAGATTTATGTTTTTGTGAGTTTTCTGTGCAAGGAATGATTTTCTAGGTAAAAGTTCAGTTGAAGCCAGACTCCATGCCGGGTAGTTTCTGCACGGCATAAGCACAGAACAGAAAAGAGGCCTTGCCGGACCAAATGCCGGGTAGATTCCATCCGGCATAAGTAAAGAGTCGCCACGGTTGACCAAGCGATAGCAGTTATTGACCGTTGGTGAAAAGGATGCTGCCGGGTGTGATGCCGGGTATATCCTACCCGGCATATGCACTGTTTCGCACGGAATTGACGGTTTTGACCGTTAACAGTTGGGCGCATTTATCACGTGTGCCGGCTACTGGTGATCCGGCACGACGCCCGGCAACGACACAATTAATGCCTATAAATAGGCCGAGGAAGGCTACAATTTGACACACTTCAACATACCAAATACACTCCATTCACACTCTATTTCCGCCCACTCCATTGTTGGTGTCCAAGGAACGTCTGCAGATCCATCCACGCGAGAGAAGAAGAAGACTTTGACGGGTTAAGGCTATTAACATTTCCTTCTCCCCCTTTGTATTCTCTTCTTGTAGTTGTGTGGATGGTGATGCAGAATCCTTGTTAGGTTTTTGGTTAGGGAAGTTTCCTTGTAAAACTCTTATGACCATTTATGGAATTTTCAAGTTTCTTAACCTGAGTTCTGATCTTCATGCAAAGTAGAATAAAGTAGCTACTTATTCTCTTATCTCTAAGTTCTACTTAAGGCTTTCAAAAGCAAGAGTAGAATAGATTAGGATTTTGGTGATCTTTAATATTGTTGTTCTGAAAAGTGGACAACAAATGCTAAGATTTTGGATTAATCTCTAATTTCCCCATTATTCTGGTTGTATTCGCGGCATTTGGTATGCACGATGCAAGTATGGATAATGAGTTCCCTTATTCAGACCCGATTCTAGAAGTGTTGTTTACGAAATGTACGATGCCGGATGTGGTGCCGGATGAAAGTTGTCCGGCACATTCAAGGCATTGAATGTGCCGGGTAGCCGAAGCTCGGCATGTCACCCGGCGTATGCATTTTGCGAGACCAAATCCTCTTTGAGACTTGCCACCCTTGATCATTGGTCATATGATACTCTTACATTGACATTCTCCCAAATCAAAGTTAGTTTATTTAGTTTTCTTAGTTTAGAATCAACTTTTACTATTCCCCCCTTGTTTAGAATAGGCTTTTGCCCGGATTAGGACTAGTTTTCTATAAGTCCCTTGGGTACGATACTCTCGGTCGTAATATATTTACACTATACTCCGACCGGGTTTTATTTTGCTACCCGTAGTAGAGTTGTAGGATTAGTTTATTAGTTTAGTATTTTATTCTTTTTATATATAGTTTTATTCCTACAAAAAATCTTGTTAGCAAATTGGCGCCGTTGCCGGGGACTTGGAATTATTCCAAGTCCTAAATTCGGTAAAAACGCCCTATTCTTTATTCTTTAATTCTTTGATTCTTTAGTTTAATTTGGTCATTTTATTTTCGGTTGAATGTGCCGGGTACATTGCCGGGTGTTCTACATCCGGCATCTTGGAGGAAGTCCTACGCCGGATTGAGTTTACCCGGCGCACGACCCGGCATAATCAAACTTCAACTTTTACTTCGCATTGTCCTTTTTCGAATCTTTGATTTGTCTATAAATATTCTTTTTCATTGTTCTTTTATGTTAACTTCCCCTTCCCGTTCCTATTTAATTTTCTTTTCGAGTTTGAACACGCCGGGTGGGATACCGAATAACCTCAACCCGGCATTAGTGGAGGAAGTCCACTGCCGGATACAACTAACCCAGTAACCTGTCCGGCACCTTCAAATTATTTCCAGTTTTAAATTATTTTCATAAAATGTTAAATTCCTCATAGTATTCTATTCCTTTCTTACACCATTCGCTTAGATCTCTCTTCTAATACTTCCTAATTGTTGATTCTTTATTGTTTTTGAGATTCGCAGAAGACCGGACGCGACGCCGGGTACTCTTAACCCGGCAGTATTGGAGGAAGTCCAATGCCGGGTGCCATACGCCCGGCACCGTGTCCGGCATAACCAAAACTTCATTTCTTCTTGTATTTTTGTAATTTTAATATGTCATTTTATTATTTCTTTTATTATTACGAAGTATTATAACGTTTTCTCTTGCTCCTCCTGAAGTTATCAAAGTGAATGCTTCTACGGTCCACGAATTCTCCTGAAGATTTAGCAAATTTTGACCCAGAAATCGAGAGGACTCTTCTTCGCTCCATTCGTCAACGAAGAAACCAACAACACCTACCTCCTACATCAATGGCAGCACCTACCGTACGAAATATAAACCGGCCTTCTAACCAAGGCCAAAAGCCAGCAATCGACCTCCCACTCCTCGCACAAAATGAATATGATGAATGGAAAAAACTCAAGCCATATCATCAAATCCGATGCATCAAGGAATTGGGTATGTTTGATGGTACAAACCCGGACGATGCTTTGCTCCACATCACCAAATTCTTGCAACACTCAAACAGCCTAACTTCCTCAAACAATGTCCTCCAATACGCCAGACTTTCTCTCTTTCCCCATAGTCTTACGGGGAACGCCAGCAAGTGGTACCACAGTTTAACCCCCAGTACCATCACCACATGGGAGGACATGGCAACCAAGTTTTATGATAAATTCTTACCACCAAGTCGCACCCTGGAGATGATCGCCGATATTTACAACTTTAGGCAACCAGGCTCGGAGAACATCTGTGAGACTTGGGACAGATTCAAAGGGTTGCTGCGCACATGTCCACACCACGGCCTCACCAAAGAACAACTATCTCAGTTGTTTTACAAGGGATTGGTCAACCAATGCAAGACCATGATCCTTTCCTCCCTTGGTGCGGACATATTGAAGAAGCCTGGAGATCAATTCCTTAGTGGAGTTGAATCTCTTTGCGAAGAGATTAGAGATTGGGCCACAGGTGGAACTAGGGGTGGTACCGCTGGTTTATTTCAAGTGGAAGAGGGTGACTCCAAATTCGACAAATTGTTGCAAAGTCATGAGCAGTTATTGGAGAGTAATGCCCAGACATCAACGAAGGTTAGTGCTCTACAGAAAGTGGTGGAGCAAATAGCAATGAACAAACTTCCTCAACAAGCGAACGTGGTTAGTGCACGACCACACGCTCCGAGCCCTGATATGCCAGACTTTCAGAGTGTTGAGGAAGTCAATTATGTGAGTAACCAAGGGTATCGGCAGCCATGGCAACAGGGGAACCAACACCCTCAACACTTTCAGAGTCAAGCCGGCTACCAGGGAGGTCCAAGACAATACAGACCATCCCACCCTGCATCATCATCAGAGGCTGAAATGGCTGAACTTCGTGACATGATGTCAGCCCTGATGAACAAGACCCAGGATACTCAAAATGAGATCTCGACCATTCGCAAGGAGCACAAATCGTTGCAGTTGCAATTACAGCAACTTCTTACGCAACCAAGACAGCAAGGTCAACTCCCGTCCCAAACGCAAATAAATCCACGGGAGCATGCGAATTCGATCACTATCCTGTCCAGGATCTCAGATAACGCCAAGTAGCCTAAAAGGCTAAGTGTAGGGCGGTTCCTCCTCATGCATTTCTCACCTCAGGGGAGTTCCCTCTATCTTTAATTTTTTTTCTTTTTTTTCTCTATTGACTTTATTCTTTATTAGTTGTCTTTTCTTTATTTGTTCCTCTTCGGTTATTTTTCATTAAAAAAAAAGTTTTACTTATTCGTTTTCTTTCGAACACTGGGGACAGTGTTCCTGCCAAGTGTAGGGCAGGGACCCCCCCCCCCCCCCTTAAAAAATAAGTTTTTTTTATAATATGCATAAGTTTTGCGTTTTATTCAATGTTTTACTAAACTTTTTGCATGTTTTTGATTGAGATAAGATTATGAATGACTAAAAGCTTGTTCTCTCAAGAGGTAAGCTCTCTAATGACTTATAGATTCCTGTTTTTTTAACTTTTTTTATTCTCTTTATTAACATGAGTACATGATCTTTCTCCTAATTCTTTCCTTATTATACTTCTGGGTGTTATTCTTTTCTTTCCAAATTGTGAAAAATCTTTTGGGTGAAAATCTTAAAAAGGGTTTTTGTGCAAAAGAAAGAAGAAGAAAAAAAAAAAAAGAAAGAAAAAAAATCTTCTTCCAAAGGAAAAGCATTATATTCCTAGAGGTTGCAAAAGTGCCTCTGAATAAAAGCAAGAAAAGAGAGTTTTTCCTTTTATTTTTCTCCTAAATTCCCCGTTCTTCAATGCAAAAAAATCATGGTTGATTCAGAAACTCTTGCAAAATAGGGCTGATTCATAAAAACATTGATGAGAGTCTTGGCCACATTCAGAAACTCTTGAAAAATAGAGCTGAATGATGGAAACCGGAAAAAGGAGAGATTACAAATCCCTTATGCAAAATAGCCCAAAAGTTTTTGATCGGTTTTGAAATTCCTAGTTTTATACCCATTAGTATGTTTCGATAGAATAAGGTAGATAAGTGATACTTATGAATTAGAGTCATATAGTTGGAAATATTTATCTACATTTCATTCTAGAGTTTATCTGTTTTGTGCATAAGTGAATAGTCCTTTCTAATCTTGTTTTGCTCGAGGACTAGCAAAAGGTAAGTGTAGGGCCTTGATAAGCCGCAGACTTATCATATTTTATGCATTAGATTTAGTATTATATTTATCTAAATAAAGTTATATTTATGTTATTTATGCTTATTATGTGTTAAAGTATAATATTTGTACAGATTTATTTTTGTGAGTTTTCTGTGCAAGGAATGATTTTCTAGGTAAAAGTTCAGTTGAAGCCGGACTCCATGCCGGGTAGTTTCTGCACGGCATAAGCACAGAACAGAAAAGAGGCCTTGCCGGACCAAATGCCGGGTAGATTCCATCCGGCATAAATAAAGAGTCGCCACGGTTGACCAAGCGATAGCAGTTATTGACCGTTGGTGAAAAGGATGCTACCGGGTGTGATGCCGGGTATATCCTACCCGACATATGCACTGTTTCGCACGGAATTGACGGTTTTGACCGTTAACAGTTGGGCGCATTTATCACGTGTGCCGGCTACTGGTGATCCGGCACGACGCCCGGCAACGACACAATTAATGCCTATAAATAGGCCGAGGAAGGCTACAATTTGACACACTTCAACATACCAAATACACTCCATTCACACTCTATTTCCGCCCACTCCATTGTTGGTGTCCAAGGAACATCTGCAGATCCATCCACGCGAGAGAAGAAGAAGACTTTGACGGGTTAAGGCTATTAACATTTCCTTCTCCCCCTTTGTATTCTCTTCTTGTAGTTGTGTGGATGGTGATGCAGAATCCTTGTTAGGTTTTTGGTTAGGGAAGATTTCCTTGTAAAACTCTTATGACCATTTATGGAATTTTCAAGTTTCTTAACCCGAGTTCTGATCTTCATGCAAAGTAGAATAAAGTAGCTACTTATTCTCTTATCTCTAAGTTCTACTTAAGGCTTTCAAAAGCAAGAGTAGAATAGATTAGGATTTTGGTGATCTTTAATATTGTTGTTCTGAAAAGTGGACAACAAATGCTAAGATTTTGGATTAATCTCTAATTTCCCCATTATTCTGGTTGTATTCGCGGCATTTGGTATGCACGATGCAAGTATGGATAATGAGTTCCTTTATTCAGACCCGATTCTGGAAGTGTTGTTTACGAAATGTACGATGCCGGATGTGGTGCCGGATGAAAGTTGTCCGGCACATTCAAGGCATTGAATGTGCCGGGTAGCCGAAGCTCGGCATGTCACCGGCGTATGCATTTTGCGAGACCAAATCCTCTTTGAGACTTGCCACCCTTGATCATTGGTCATATGATACTCTTACATTGACATTCTCCCAAATCAAAGTTAGTTTATTTAGTTTTCTTAGTTTAGAATCAACTTTTACTATTCCCCCTTGTTTAGAATAGGCTTTTGCCCGGATTAGGACTAGTTTTCTATAAGTCCCTTGGGTACGATACTCTCGGTCGTAATATATTTACACTATACTCCGACCGGGTTTTATTTTGCTACCCGTAGTAGAGTTGTAGGATTAGTTTATTAGTTTAGTATTTTATTCTTTTTATATATAGTTTTATTCCTACAAAAAAATCTTGTTAGCACCTGTTTGCTGAATCTGACAACGAGTGAGGAAATAGTTGTAGACGGATTCTTTCGTTGACGGTGCCGGTTTGACCAAAGGAATTACAGAAGTCTAGGAAGAGACTTAAATGATTCGGGGCTTCATCTGGATTTGCTCCACTAAACTTGCCTAAATCCCGGACGGCGGTGATGTAGTGGGTTTTGAAAACCCATTGTCCGGTTTCTTGCGGTGTTAATTCGGGGAGAACTATTGCTGGTGCTCGTCCTTCAGTGTCTGGTTGGTGGTAATCAGAGAGGGAGCGTTGTTGTTGATTTTCGTGATCCATCGCATCTATGACTTGGTTATCGGCCATGTCTTGATTTCTCTGATTTCTTCTTGTGTTGAAAAAAGTGTGCTCAGGTTCGGGTCTCGGACTGATAGGTGGAGAACCTCGGGTTCGAGTGTTTGGCATGCACAGAAGAAATTTGATTTGTGAGGATTTGTGAAATTGACAGTAAATGGATAAATAAAAGCATAAATATTTAAATAGGTGAATAACTAAATTAGACAAAAATTAAAGTACCGAAATCAATTTCCCCGACAACGGCGCCAAAAACTTGTTGAGCTAAATCTATACAATATTATATATAGATTTATTGCAAACTAATAGGGAAGTGCATCTAATTGGAGTAGTACAACAAGTGTCGTATCCTCATGGAAATTGTTCAATTTTCCTAGTTTCGGTATTTAATAATCAGTAAATAAAAAGGGGTTTAGCCAGTGGCAATCTTGGTGTTTTTGGGTTGGAAAGATAAAAACAATTAAAAGCTTTAATAAAACTGTTGTGTATCAATTGGATGGAAAATGTGCTAAGGAAGATGGAATCGCCCAAATATACTTCAGACTTTAATTATAATCCTAATTTGCTCTATTTGTCTGTTTAAGAATTTATCTTGTGGCCTTTCGAAAGCATAGTAAAGGTCAACTCTTAATTAAATCAATAAACTTTTTACTAACAGAAAAAGTCTAAAATCATTAATTAACATTAAGCAAAAATTCCTTTAATAACAGCGATGGAATTTATCAGCTAATTAAGGAGATAATATCTAACGTTTGTCTCTCTTTTGTGGTCTATTCTCGAATTTACAAAATCATTGAAATAAGAGAAACCGTAAATGCGTAAAAATGATCAGTTCTTAAGCATTTAATAATTTAGAGAGACAAAACAAATATTTATAAGCAAATTCAATATTATATAAAAGTCTGAATTATTTGGGGTCAAACACCCATCCTAAGAACAAATATAAATTTACTCAGACATTGACAGAAATAAAAATAGAGTAAAGATAGAAATAGCCATTATTTCGGAGACTGCTTGAGAAAAACGGATCTGCACTCGCTCTCGCTTCTGCTGCCTCTTTCCTCTCCTTTTAATATACTGCTTCTGCTGAATATGGGGAGTATGGAGTGATTTGGATGATATGGAAAATATGTGGGGTGATATGTGAATATAAGAAAATTATGGTGGTGGAATGAAAAAGAAATAAAAATGGAGAATTGAGTATTATGGTGTTACGGGAGAATTGAGAAGGAGAATAGGGAATGGTGGGGGTGTGGTGCTATTGTGGTGATTGACTTATGAAAATAGAAGCAGAAGAAGTGGGTTTATATAGGAGTAAAGAGGGGGAAGATGACAAGGCTTATAGTAGGCTGGTAGGTGAAGAAAATAAGGGAGACGGCGCCAAATACGACTGTTGTGGTAGATAGATAACATTGTGGGCGCTGTAATTGTTGAAAAACAGAGAAGACGGTGTAAAATTCCAGCCGCGTGATTTCTGGATTCGGCGCAGCATTTTACACACGTCCGGACTTGCGTCCGGACCAGGCCCATCCAGACGTGATATGTCCGAGTTTCTGTCCGTGGTACGGACACACTTGTAATTCGCGTCCGTGGTTGCGTCTGTGGTACGGACATGCTTTTAGTTCGTGTAGGTGGTTGCGTCCGTGGTACGGACGTGCTTTTACTTCGTGTCTGTGGTTGCGTCCGTGGTACGGATGCTTGTATTTTGCATCCGCGTTTGCGTCTGAGGCACAGACACTTGTATTTTGCTTCCTGTCCGGATTTGCGTCCGGGTCTGCTGACCCGGACGTGTGTATTTTCGTCTTGTCTTGTCCTACAAACTTCGACAGGCTCCAGATGCTTTGTTTGAGCTCCGTTTTTAGATCCGTTTGCGCCTATGCGTTCATCTCTTTGTCTATTTTGTTCCTAGATTGGTTTTGCTCATGTTTAACCAATAAATCTGTAAGATAACCAATAAAATATAAACTAGAGGAAAACTAACCAAAGTGGAGAAATGAGCAAGAAAAGTGCTAATATAATACATGAAATACACCTCTAAATCATGTTCATTTGGACACTTATCAAGATGCGCCACTAACTTGCCCATTCATAAGGAAACGCATGTGCTGTTGGCTCTAGATCAAGTTGGAAGAAAATCTGCTGTAGGGTGTGGTGATTATATTCGTAGAAGAATGAGTACTCTACTCTTAGAGTCTACAACTCATAGGTTATTAGTTTACATCTCAACTAACTTGTATATATATGTGCTTTAATGTTCCTTGTAAGCAAACCTGTACGAGAGAAAAAATAGAGATAATCTGGGCAAGTGTGGATCAGACTTAGGAGTGTGTGTAAGTGCTAGAGGACTGGGTTAGAGTATCAATACATTGGGTAATTGATAGGACGACAGATTGGGGAACGGTTGGTGAACAGTAGGCCGATAGTCAGAAGAGGGTTGACGACTTTAGGGGTAAAATCGAAACTGTCCCGGGAGTCCGTATGTGGGGCAAGGGAGGTTGAGTGAATTTCATGTGTGTAATTTCTCAATCAAAATGTGTTTTCCAGTTTAAGTTGATCTCTCATCCCTTCCTAAACTATCAAGGTTTATTAGAAGTCCATGATACGTCCACGACACATCGGGGACGCATCAGGAAGCGCTTGCTAGTTTCAACCTAGATTTTAGTTCGAGGTGGGAGGCATTATTAAGATGGTGTGGTGGGATCTACCTAAATCCCAACTAATTTTAAGAAATATTGTTTGTTTAAACCAATGGAGCTGATAACTCATTGGCTAGGGTTACCATTGACCCGACAAGATAAACAATGAATTAAGGGACAACCATTCTAATTAAAGAACGGTTGTCTTATTTGAGATAAGATTAGAGATAAGATTAGAGATAAGATTTGAGATAAGACTTGAGATGAGATTTGAGATGAGAACGAAATGTTTCTTGACTTAAAGAGTTAAAAACTAACTCAGTTACTTAAGGAATGCTTTTAAGTCATTCATTGTGTTTGAACTATAATTGTTCATATGTGGGGTGGTGTTTATTGTACTTCTTATTTATGTTGTATTAATAATCAACCGCATGCTATCGACAAGTAGTCGTCGTTGCCTCATTAGATTGGGGGCTATAAGTTAATCGTACCAGCAAAGGTGTTGAGCCCCTATGGGCATCCATATTAATTTTGCACGTGAATGACAGAAGGCGACCGTCCTGAGAGTAGGTTCGGGTAGAAGTACTTCGGGTTGTATTCCTTTGTTAAATGAGTTGTGCATGTACACTCGTTTAGTAAATGGTATGAGATGTTAGTAAGATGTATTAGGATATGAAATACTTTGTTTAAGAGTATACTAATGTTCGGTATATTCGGGTCCATCAGACCGTAGTTAGATCTTGGAGAATTTAGTATGTCTAGTTAGTCACGTGGGTAACTAACGGCGGTAACACCAATCGTTGTAAGAATTCCGCTGTGTTGTTAATATAATTTGTTGGAGGTTTATGAGATGATCCCGGTATTAAGAGTTGGGGTGTTACACGACCTAAACAAGATAAAAGCAAGAAAATGTTTTTTGCATTTTGCAAGAATATCTTGATGCATGTTGTGCGTGCTAACCTCCCTTGTATGATTGTGTGGTCTAACCTAATGTTATAGACCGACTCATAATGAGTATTGTTTGGTTAGTGACTCGTAGAAAGAGTCGTTCCGCAAAACAATGTAAACGTGGAAAAACGCAGGAAAACTACCGATTAAAGAATAACGGTAATACAAACTTACGAACTCACTAGATAGTGAGAAAGATGTTCGGGCTTAGTAAACTCCCATTAACGGTTAGAGAACCGAATTGAAAGAACCCACGACATAATTAATAGTGGAAAGATATAAAGAAATCTCTATTAAGAGAATGATGATATTTCAAAGATATGAACTCTTGGGAGAAGTAAATGAGCTATAAAGGACCGTCAAACTCCCTTTAAACGATAGTCGACCCACAATATGAGGAACCGACCCGGAACGAGAAAATGTCCCGAACATACAAGTATTCGAAACGTTGGGGAAACCCTTAAATCTGAGAATACTAGAAGTTGAGAAAATTCCCTAAGCTTTTAGATGATATCGAGAGATATACTTCTAGGCTAGTCTACATGGTTACAATATAACTCCGAGAGATGAGTATTTGGGAAATTGAGTAGTCCGGTAAAGAATTGGATGTTTGTGAATTTGAGGAACTAAGAGTATAGTTCCGTTTGATAGTCAAACCTTCCCACTATGCTAACCCGTAGTAGGGTCGAATCGGGGAAGTAAGACTAGTATTTGAAAGCCCGGTGGTGAGTCTAACTGTAACACCCCGTCCAAAGCCAATCGTGGTTATCGCAAACTTAACAACATAAATATAACGTCGCAGCGGAATTAAACCAATACCAGAACCTTGCTACAGTCTGAACAACGGAATATACCGAACTTTAAACAATTACAACCACTAATTAATCCAAAATATACACCCTAACCAAAACATCCACCAACCAAGTTTATAGTATCTCAAGTAACGACATATCTTCCATGAGTCTGAATATCAACAGACGGGTGCACAGGCGCAACCCATACTCAAAATAAAAAAACCGACCTAAGTCTAACCGCCCCTACTCTTCGGGTCGTCTTAATGGGGCGCTTTCCTGAAAAATATAAACAACAGCCCCCAAAGGGGGTGAGCAAATTTGCTGGTGCGATTCTCTCATGGCCCCCAAGCTAATGGGGCTACGACGACTAATTGTCGATAGCATGGAAATTGATTAGATACACAATCATGATATGAAGTGCAATAAAACAACAATCCATAAATGAACAAGCATAGTTCACACACAATGAACGACTTAAAAGCGTTCTCTTAACAGGTGAGTTAATCAGTTAACTCCACAAGTTCCAGTTCCACTTAACCTCAGTCCACCTTAACTTACCTCAAACTTAATCCTTATCTCAGTTGTAGAATACAATCCGTTCTTTAAATAGAAATGGTTGTATATTATCTCAATCTTTATTTTTGTTGGGTCAAAAGCAACCCTAGCCAATGAGCTATTAACTCCATTGGTTGAATAAACATTTTATCTTAAAATTTAGGATTTAGGTGATCCTACCGCACCATCTTAACTGCCTCCTACCTTGGACTGGAAGTCCAATGTAGCTGAGCCGACATTCGACCCTATGCAACAAGTCCAATGACAAGTCCTTAAGCGGAAATCGGATCTGATTCATATACCGTCCCCCCTTTCCTTAACATGCACGACCGGAGTCAGTCCCGGATTCCTCACTCCACTTAAGTTCCATTAGTGAAAGTCTTATAAACCATGTGTTAGTTAAACCTTAACGGGTATTAACCAACAGTTACCGAAGTATAGTTCCTCTCCTCAATCCAATAGGTACTTAAACTTAGTTAGTAACTAATCTCAAGTCACGTGTGTTAGTGTAAAGAAAACACAACACAATGAGCGGAATAACACCAGTTTCATATTTTATCTTGTTTTAGTTATAGCAAATAAACAGATAGCACACAAGCCAAGGGACACCTCATTAGCAAGCAGGTCACAAGAAAATTGTACCGTTCACCGTCGGCGATTGTTTGTTTAATCTCCTTCCAAGTCCCAATTCACAAGCCCTTAAACATTCATTCAGTTTTAGGTTATTAACTAGCTCAACTCAGCACAATTTACTTAACTATCTTAGACACCAATATTTACCGATTATTATTCACTAAGTCCTTATGGTTATAACTTAAACTTTTAAGTACATCGTTTCTCGTTATCTCTTATACTTGTTCACCCACTTAGTAGCCATTATACCCACCAAACATGTCCTAAATAACATTATAACATCAATACCTAACAATCCCCATCATTTCCTAACATTTTCCATGCTTAAACACCATTTTTAGAGTGGTCCGGGACTTGGTCCTTACCTTAAGTCCCGGTCCAATACTTGGTTTAAGTCTCGGCTGATTTTGTGTTGTGGTCCGGGACTTTATATGGGACTTAAGTCCCGGACCAATCTAGGCTGAAACTCTCGGGTGCAAATTAAGGGGTGGTCCAGGACTTCATACAAGGCTTAAGTCCCGAACCAAGGTGTTGAATGAATTTTCGGCTCTATTTTTGGCATGGTCCGGGACTTTACCCTGGACCTCGGTCCCGGACCAGCTACAGATTTTCACCATTTGCATCATTCTAAGTGTGGTTGCACTTACTCTCTTCATCCATGATTTACCCAAAGTTCATACATGATATTAGGAATATTCTAATACCAAAATAACATCTCAAACTAGCCTAATTCCTTGTCTAAACTTGTTACCCAATTCCTCACATAATCTCTCAACACGTGTAACATTTTCCTTAGGTTTTCTAAGTGGTATATCATACCTACAACTCAAACTAACCAAAATGTTGTCTCACAAACATTACCACCACTCCTAAGCATTATTTCTCCACAACACCTCCATTACATAAACTCCTTCTATTTTCCTCAAGCTTACACTTAAATTCTCACAAGGCATTATTCTTCCTTTGTTTACCAAAACTTGCACAAGACTTAACCACACTCCCACCATAACCTTAGAGTATCAAACTCACTCATTTAAACTCTAATTCCTTCAGGACATCTCCTAAGTCATTTAAACACTCAAGAACACTCTAGTTCACTTTATTTCACCAACTTAAGCCTTAAAAATTCCTAGCACCTCCTAGGTCACCATACTTCGTTTATACACCTTAAACTCCTTGTTTTCTCACCAAATTTTGACATGGCTTCTTTAGTATATTTCTACATCCAAACACTTGGTTTTTACCATTTAACAACCTTGAACACCCAAATTCTTACCACATATTCTTAACGCTCAAATTATACCAAAACTACACTACATCACAATATAGTGTATAATCTTAAATTGCTTGGCACTTAGGCCCTTAAATGGCATAACGTTTAACCACTGAATTTCCACATATATTAGCCTTTGACCTGCAAATACACACAACAAGGCTCCCATTGAAATATAAATGCTCTTGTATTTCACCTTTTAATTGTCTAACTATCTAATTTCCCATTTGCTCTTTAATCACAAGTTCTCAAATATGATCATTGATTCTCCTAGGTTTAATAGTCCTTTTCCAATATAGTTCCTAAGCTAAACTTATCATGTATTAAAATCCCATTCCCTTAAACAATACAACACCTTAAGGTAAGACATTTACCTTGTTCTTTTACAAGCTCCACAAACTTTTCTCCTTAGGTTTCCCTTGTATTATTTTCGGCCACCAATTAAATTTTCCTTGCCAATGTTCTAATCAATATACAATGACTCTCATGAGTGCTAGATAATACACTAACCTTAAGGAATCATACCTAGGTTAATAACGTGTTTTAAGGTATAAAAATGAATATTTACCTTTGAAGTCTTAACTTAAGCTTGGATATGAATCAAGAAGGACCTCCTCTAGTCCTTGGAGAGTGGAAACAAGCTATAACAAGAGGTAAAACATGTTCCCATGAGAAGGTAATTTTCGGTCAAGAAGGAAAAATGGTGGAAAGGTGATTTTTCTTGCATTTTCCTTACCTTAAGAGAATGGAGAAGCTAACGAAGTCTTCAAGCTTGTTTTTTCTCCTTTAATGGCGGTTTTCCTTGGCACCAAAATCGAGCTTTTGGATATTTGGAAAGATAGAAAGCAGGAGCTTGATCTAACTAACAATAATATGTATTTTGTTTTGATTTTGGAGCTAAAATGAGCAAGTTATGGGCAAGGCAAGATGAAGCTAGCATGGGGGCTGTTCTTGCGTGAATGAAGAAGAGGGAGAACAGATGAAATCGGTGGGAAGAAGAAGAAATGAAGAAAGGAGGGGAGAGGTGAGTTAAAAGAGATATTTTCCTTAAAAGCAAATAGTAACACTTTACTTTTCCCACTTATTTAACAATCTTGGCTGCCACACTTAGGTGAATCACCACCTTAAAAATTGGCCCCCTTCTTAATTTTGGGATATTTGTGGTCTTAGTTGACCAACTAATTGACTTATGTTGACTTAATGCTAAACTAGCACTATTTGAGCACTATTCACAATTTAGTGCACATAATTGTGAAATTTTTGATTTCCCATTGATTTTGGCTTCCTAATGTGATACTAAGTAGTTCATAAGTTTATTAAGGTATAATCATGGTCATTTAGCCACTTAAAACCCCTTTCTAAGACAATTTTTAAAAAATGTGCTTTAAGAGTCCTTAAAGCACAATTTGTGTTTTAACTTGTTTTTGAGCTTGGTTTTCTTTTGTAATTGATTTAACATGACCATTAGGATGTTACTAAGGTCTAAGAATGATATTTTGGTGTTAACCCAAGTTACTCCAAGCTTAGAGCATGTTTTTGCTTAAATCGCTCTTATGGTGTTTCCTTGTGTTTTCTTTGGTTTAAATTGTTTCATAATGTTTCTAAGGCATTATTTATCCTTCTTATACATTGATTTATTATCTAAAGACCATATCTAGGTTTGGGATATTTCAATCTACCCCCCTTAAAAGAACTTTGTCGCCAAAGTTCACATATGTACTTAATCATTCATGGTACTCAATTTCCTTAATTCTAATATCATATCTTATATTCACATTCACACATCTCAAGACCCGAAGGTCCACCACAAATACAACACATAAGTATCATACATATCTTAAACTTACCATAGAGTGTAATAACTTACACAAAACCACATCTTACAACAACCAAACAAACGACAAACATGTTCGTTTACTAACTCAAAAGCGAGTAAGCTCTACCCCCCTTAAAAAGGGGTACACCCCGTACCCTATACAGACGATCTAGTCAGTAAATAACGAAGGGTACATCGATCTCATCTTATCCTCTACTTCCCACGTGGCCTCTTCGACATCCTGGTTAGACCGGAGAACCTTCACCAGTCGCACAGACTTGTGGCGAGTGTCCCTAGTCTTAATATCCAAGATTCTCTGAGGAATCTCCATTGATCTCATATTCGGTTCTAACGTCAACCTCTCAGGCTCTAACACATGGGAGGGGTGGTGCATGTATTTCTTTAGCTGTGAAACATGAAAAACATCATGCACTTTACCCAGCTCAGCAGGTAAATTCAACATGTAAGCAACTGGGCCCACCCGCTCCGTAATCTCATAAGGACCAACAAACTTCAGGCTCAATTTGCCCTTCTACCCAAATCTAAATACACCCTTCATCGGTGAAACCCGTAGAAATACCCGGTGGCCCACTGCGAACTCTAGGTCTTGTCGTCGAACATCAGCATACGACTTTTGCCTATCTTGAGCAGCTTTCATATTCTCCCTGATTTACTGAACCTCAGCCTGAACTTGCTCTAAGTATTCTGGTCCTATAATGACCGTCTCACTCGACTCATCCCAGCAGAGCGGTGCACGACATGGTCTACCGTACAACGCTTGGAAAGGCACCATCTTGATCGAAGCATGATAGCTATTGTTGTATGAAAACTCGATCAGATGCAACTTGTCAATCCAACAGCCCTGGAAGTCCAAGGCACATGCTCTCTGCATGTCCTCGAGTGTCTGAATTGTACGCTAAGTCTGACCATCAGTCTGAGGCTGGAACGCGGTACTCAACTTCAATTCTGTACCCAACGCTTCTCGTGTAGCTCTCCAGTACCTCGAAAGGAATCTGGTATCTCTATCCGACACTATGATATTTGGTATCCCGTGGTGTCTCATGATCTCCCTCTCAAACAACTCAGTTAACTTAGTTACCTTCCAAGTATCCTTTATCGGTATGAATCGGGCTACTTTGGTAAGGCGATCCACCACAACCGATATCATGTTCAGACCTCCCCTGGAAGGCGGGAGTCCGACCACGAAGTCCATGGAGATATCATGAAACTTCCACTCCGGAACTGGCATCGACTGTACCATTCCGCCCGGTCATCGGTGCTCAATCTTCACCTTTTGGCATGTGAGACACCTCAAGACGAACTCGATAACATCTGTCTTCATCCCCGACCACCAGAAGTATCTCTTCATGTCTTTATACATCTTAGAGGCTCTCGGATGGATGGAAACTAAAGAACAGTGTGATTCTCTAAGTATACGGTCTTTCAGATCCGTGTTTCCTCGTGGTACGCATAACCGGCCCTTAAGTCTGATCAGATCATCATCATGAAGTCTGAAGTCATATTTCTGACTCTCAAAGGTACCCTCTGTCAGCTTCTGTCTGACTTCCCTCATATACTCATCGGTCATCTAAGCCTCTCGCACCTCATCAACCAAGCTTGACAAAGAAACTAGTGGATGGAGTGAGTGTGCTCGACGGCTCAGGGCGTCAGCTACAACATTGGCCTTCCCTTCTTTGTATTGGAGGTCAATATCATAGTCCTTCAAAAATTCCAACCACCTCCTCTGTCGAAGATTCAACTCCTTCTGAGTGAATATATATTTCAAGCTCTTGTGATCGGTGTAGTTCGTCACACTAACCCCGTACAAGTAGTGGCGCCATATCTTCAAAGCGAAGACTACAGCTCCCAACTCCAAGTCATGAGTGGGGTAGTTCTCCTCATGTTTCTTCAGCTGGCGTGAGGCATATGCCACCACCTTGCCATGCTGCATGATCACGCAACCCAGCCCCCTGCCGGATGCATCACAATATACCTCAAAGCCCTCCGTACCGTCTAGAATAGTCAGAACAGGCGCAGTGGTCAGTGAGTCCTTCAAACTCTGAAACGAACTCTCACAATCATCCGTCCATAGGAATGGTGCATCTTTCTTCATCAGACTAGTCATCGGTTTCGCGACCTTGCAGAAATCCTTAACAAACCTCCGATAGTAACCCGCCAAACCAAGAAAGCTCCGAATCTGTAACTGTCTTCGGTATCGGCCAGGTACGCACGGCATCAATCTTTGCTGGATCCACCGAGATTCCAGCATCTGAGATGACATGACCCTGGAAAGAGACATGGTCAAGCCAAAACTCACACTTGAAGAACTTAGCGTAAAGCTGGTTCTCCCTCAGTATCTCTAACACCCTCCTCAAATGTTCCTCATGCTCAGCTCTCGATTTTGAATATATCAATATGTCGTCGATGAACACCACAACTGACTTGTCCAACTGTTCCCGGAACAAGCAGTTTATCAGATCCATAAACTTCACCGGCGCGTTCGACAAACTGAACGGCATCACTGTAAATTCATAATGGCCATATCGTGTCTGGAATGCCGTCTTCCCAATATCTCCCTCCTTAATGGCTATCTGATGATACCCCGATCTAAGATCAATTTTGGAAAACACGGATGCCCCCTTCAACTGATCGAACAGATCATTAATGCTGGGTAGTGGGTACTTATTCTTCACAGTCACTGCATTCAACTCTCTGTAGTCGATGCAGAGGCGGAGACTACCATCCTTCTTCTTCACGAAGAGAACTGGCGCTCCCCATGGTGATACACTCGGTCTTATGAATCCTTTGTTTAGTAAAATCTTTCAACTGATCTTTTAACTCATTCATTTATGCCGGAGCCATGCGGTATGGTGCCTTGGCTATCGGTCCGGTTCTAGGTAGCAGCTCGATGGTGAACTCTACCTCCCGAGTGGGTGGCATGCCGGACAGTTCCCGTGGAAAGAGATCGGGGAACTCCGACACTACCGGTAAGTCGGGGTCGAACTTGGGGTCCCTCTCTATGTCCTGGACATAGCAGAGATATACTTCTTCCTTCCTCCACAGTTCCTTATGCATTGCCATAGCGGAGATGATCTTGGTCGAAGGCTCTCTGGGCCTCTGGCGGTAAGATATTGTTGCCCCAAACGGACTCCTGAGCAGCAGTCGATGCTCGGCGCAGAGGATACGACCCTTGTGCCGCTCAACCAGTTCATCCCGAAGATAACATCAAATCCCAACTTCCTAAACTTAATAAAATTAACTGGAAAGTCTTCCCCTTTAATTCTGATGATGGCTCCTCGGTGGTAGCGAGTGCAACGAACCTTCTCCTTAGACGGGAGTGTAACCGTAAAATCGGGTAGCTCATCAGCGTCTAGCTCCAATCTTCTCACAAACGATGCCAAGATAAAGGTATGCGAGGTCCCTGAGTCGAAGAGAACTGATGCCTCAATCCCATTAATTGGAAAGGTGCCGGTGAGGATAGTACCACTTGCGTCGGCCTGAGCCTCTGTAAGTATGCTTAGTGCACCTTCCGTACCGAGTCCATAACCTAATTGTATTCACAAGCTTCATGAGTAATGATGGTATAACAAGAGTCGTAACAATTAATATGAACAACACTGTTATTTTATTCATAACCATCTTGTTTACATCATGTGCTTCTTTCTTACATCTCATTCCTTACATCATACTTAAAACATTACATAGCTAATATTGTCTAAAGGTTAGGTTTAACCGTCCTGGTCTCATATGCGTCGCATTAATTACTGCTGATGGTGTTGTATTCAGCTTAATTCTCTTAATCCCATGGTATAATATTCTTGATTCTCCTCCCATAACTAATACATCCCCAGACTTAAGTATTAACTTATTAGCACGGTCCCCACGCTTCTGCTCGCCGTATAAAAATTCAGCGTCGTCTCCAATGGACCAAGACACTACGGGTATCCCTCTTTCGAGAGACTCCGTTGTCTCGTCCTTATCCTGATGTAGTCTGAGTCGCCCGTCTTTCTCGTAGAAGTTAACAATACAGAGATCTGCTTGTATGTCTGGAATCGGGTCAGCTTCCAACTGCTGAGCAATCTCCACGACTTGTGTAATAACCGGATGGAACTCTTCAGGTATCCCCGGTGGTGAGACTCCATCTTGTGCTCTCGTGGTCTGGTACGTCTTGGCATACGGATTCCAATCCTTGCCTTCGCTCATCATCTTTAACTTCATCCTTGCTCCTCCTGGGTACTCCGGTGTATAAAAACCTCCCGGTCCCACTCCTAGCTGACTGCATCTCATAATGATGGCTATTTGTGCTTTGGGTGTCAGGTATCCCCTTAATAAAATCATACATGGGCGGATAACCTGACATTGTTCGGTTGGAAAGTCTCGGGTTTCGATGTCGGTCTCTTCCGGGTTATGTGTTGAAGGTATTGGATAGCAAATATTGAAGTTTTCTAAGGTGGTAATAGGTTATGTATTACTTAAGTTCTAATCTCATCTTATTCTCATCTAACTCATTTATTCACCAAAGCATGCATGAAAATGCGGTAATCAGGCAATTTTATTACTTAATGGTTTATAGTGGTACCTGGTCTCGATGAGGGTTCAGCCTCATCGTCCCGATCCACCATGTGTAGTGTGGGTCCCAACTTCTGGACTACCTGTGGGTTCTTGTTTGCAGCTTGCTGCGCCCCCTTCTGACAGTCAGATCCAGTACCCTGATCGGTCTTGCCCTTGCCCTTCATCTCGGGCCTAAAGGCTCTGCTCTCGGGGTTCCGAAAACACTCGTAAGCTCGATGCCCGTACACTCCACAGAAGTTGCACTCCACCTTGTTTCCCTTACAATCGAGCCCGCGGTGGTCCTTGTGACACCACTGAGCAGATGTAGCGTCCTTGGTAGCCACCACTGGCTCCCTTCCCAGTCTCAGATCCTGATCATTCTCAATATTAGTAATTGTATCTTAACGGTTTGCTAAATGTTTCTCAATTCACTCAATGTCCATTTCCATACCCTTTGGCGCCCTAGAGCGCAGTGGCTTCGCAGCAATAGCATAGGTCAGCTTAAGCAGCTCTTCAGTAGCCTTCTCAGTTTCCACCTTTCCTTTTCTGATTCTTCTGGGCCTGAGGCTGGTACTTTTGTTTCTTGTACCCGCCCTGCCCTTGGTTCTCTGTACTCTTACCGGCACTCTTCCTCTTAGCATTGTCCTCGTCCCTCAGCTGGACGGTTATCTCAACCTTAGCAGCGACATGATAGCACTCCAGCTTTTCAAGGTATTAGTCCCCTTATATCTCAAAGTCTAAATCGTAATCACTTATTCATATCTCAATTATTCTCATTACCTGCAAGGTAGTATAACTCGTCGGCCCCGTGCCGTAGCGGAGTCGATGGCTAAGCCCGCCATAGAAGCGGTCAACCAGTATCTGGTATAAATACCCAAAACCCGGCAGAAGACGAAGCAAGGCAGTAAACTCTAAGTAATACTCGTCTACCGTCATCTTGTCCGTCTGCTTTAGTGCATCCAACTGTAAGCGCTTCTTCGTCTGGACATGGGCGGGGTAGTACTTGGCTTGTAGTAAAGCTGTGTACTACTCCCGGCTAAAATCTGGATTGGCCACATGCTTGGCCCTCACCAGCTTCCACCAATCTCCTGCTGCTCCCTTTAGGTAAAATGCAGCCAGACGCTCCTTGATCCCAGCAGGGACGTCAAGGGTCTCGAAGGCGGTCTCCAGTTCGGAGATGTACGCCTCAAGCTTGGCGGGATCAGTCTCCCCCTTGAATGTCGCAGGTCGAAGGTCAGCAAGACTCTTCACCCAATTCGGTTCCCGGGGCTGTGGCGGTGGAGGTGGTGGTGCACCAACACCAGGCTGATAGCCCATGTGCCCTAACGCGGCAGCCACGATCTCAGCGATCGTCTGCCCTTCCGGTATCTCAGTACTCTCATCGCCTCGGCCACGACCTCGACCTCCTCGTGGACGTCCTGTCATTTGAACAATCACAACTCATATTAGGTTCGTATCCACCACGATTTCGGTTCACGGATTTTATAACGCCCGTAGATGGTAAAGATGATCCACACTCATTAGTGGTCATCTGACTCTACTCACTCTAACTTCTCACACCCTTAACCCTTTACTTATGTCTTAACTCATATCCTAACTCGGTGGTTTCCTATGTCCGGTATTTCTTCAATCAGAGCTTAACTACGCTCTGATACCTCTTTTTGTAAAACCCCATCCTAAGCCAATCGTGGTTATCGCAAACTTAACAACATAAATATAACGTTGCAGCGGAATTAAGCCAATACCAGGACCTTGCTACAGTCTGAACAACGGAATATACCGAAATTTAAACATTTACAACCACTAATCCAAAATATACATCCTAACCAAAACATCCACCAACCGAGTTTATAGTATCTCAAGTAACTACATATCTTCCATGAGTCTGAATATCAACAGACGGGTGCACAGGCGTAACCCGTACTCAAAATAAAAAAACCGACCTAAGTCTAACTGCCCCTACTCTCAGGGTGAGTCTTCATGGGGCGCTTTCCTGAAAAATATAAACAACAGCCCCAAAGGGGGTCAGCAAATTTGCTGGTACGATTCTCTCATGGCCCCCAAGCTAATGGGGCTACGACGACTAATTGTCGATAGCATGGAAATTGATTAGATACACAATCATGATATGAAGTGCAATAAAACAACAATCCACAAATGAAAAAGCATAGTTCACACACAATGAACGACTTAAAAGCGTTCTCTTAACAGGTGAGCTAATCAGTTAACTCCTCAAGTTCCAGTTCCACTTAACCTCAGTCCACCATAACTTACCTCAAACTGAATCATTATCTCAGTTGTAGAATACAAACTGTTCTTTAAATAGAAATGGTTGCATTTATCTCAATGTTTATTTTTGTTGGGTCAAAAGCAACCCTAGCCAATGAGCTATTAACTCCATTGGTTGAATAAACATTTTATCTTAAAATTTAGGATTTAGGTGATCCTACCGCACAATCTTAACGCCTCCTACCTTGGACTGGAAGTTCAATGTAGCTGAGCCGACATTCGACCCTAGGCAACAAGTCCGAAGATAAGTCCTTAAGCGGAAATCGGATCTGATTCAGATATCGTCCCCCCTTTCCTTAACATGCATGACTGGAGTCAGTCCCGGATTCCTCATTCCCCTTAAGTTCCAGTTAGTGAATGTCCTATAAACCATATGTTAGTTGAACCTTAACGGGTATTAACCAACAGTTACCAAAGTGTAGTTCCTCTCCCCAATCCAATAGGTGCTTAAACTTAGTTAGTAACTAATCTCAAGTCACGTGTGTTAGCGTAAAGAAAACACAACACAATGAGTGCAATAACACCGGTTGCATGCTTTATCTTGTTTTAGTTATAGCAAATAAACAGATAGCACACAAGCAAAGGGACACCTCGTTAGCAAGCAGGTCACAAGAAAAATGTACCGTTCACCGTCGGCGACTGTTTGTTTAATCTCCTTCCAAGTCCCAATTCACAAGCCCTAAAACATTCATTCAGTTTTAGGTTATTAACTAGCTCAACTCAGCACAACTTACTTAACTTTCTTAGACACCAATATTTACCGATTATTATTCACTAAGTCCTTATGGTTTTAACTTAAACTTTTAAGTACATTGTTTCTCGTTATCTCTTATACTTTTTCACCCATTTAGTAGCCATTATACCCACCAAACATGTCCTAAATAACTTTATAACATCAATACCTAACAAACCCCATAATTTCCTTACATTTTCCAAGCTTAAACACCATTTTTAGAGTGGTTCGGGACTTGGTCCTTACCTTAAGTCCCAGACCAATACATGGTTTAAGTCTCGGATGATTTTGTGTTGTGGTCCGGGACTTTATATAGGACTTAAGTCCCGGACCAATCTATGTAACACCCCTAAAACCGGCCTAAGAGTTAAGGGTATTACACGCCGCGTATTACTACCTAATAACACAAGGCTCTAAAACACTCAAATGCAATAAAGGCCCAAAACAGAGTTTCCATAAACATTGTAAACCAGAGTACTCAAATACAGCGGAAGTAATACAAAACCCAAATACATGTTCCAAGTCAGAAACAGAAGTCAAAACAGTGTAAGGCCCGAAGGCTACAACATCATAAACAATAGTCTGAACATTCAATGAGCTAAACACTACAGCTCCAGAAACTTAAGATGATCCTCGCTGATCAATCTGCAAAAACAGTAAGAGTAGGGGGGTGAGCATACACTATGCCCAGTAAGCAGCGACCGTCATCAGTGAGGTCACTCAAAACAATTGAAATCAGAAGAAGGAGAAGATAAACATTTATATCCACAATTTCCCAAACAGTCAGAGGCTTTCAGAAACAGAAACAGAGTGGAACACAAGGGTTCCCATTTCAGAAACAATCAGAAAAGGGACAAGACACAATGCACACACTCTCGGCAACGCAGAAATGACTCTAATGAGCCAAGGGGTTCGTCAACCCCACAGAACAGAAAGGGAATGACCCACACTCAGAACGACGTCTACATGGTATACCATGGAATAGCTTGACCCAGCCATTCACGGCTCAGAAACAAAGTGTAATGTCCCAAAACAGACGGATTGCATAAACAGAAGCAAAATTGCATTTAGATATGCCAAAACACTCATAAATCAGTAGTACAGTTCATAAGGAATCCAACGCCGCAGACGGCACTCAAATTGGAGTTCAAACGAAGAAGTTACGCTGAAAACAGCAAGGTGTCCGAACGTGTGTCCTAACGTTGAAGTTCGGACACAAGTCGATTCGAAAACAGAAGCGAAATACAGCGCGTCCGAACATCAAAGTTCGGACTGATGTTTGGACGGTTTTTCGGAAAAGTTACGCGGTGAGAAAACACAACGTCTGAGCTTCGAAGTCAGAAAAACTGGGGGTGTCCGAACTTCGAAGTTCAGACTGAAGTTCGGACACACCCTGAATTCGAAAATACAGATGCTCAAAACATGTTGTCTGAACTTCAAAGTTCGGACTGAAGTTCGGACAGCGCAAAATCAGCAGAACAGAGGCTTCGAACAGATCAGAAAAATTACCAAAACTTCACCAAACTTTGCCAAAGCATTACCCACACCAAATCAGACATAAATACAGAAAAACCATGGGGTTTTAGCCATTCCAAAACACAATTAAACGCAAAGAGAATCACACACAAATCAAAGAACACTCTTGCAATATCCCCATGGCTGAACTTCCAAACCGAATCAAGCAACCACCTACCTCAATTATCAGCAATTTATCCAACGATCTGAATAGTCCACAGCAGCCCCGAATAATCCACCAGCAGATACACGCAACAGTTTCTGATCTGATTTCGGAAGTGAAGGAACTCCACAATCTGAAGTAGTCCTACAGCCCACGCAAACCACGATTCCAATCCCAACAGCAACGAAACCTTGAATGACAGCGGTTGAGTTACACAGCAATAGAAGTGCGCAATTTGGAGCAGGAAAACAGTGCAGAACCTTCAGTCAACAGAAGAGATTGGAGGAGAAGAGAAGGAAGAAGTCGATGCTCTGAACGCACGATGGAGAACACTCTTCACGTTCAATCTGTCGTGATGTAGATAGGTTTAGGAATAAGAAAGGAAATAAATAAATAATTCCTTTACTTATTTACTTAATAAAACAATTACCTTAATTGTTTTTAATAGATGGACTTTCTTGCCCTCTTCTATTAAAACAATACCGCCGACGTCCCAACTGACAATAATAATGTAATCCATCTTAGATCATTATATAAACCGGACATAATATAATGTTGCAATTATACGGGTTATAACATCACCTCCCCCTTAAAAGAATTTCATCCTCGAAATTGACTCACCTCACTGATCAAAAAGGGAGGGAAACTTGGTGCGTAGCTCATCTTCGAGCTCCCAAGTTGCTTCGCTCTCTGACTGATCAGACCACTGGACCTTGACAATAGGTAGGGTCTTACTACGGAGCTGGCGAACATCTCTAGCCAGAATGCGGGTAGGTATCGCCTCATAACTGAAGTCCTCTCTCAACTGAAGCTGACTGTGGTCGATCACATGAGACGGATCATGCAAGTACTTCCTCAGCATCGAAACATGGAAAACACTGTGGACAGCAGACAAGGATGGAGGCAAAGCTAGACGATAAGCCACAGGACCAATCCTCTCTAGAATCTCAAACGGTCCAACGAACCTTGGGCTAAGCTTCCCACACTTCCCAAACCGGACTACGCCTCTGACCGGCGACACTCACAGATAGACGTGATCACCAACATCAAACTCAAGCGGCCTGCGCCTCTGGTCTACATAACACTTCTGTCTACTCTGAGCAACAAACAAACGCTCCCGAATCATCTTGATCTTCTCTACTGCACCCTGCACCAGCTCAAGCCCAACGCAGACCCTCTCCTTCAGGTCATCCCAACAGATGGGAGACCTGCACCTCCTACCATACAACGCTTCAAACGGAGCCATACCAATGCTCGCCTGAAAGCTGTTGTTGTAGGCGAATTTGATCAGGGTCACATGCTGATCCCAGCTACCTCCAAAGTCTAGAACACATGCGCGAAGCATGTCCTCCAAAACCTGATTACTCCTCTCTGTCTGGCCATCCGACTGAGGATGGTAGGCTGAACTGAAAGCTAAATTCGTACCCAGGGCCTTATGCAAACTGCGCCAAAATCTCCAAACAAAGCGCGGGTCACAATCAGAAACTATAGTAGTAGGCACACCATGCAGCCTCACTATCTCATCGAGATACAGACGAGCTAAGCGCTCCAAACTGAAGGTCTTCTTCACCGGCAGAAAATGGGCAGACTTCGTCAGACGATCAACAATCACCCATACAGCATCACAGCCCGAGGAAGTCTTGGGCAAACCCATGACAAAGTCCATCCCCACACTCTTCCACTTCCACTCCGGAATGGGAAGGGGCTGAAGCAAACCGGGGCCCTCTGGTGCTCAGCCTTCACCTGCTGACAGGTCTGGCACTTCGAAACAAACTCAGAGATGTCACGCTTCATCCCAGACCACCAGAACGACTCTCTGAGATCCCGATACATCTTCACCCCTCCAGGGTGAACTGAATATGGCGCTCCATGAGCCTCCTGAAGGATCTCTCTACGCAGAACTGCGTCATCCGGCACACACACTCGACCCCTAAAGCGCAGACAACCATCACTGGAGACACTGAAGTCCAAACTCTGCTCTGAAGACAGCCCCTCTCTGATCCGACACAAAGCTGAATCTGACTCCTGACCAACTCTGATCCTGTCGACCAACGAAGACTGAACCTGAAGCGCTACTATCATACTGGCACTGGCTGGTCTGACTACCCAAACGCCCATATGCTGAAGCTCTAAGGCGGACCTCTGAACTCCTGTCAAAGCACAAGCTACACCCGGAGCACCTCTCCGACTCAATGCATCTGCCACAACGTTCGCCCTACCGGGGTGGTAGAGGATCTCCAAGTCGTAGTCGTGAAGTAGCTCCAACCACCTCCTCTATCTCAAGTTCAACTCCTTCTGAGTGAACAAATACTTGAGACTCTTGTGGTCCGTGTAAACCTTACACGCTGCTCCATACAGATAATGCCTCCAAATCTTCAGAGCGAAAACCACAGCTGCCAACTCCAGATCATGGGTAGGGTAGTTCTTCTCATAAGGCTTAAGCTGCCGTGAGCCATAAGCCACTACCTTACCCTACTGCATCAAAACACATCCTAGTCCCTTATGGGACGCATCGCAGAAGTCCTCGAAGCCCTCTGTCCCAGAAGGCAAGGTCAGGATCGGTGCGGTCGTCAGCCTTTTCTTAATCTCCTGGAAGCTCTGCTCGCAAGCCTCACTCCACTCATACTTGATCTCCTTCCTCAACAGGCGGGTCAGCGGGGATACGATCTTAGAAAATCCCTCTACAAACTTCCTGTAGTACCCAGCTAACCCTAGGAAGCTACGGATCTCTACAACATTTGTGGGCCTCGCCCACTCCATCACTGCCCTAATCTTCTCAGGGTCCACTGAGATACCGTCCTTCGAGACTACATGTCCCACGAACACTACACGATCGAGCCAAAAGTCACACTTCTTCAGCTTAGCATAAAGCTCCCGCTCCTTCAGCGTCTGCAAAATAATCCTCAGATGCTCCTCATGCTCCTCTGCGCTCTTGGAGTACACCAAGATATCATCTATAAAGACCACTACAAACTGATCCAGATAGGGTTTGAAAACCTGGTTCATCGTATCCATAAAAATAGAGGGAGCATTAGTCAAACCAAACGGCATAACTAAGAACTCGTAATGACCATAACGAGTCCTAAAAGCGGACTTAGGCACATCCTCGGCCTTAATCCTCAACTGATGGTAGCCTGAACGGAGGTCGATCTTCGAGAACACGGTGGCGCCCGCTAACTGGTCAAACAAATCATCAATGCGAGGAAGGGGATAGCGGTTCTTGATGGTCACCTTATTCAGCTCTCTATAGTCGATGCACAATCTGAAGGTTCCATCCTTCTTCTTCACAAATAGCACTGGCGCTCCCCAAGGCGAAACGCTAAGGAGAATGAAGCCCTTATCCAGCAACTCCTGAAGCTGGACCTTCAGCTCCTTCAACTCCGCCGGACTCATATGGTAAGGGGCCCTAGAGATGGGCTGGGTCTCTGGCACTAAGTCAATTGTGAACTCCACCTCCCTCACTGGTGGAAGTCCGGGCACGTCGTCCTGGAAGACCTCAGGAAACTCTCTGACGATCGGGATGCTCTCCAAGCTAGAACCCTCACGCACCTCTGGTAGGTAACACAAGAATCCCTGGCAGCCCTTCCTCAAGAAGCTGGCAGCCTGCATCGCTGACACAACCACGGGTGCACATGGGACTGCATTCCCAGAGAAAGCAAAGTGAGTCCCGTCTGGCAAGTCAAATTTCACCCTCCTAGCTGCACAGTCTATATGGGCATGGTGCTCTGCTAGCCAGTCCATGCCCAGGATCACATCAAAACAGGTCATCTGCATCGGGATGAGGTCATCACAAAAGGTCTTGTCCCGAACTACTATGGGACAAGCCTTACACACAGAGTCAAGAATGCAAGGAGCAATCCCACCCAATGGACTACTCAGACATAAATCTACTTCACTAGGCACAGCAGTCAATTCAAGGTCACCCAACAAATCAGAACAGATAAAGGAGGGCGTAGCTCCAAAGTCAAACAGACAAAACACTTCCTGAGAATGGATCTGGAGAATACCTGAGACGACGCGATCACCAGCTCGATCACGCCCTCCAGCCATAGCATACACTCGGGCCTGAGTCTGAGGCTTCTTCTGGTTGGACCTCGCCCCTGAATCTGAACCGGTGCCTCTATCTCCTGAGCCTCTACCGGATGCTTGAGGGCACTGATCAATCCGGTGCTCCATCGACCCGCACTTAAAGCAGGCACCAGTACTCTTGTAGCACTCCCTTCCAGGATGGGAGTGACCACAAGACCCACACTTCGCCCCAGCTGACGAAGATGAAGAAGCTCCCCGACGATCTCCATAGGACTACTTCTTCTGAGGAGGAGCAGCCTCCTTCTTCTGAGGCTCTTCAGCACGCCTCTTCCCCTTATGGTCCTTGCCAGCCTGTCTGCCCCTGATGTCGGCCTCTACCAGCAGAGCGACATCTGCCACATCTCTGAAGGTCCGGTGACGAAGGGGTGTCACCGCGGACCTGATGTCTGGTCTGAGCCCACTCTCGAACTTACGGGCCTTCCTATGCTCATCTGGCTCCGGAGCATACTTCATGAGAGTCACAAACTTCCTCACGTACTCCTCAACTGACATGTCTCTCCCCTAACGCAACCGGTTATACTCATTGATCTTCTGGTCCTTGTAGACATCCGGATAGAACTGCTTGTTGAACTCCAAGCAGAACTGATCCCAGGTCCAAGGCTGGGGATGCCTACCCATTACCACACGCCACCACTCCTTCGTCTCCCCCTTAAAGAGGAACGTGGCGAAGTCCACCTTCTGGTCATCCTCTGACCCCATCACTCTGAGCAGGTCCTCAACCTCGATAATCCAATGGCTCGCCTCCTGAGGGTCGCCACAGCCGTCAAAGGAAGGCGGCTTTAGCTTCATAAACTCCTGGAGCGCTCTGACTCGGCCTCCCACAGCATTCGCCCCTGCTGGGCCTGCGCCACCAGCTCCTCCACCAGCTCCCCCAGCAGCTGCAGCCATCATCTGCATCAACTGCGCCACAAACTACTGCACTGCATCCGCAGCATCTCCCTGAGGGGTCACTAGTGTTCTACGAGGAGGCATTCTGAGATTAACAAATCCAAAACTTGTCAGAACTAACTCAGACTTCAAACAACTGTCACAACTGAATCTCACACAAGCAAACACAACCACAGACCCTGAAGAAAGCCAAACCTGGCTCTGATACCACTAAATATAACACCCCTAAAACCGGCCTAAGAGTTAAGGGTATTACACGCCGCGTATTACTACCTAATAACGCAAGGCTCTAAAACACTCAAATGCAATAAAGGCCCAAAACAGAGTTTCCATAAACATTGTAAACCAGAGTACTCAAATACAGCGGAAGTAATACAAAACCCAAATACATGTTCCAAGTCAGAAACAGAAGTCAAAACAGTGTAAGGCCCGAAGGCTACAACATCATAAACAATAGTCTGAACATTCAATGAGCTAAACACTACAGCTCCAGAAACTTAAGATGATCCTCGCTGATCAATCTGCAAAAACAGTAAGAGTAGGGGGGTGAGCATACACTATGCCCAGTAAGCAGCGACCGTCATCAGTGAGGTCGCTCAAAACAATTGAAATCAGAAGAAGGAGAAGATAAACATTTATATCCACAATTTCCCAAACAGTCAGAGGCTTTCAGAAACAATCAGAGTTCACAATCAGAAAAGGGACAAGACACAATGCACACGCTAAGAAGGGTCGAAGACCCATAGATCATAACAGATCTCTCGGCAACGCAGAAATGACTCTAATGAGCCAAAGGGTTCGTCAACCCCATAGAACAGAAAGAGAATGACCCACACTCAGAACGACGTCTACATGGTATACCAAGGAATAGCTCGACCCAGCCATTCACGGCTCAGAAACAAAGTGTAATGTCCCAAAACAGAAAGATTGCATAAACAGAAGCAAAATTGCATTTAGATATGCCAAAACACTCATAAATCAGTAGTACAGTTCATAAGGAATCCAACGCCGCAGACGGCACTCAAATCGGAGTTCAAACGAAGAAGTTACGCTGAAAACAGTAAGGTGTCCGAACTTGTGTCCTAACGTTGAAGTTCGGACACAAGTCGATTCGAAAACAGAAGCGAAATACAGCGTGTATCGAAGTTCGGACTGATGTTCGGACAGTTTTTCAGAAAAGTTACACAGTGAAAAAACACAACGTCCGAGCTTCGAAGTCAGGAAAACTGGGGGTGTCCGAACTTCGAAGTTCGGACTGAAGTTCGGACACACCCCGAATTCGAAAATACAGACGCTCAAAACATGCTGTCCGAACTTCAAAGTTTGGACTGAAGTTCGGACAGCGCAAAATCAGCAGAACAGAGGCTTCGAACAGATCAGAAAAATTACCAAAACTTCACCAAACTTTGCCAAAGCATTACCCACACCAAATCAGACATAAATACAGAAAAACAATGGGGTTTTAGCCATTCCAAAACGCAATTAAACGCAAAGAGAATCACACACAAATAAAAGAACACTCTTGCAATATCCCCATGGCTGAACTTCCAAACCGAATCAAGCAACCGCCTACCTCAATTATCAGTAATTTATCCAACGATCTGAACAGTCCACAGCAGCCCCGAATAATCCACCAGCAGATAAACGCAACAGTTTCTGATCTGATTTCGGAAGTGCAGGAACTCCACAATCTGAAGCAGTCCTACAGCCCACGCAAACCACGATTCCAATCCCAACAGCAACGAAACCCTCTGAATGAGCGGAAGAGTTACACAGCAACAGAAGTGCGCAATTTGGAGTAGGAAAACAGTGCAGAACCTTCAGTCAACAGAAGAGATTGGAGGAGAAGAGAAGGAAGAAGTCGATGCTCTGAACGCACGATGGAGAACACTCTTCACGTTCAATCTGTCGTAATGTAGATAGGTTTAGGAATAAGAAAGGAAATAAATAAATAATTCCTTTACTTATTTACTTAATTAAACAATTACCTTAATTGTTTTTAATAGATGGACTTTCTTGCCCTCTTCTATTAAAACAATACCGCCGACGTCCCAACTGACAATAATAATGTAATCCATCTTAGATCATTATATAAACCGGACATAATATAATGTTGCAATTATACGGGTTATAACAATCTAGGCTGAAACTCTCAGGTGCAAATTAAGGGGATGTCCGGGACTTCATACAAGGCTTAAGTCCCGGACCAAGGTGTTGAATGAATTCTCGACTCTATTTTTGGCATGGTCCGGGACTTTACCCTGGACCTAGGTCCCGGACCAGCTACAGATTTTCACCATTTGCATCATTCTAAGTGTGGTTGCACTTACTCTCTTCATCCATGATTTACCCAAAGTTCATACATGATATTAGGAATATTCTAATACCAAAATAACATCTCAAACTTGCCTAATTCCATGTCTAAACTTGTTACCCAATTCCTCACATAATCTCTCAACACTAGTAACATTTTCCTTAGGTTTTCTAAGTGGTATATCATACCTACAACTCAAACTAACCAAAATGTTATCTCACAAACATTACCACCACTCCTAATCATTATTGCTCCACAACACCTCCATTACATAAACTCCTTCTATTTTCCTCAAGCTTACACTTAAATTCTCACAAGGCATTATTCTTCCTTTGTTTACCAAAACTTGCACAAGACTTAACCACACTCCCACCAAAACCTTAGAGTATCAAACTCACTCATTTAAACTCTAATTCCTTCAGGAGATCTCCTAAGTCATTTAAACACTCAAGAACACTCTAGTTCACTTTCTTTCACCAACTTAAGCCTTAAAAACTCTTAGCACCTCCTAGGTCACCATACTTCGTTTATACACCTTAAACTCCTTGTTTTCTCTCCAAATTTTGACATGGCTTCTTTAGTATATTTCTACATCCAAACACTTGGTTTTTACCATTTAACAACCTTGAACACCCAAATTCTTACCACACATTCTTAACACTCAAATTACACCAAAACTACACTACATCACAATATAGTGCATAATCTTAAATTGCTTGGCACTTAGGCCCTTAATTGACATAACGTTTAACCACTGAATTTCCACATATATTAGCCTTTGACCTGCAAATACACACAACAAGGCTCCCATTGAAATATAAATGCTCTTGTATTTCACCTTTTAATTGTCTAACTATCTAATTTCCCATTTGCTCTTTAATCACAAGTTCTCAAATATGATCATTGATTCTCCTAGGTTTAATAGTCCTTTCCCAATATAGTTCCTAAGCTAAACTTATCATGTATTAAAATCCCATTCCCTTAAACAATACAAGACCTTAAGGTAAGACATTTACCTTGTTCTTTTACAAGCTCCACAAACTTTTCTCCTTAGGTTTCCCTTGTTTTATTTTTGGCTACCAATTAAATTTTCCTTGCCAATGTTCTAATCAATATACAATGACTCTCATGAGTGCTAGATAATACACTAACCTTAAGGAATCATACCTAGGTTAAAAATGTGTTTTAAGGTATAAAAATGAATATTTACCTTTGAAGTCTTAACTTAAGCTTGGATATGAATCAAGAAGGACCTCCTCTAGTCCTTGCAGAATGGAAACAAGCTATAACAAGAGGTAAAACATGTTCCCATGAGAAGGTAGTTTTCGGTCAAGAAGGAAAAATGGTGGAAAGGTGATTTTTCTTGCATTTTCCTTACCTTAAGAGAATGGAGAAGCTAATGAAGTCTTCAAGCTTGTTTTTTCTCCTTTAATGGCGGTTTGCCTTGGCACCAAAATGGAGCTTTTGGATATTTGGAAAGATAGAAAGCAGGAGCTTGATCTAACTAACAATAATATGTATTTTGTTTTGATTTTGGAGCTAAAATGAGCAAGTTATGGGCAAGGCAAGATGAAGCTAGCATGGGGGCTGTTCTTGCGTGAATGAAGAAGAGGGAGAACAGATGAAATCGGTGGGAAGAAGAAGAAATGAAGAAAGGAGGAGAGAGGTGAGTTAAAAGAGATATTTTTCCTTAAAAGCAAATAGTAACACTTTACTTTTCCCTCTTATTTAACAATCTTGGCTGCCACACTTAGGTGACTCACCACCTTAAAAACCGGCCCCCTTCTTAATTTTGGGATATTTGTGGTCTTAGTTGACCAACTAATTGACTTATGTTGACTTAATGCTAAACTAGCACTATTTGAGCACTATTCATAATTTAGTGCATATAATTGTGAAATTGTTGATTTCCCATTTATTTAGGCTTCCTAATGTGATACTAAGTAGTGCATAAGTTGATTAAGGTATAATCATGGGCATTTAGCCACTTAAAACCCCTTTTTAAGACAATTTTTCAAAATGTGCTTTAAGAGTCCTTAAAGCACAATTTGTGTTTTAACTTGTTTTTGAGCTTGGTTTTCTTTGGTAATTGATTTAACATGACCATTAGGATGTTACTAAGGTCTAAGAATGATATTTGGGTGTTAACCCAAGTTACTCCAAGCTTAGAGCATGTTTTTGCTTAAATCGCTCTTATGGTGTTTCCTTGTGTTTTCTTTGGTTGTAATTGTTTCCTAATGTTTCTAATGAATTATTTAGCCTTATTATACCTTAATGTATCATCTAAACACCATATCTAGGTTTGGGGTATTTCACTTATGTATGACTCTGCCCGGAGGTCGTGGGTAATGACTTAAAAAGTATCCAAAAGAAGAGTACTTAAGAAATGAGATTGAGACTTGTAGTATCTATGAACCTAAGAGAAATTGAATAACAGTACCATAAGAGAATGGGTAAGACAATGAATGAAGTGATTAGGGCATTAGTGAGATAGTAACCCTCAAGGCCTAAGAGTAAATTAAAGTATGCTAACAACCTTGATGTGTTAGTTAGTGTTTGTATTCCATGATTGAATACTGATTGTGAATGCGAGCATGATTTATGTTTATTGCAGTTCATGTCATGATTTAAATAATATCAATCACATGATTAGACGAGAATTAGTTGGGTGCGACCCGGTAGTTGCGGGTTGCACAACCATCATACCAGCAAAGGTGCTGAGCCCCTTTGGGGTCACCCATTACTTTTCAGGTACATTGGAGCTGATTAACGTTCGAAAGTAGAACGGGGTTGCTAGTAGTGCATGGGTAGTTGATTTAAGAACAATTGTTTTTTATTTTAATTGTTGTATTGTATGTCCGAAATGTTATCAGCAAGTTTGACGGTTGTATAGACTCGGTATAAATTTGAATGGAGGATTGTACTTTGTACGGTATGAAATGTATATTCAGCAAGTGTACTGGTCTATCGTAGCAAGTTTTCCTAGGTAGTATTCCCTAGGTTATCGAACCAAAGAGGTTGTGTCTAGTTTAATCTCTACCCTAATCTAACTAATAAACTAAGGAAAAATAACAATAATAAATTGGGGGTTTGATTGTAGATATTAAATAATTAAATAAACTGAAAACAAATAAAAGTCATTATCTAGTAAATCTAAAGGGTGAATCCTGGTTTACTTTTTCTCCCTAGTTTATCAATTCTCTTCTTGAGTGTTTCCTAAATTCTAGATTACAACCTCAGATCTAAATTAATCTAAAACCGGTCTCCCGCAAGATAGATCCATACTAGTAATTTTCAAATCCAAACTTTTGTTACGAATTTACAAATTAACTAGTAGCATTAACGAGTCATCTGGTTTCTAGTCAGCTAATCCTCAGGAATTGCCATCTGTAGTTTCACTGGTAATATTCCTAAGGTCTAATGAACACCGCAGTTCTCACTTGTAAGCAATTCTTACCAAATAAAACTCAAGCAATAATTAATCACAAGAAAATTCAATAATAAACTATGAATAAAACTACAATCTGTGTCGAATTAATATTTAACAAACTCAGGAAACAAAATAATATACTAGTTGGCCATAGTAAACCAGTATTCTAACAACTACTCAGACATCAGAGACAAAGAAATAATAACAATAATTAAGATATTAGAAAACATCATCTAATTGTGAGACGATGACGAATTCAATCTCTGTCTTCTTCACCGGTCTGTCAAAACTGCCTGATTGTCTCCCTCTGTTCTCTGCTTATCGGTGGTGGCTGCGCTAGGGTTTGTATAATCTGTTTGAGTTGTCCTCGGGTTGCCGAATTCTTCAATCGTTTGTCGTATTCTCGTATTCTCAGATTCTCATTCCCAGATATATGTTAATGATCACATGTATGCTACTGTCCTTTCTTTTTTTTCTTTTCCAAGTCGGTCATGTCCCCTCTTCTGATAAAATTTTGCGCCTCTGTATGTATTGTCGGCCCAAGGAATGCTGCGCCTCTGCCCTGTCCAAGACTTGAATTGTTTTGTTGGCCCAATGTCTGCTGAGTGTCTGCGCCTATGAAGAGTTTGTCCTTAATGTCTTCGCCTGCCCAGAAGGTCTCCACATCAGCCCTTCCGTATTACTTCTCGTATGTGCATGGCCCATGCATGGCCATGTCCATCTTCAATTGCAGTCTCGAGTCCAAGTCTGCGTGTATGTCCAAAATGGTCGGCCCAGTAGAAACAGGCCGTGGAAGTCAAGTGAAGGAGCATTAGCCCAAAAGTCTGCGCCACTGACTAATTCGCTGTGGACAGGAAAAAGGCTTAAAATGCACTTTGGTCCCATATTGATCGTTAAGTTCCTGGCACATGTATTTAACATTTTTCTTTAATATTTTTACCTGTTTCAATATAAAATCAAATATGAGGAGTAATCTTAACATTTAACATAATTAAGCATTTAAGTGGGGAAATACATAACATTAAAGCTTAAATTAATAAACAGTAAAGCATATAAATATAGATAAATTTCCCACTTATCATACTTGTATTGGAATCAGTAAAGGAATGAAATGTAATTTTTTTGTATAGAGTACTCAATGTTCTGGTCCATCAGAGATATATTGTATTGAAATTTGGCCTTGCTAGGCACGTGGCGGGTTAACGGCATTGTATCACCCACCGTTTGTAGTAAGGATTCTGCTGTTTGTATTGATGATTGAGACGGTTTAAGAGATAATGACGTGATTAGCTGTAGAGGTGTTACAAAAAGTGGTATCAGAGCGAAGTATCGCTCTGATGACTGGAAATACCGAGTTTAGGGAATACCGATTTAGGAATTAGAGACTTAGGGCTAAGGGTTGAGTAATAGTGTGAGAGGTACGCTAGTTAGGAACTTCCAGTGTGTTCTGGAAACCTACAATATCAAACTTGCCCTCCACTTCCCCCATTGTATAACTCGGGAAGGAACACCAGAGAGAGGGAGAGACCTCTCTTACTTTGGAAAACCCGATCTGGCAGTTGTGAAGTAACCCCAAGGGAACAAGAACCTGTCATATGGTAGATTCCGAAAACCGGAATTCCCGGAGATGGTTCGATTTGAACGACAATATCCGCACTTAATGGCGGAAGATTGAGAATCCTAACCATAAGGAGACTGAAATTTACAACAGCATGGGGTGACATGCTTAGCCGTCGCGAGAACAAGTTTGGCCAAGCAGCAGCAAGAAGGAAAGCACTGTTTGTGCAACGAAGCGGATAGGAGCAGTAATAGAACCCGAGATACGAGTCTTTGGGACCGCAACAGTTAGGTCATACCACCGATGATATACTAACCGACTAAGGAGATAGTCAGGAGTGGTTAACTCCAACACTACAACGCCAAAAAGGTTACAATACCTGGCCGGCATAGCTCAGACAGCTACGAGAATACCTACGGGATACACTCTGATAGGACTACAGAAGTAGTGCCTAAACAAGTTAAGTCTCGCTAACCACGGTAAATGTGTGGGAACGAGCAACAAGGAAAATACAAAACTAAGTAAATAAGGGTCTCCAAGATTGGAGAAGCACCCTGATCAACGACAATGGTGTCAAGATCATCGAGAAGTGACTCAGGATATATGTTAACCCAAAAACCACCTGTATCGCACACTTGCCATGGCAAGTCTAGTAAAAACAGGACTATCCAGAGAAACTTTTAACAAGCAACAAGTACTTAGTGAAGTACCAAGATGGTGAATGAAACAAATATAGGATCACAAATCCTTGGAACTTTAGAATGAACCCTGGAAGGGCCTAATGGCCTGACCATTACCTTAAAGAGTATACCAGTCAGCGAGAAGCTAGACTTGGTCAGAATCACCCGGCATTGAAATGCCATGAGAATTTTTCTTTTAAACTCAAAAATTTTCTTTTAAACCTCAGATTTTAAAAACCAAACCAAAAGGATCACCGCAAATATCATAGGACAATATAAGAGGAGTTGACAACAGAATACTTCACCTAGGCATGTGACGAGCATTACGAGCGCACAAAAACGAGATGTGGGACGACCGCACTCCGAAGGAGCATGCGGGCCTGATAGACCTATTTATGAGTTAGTAAGGTAAGTAGAAATGTATCAATAAGGTACCTCACGTATGTATATAAGTAGTATACAAAACACGGGAAGTAGTCAACTCCGTACTGCGGACCGCAAAGAAAGTTCAAAACAGAACAGCTGATTACCCCGAACCATTGAAGAGTAAGAACTCAGTAAGCTAACGAGTATAAGGGAATCAGAGATCCATCTAAGGAAGATGGTGGATAAGAGTTAGAAAGTGCGAGGAGCACAGAGTATTAAGTACAGACATTGGATATGTCTCGAGAATCTGGATGGAAATGCATGGAAGCTAGAATGAGTACCAGCCTAAGTATAGTGAGGCAAATGTCTATGATGGACACACCATTGTACAATGAAAGGGATAAAATTCCTAGAGCAATCCCATGACTGCCGAGAATATTATTCTTCACCAGAGTGGATGTTAAACCCGGTCAAGAACACGAAGGAGAAAGTATCAATGGTATACCCAAGAACGGGAGACATTACGACCCTAAGAACGGGAGACATTATAACCCTAAACGGGACAATCGAAATATGGTACCGCAAGGCGGTGTAGTTAATACAACATATCATAAACATTAGCCAGATGTAATGGCATGACTTAGCAACACCCAGGAACAATCCTTGAGGGGTGCTGGAGTCGACAACAGTTGAACAAAATATCGTGATAGATGCACGAGAGCTAAAACAAACCCTCGGTTAGAATACTGAAGGGATCACACTTAACAGGGGATACCCTAAATTTCCAAAAGGCAACAGGATATTGCTTAAACGACCTTCCATGAATGGAAGCACAATGCAACAACCTTATCATGAAGTCCAGTACCACCGCCAAACCATGGATGGTGTACGGGAAGTTTGACTTAAATGAACAGCCTACAAAGAGCATAGCTCGAGGCAATGTGGCTTATAAGCCATGAATCAAGTACGTTGTGTAGATTTAAACGGTTGCAAAACCAGCATTGAATAGCAAGAAGAATCACCGAGAAGGGCGCTAGTAAGAGAAGGAAAGATATTATTTCACACAAATGAACAGAGCGGAGAACGAACCACTTATACTAGGAGTGGGGATACCTCTCATTATTGTGAGACCGCTGGAGTGGGGAATATATGGACCCTTCAGAAAGAGGATTCCACCTAGTAGAATATTGAAGTTTGGGCATGTGTTGTTGCCAAGGAACAATGTGAAGAAGAAAAAGAAATTTCCAAGATAAGTATGAAGAAAGGAGCTTTTATAGCAATTGTTGAAAATCGAAGAGTAATCCGTTAGAAGAAACATTGTATGTGTAAAATGTAAAGTGTAGAGTGAAACACGCTCATGGAGCACAGAGACAAAAAGAATAGCATATTCTGTAATCAGTCAAGTAAATGGCGAACCACGGTATAAATGGTGGGAATACGTGAGCGGAAGCTGACTTAGTAGCAGATGCAATGTAAACTAATATTGTATAATGAGTATGGTGCGCAGCAACCGACCAATATGTGAACTTAGTCAGACAATGATATGGAGTATAAAGAGGAATTATGAAGTAGACTAAGTGGAGATAAGAAAGCAAGAGATGGTAGATAGACTGGGCAGTTAAGCCCGTAGCCTATACCACGTGATGAAAGATCTCATGGGTAAGACATTGCTCATTCCTATTACAGTTGCATAAGGAACCAGAAGCGTATCCTCAGTGGATCAGATTGATAACAGAGGTGATAAGCTTTGGGATAGGAGTACCCAATTGCTAAATAAACAACCGTATTGGATACGGAAGACTTGTAAACATGCCAATGAACGTGGTGCAAGCCAGTTAAGTGAAAAGCTAGAAATGAAACTGTGCGGCTGTTGGCCAAAGAAGCACGAAGAACGTTGGACACACCAACAACCACAACAAATGAATTCCACTGCAATGAAATCGGGATGAAGCTTATAAGTGCTATAAGGACCGATGCATAGAAAATGCAAGGTCGTACAAGTAAAAGAATTCTTGTACAAAATCAGTTAAGTGAACATAATTCAGAAGCCACTAACAACAGAGGAAGCACTACACATTAGGTAGTAGCTCAACCTCAACTGACAATAAGTCGGAGGAACCAAGTGAATAATCACGAAGGTATACATCGGTAAACGAAAAGATTTCCAGAGAACTGGATAGAAAATCTATAACTCATCGAATTAGCATACAGTAAGAAATACCACGCGTCGATCGAGAAACCTTTATTCCCAAGATAAAAGGGATAAAAGGGAGATGTGTAATACATTGAGAATAACAAAAAGGGCAAATCAAGCTCTAAGTTATCAGGGTCACGCAGCGGAAGCTAGTGAGCCATAATTCCAAGTTAAATATACCTAGTGAGTATGAGTAAATGGCTAATTATCAATGCCTTGAAGCCGAATGGATAGAACCGAATTCGGTTATGAGTTAAATAAACTCCAATGAGAATTCTTGGTGCAGGGACTAAACCGTCAATATGGTTAAGTTCCTTTGACCAGAATACATTGTATAATAGACTACATGGAAGTTAGGACACTCCATGACGCCCGAATTGGATGAACCAATGTTCAATTTACACATGGTAGATTACGTGGGCGTAATCCCTTTTAAGGAGGGTAGAGCGAAAAACAGTTTAGCGTAGGTTTTACGTATTAAGTGCGTAAACTAGGATACGCAAAGCACAAAGGAATTCGTTTTGATGATTAGTTTTGAAACCACTACAATGGACGAGCAACGGTCCTAAGTGGCTGGTAGGACGTTGGTAGTGTGTGTTTTGTATTTTTCCAAGGGCAGTGGGATATGAGTAGTCTTGTGTCAATGTGGATGACCAGTGAGTGCCTGAGGATATCTAGATGTCCAAACGTTTTGATCAGAACCAAAGGACAGTGGCAAGAAAGGGTAAGTGCCATTAGTCATGACGGCCGTGAACCAGAAAACGTAAGTGTTCAAACGTGACCGGTTCATGAGGGATCACTCGACATGGGAGAGGATGATACCTTCTTTATCTTCGGATGGACCCCATGGAGAGAAGGAATGAATATTTTTATTGCTATGCATGCAGTGGCCTGTTGTGTGGATGTGTGGTATACATCGAGATAGACCTGTGAGTCTGTAAGGTTATATAGAGATTATGACCTTAGCATATAATACCTATGAGACTAACTATATTAGATTCACCAATTTTGAGGGCAAAGTTCTTTAAGGGGGTAGATTGAAATACCCTGAACTTAAATATGGTGATTGAATTATTCTAATATGAATTTTAGATTCCTAATGATGCTTAAAGACCCTTGGTGAAGAAAGTAAAACCAAAAGAAAAGAGAAAACGCTTAAAAAGCGTAAAACATGAAAATGAGCGTTATGCAACCATAGGAGGTATATGACCTCGGTTAAGGTCCTAGATGGATTCCTAAGGCTTAATTATTCCTAAATAACATGTGGGAACAAGTTCCGAAGAAAACACATCCATATAGTGGGTTAAAAATGCAAACGAGCCTTAAAGCATTTTTTTGAGAAAACCCGAAAACGTGACTTTAAGTGGTCAAACAGACCCGTAAAAGCTATAGTTGACTATATAAATATAATTAAATATTATTTGAATCTTAATAACCATTAAAATTAAAGAAACAAGAAAATCCGATTAACGGGCCCGGTTGGTGAATAGTGCTAAACTGGGAAATTAACGGGCGTTATTACGAAAAGACAAAACTACCCCTGTCTATGTATAAAGGGGGCCGGTTTTCTTATGGGTATTCAACACCCTCTCTTAACTAATAACTAGCTTATTAGTCAAATAAGTCAAAGAAAGCAAAAAGAAAAAAGTAAAACGGTACAAAAGTAAAAGGGTCCTCTCTCTCCTCCCATTTCTCTCTTCTCTCCCCTTCCTTTCTTCTTCCCCCACCATGAGCTCTCTTCTCCCTTCCAAAGATGGTGATTTTGAGCTCCCATGGAAGCCCTCTTTCCTTCTCATGCCCAAGCCACATTAGAGCTCCAAATGAAAAACAAATCACATATTCTTACTCCTTTCACCAAGGGCTACCTTCCCCTCTTTTCAAAATCCCGAAACCATGAAGTTGAACTCCATGGGTATAGCCCATTTGAAGAGTTGGAGTCTCGTCTTTCATTTAAGGTAAGAAGATTCAAAGAAGAACTCATTTTTCTCCATTCTCTACCTTGGCCGATTTCAGCCCTTAATATGGAATTTTATTTCTTTGTTTGAGCATTCATTCAAACCTCCAATGGTGGTTGGAAGCCCTCCTTTGATTCATGAGCAAAAACCCATTCTAGGGTTCCAACGGTAAATCCCTAACTTTGTGCTCTAAGCACCTTCCTCGTGTGTCCTAGGTCAATTGCTGAATCTAGGTATATTGTTTAGTGTTTAACTCCCCCATTTGGGTGTTGGTCTAGAGAATTGGGAAATGTGATTTTCCTTGGCCGATTTGGGAGTCAAGGGAAATGGAGAAGAGACAAAGAAGGATTGGAAAAAAGAACACCTGGGAGCTTAAGGTAAGAAACCTACCTTAATGTACATCCTTATTGCTTTTAGAATTTGGATGGGAATTGAAAAAGATGAATCAAAATCTGAACCGGAAATGTGTTTGATTGATGTTAGAGAGAATTGTGAACCTTGTGTTCATTTAAGGGCTTAAGTGCTATTGCCATTGAGATTGTTGAGCTATATTATGATTGGTGAATTTTCAATGGAAATTTATGTGCTGGTAGGATCCCTTGTGGATGTGGCTAGTGAATGAATTAGGAAATGAATGAAATGATGCATTGGGCATGTTAGAATTGTAGGTGAGTTATGACAAAATTTGTGTAGAAACTTATGGAGTTTAGGTGTTTTTAAGGGTGAGAATAACCTAAGGATTTACTAGGTGTTGTAAGAGATTTATTTGGGTTAGTTGATCACCCTAGGATGTTGGTGTAATGCTTGGCTTAAGTTAAGTGAAAATCTGTAGCAAAAATGGTGTTTTAGTGTTTTGAATTCCTATGAAAGAACTAGTGTACATGACCTTGTAATGGAGGATGGATTTGGGAGCTAGTGATGCATTTGCCTTGGAAGAATTTGGAATGGTCAAATTGGTTGAGAATAAGGTAAAAACTGTCAAGGGAAGTTTGGGAATGCACTAGTGTGCAAAAGTGTTGAAATGGAATTGAATTGTAGAAATTGGTAGAATTGAACAAGAATTGGATAATGAGTTTGAGCAACGGTTTAAGAAGGTTTAAGGTGTGATTAAGGTGCGTAAACATGTTAGAAAACATGTGTAAGGATTAGGAAAAGATTGGGTATGAAATAGGGGTTCAAATGGGATTGAAAAATGTCAATGTAACAGCTTTTTAGCAGGGTCCGGGACCTAGGTTCGGGACAAGGTCCCGGACAACACTTAAAAACATGCCGAGAGTACCTAGCCAGACCTAGTCCGGGACTTAAGAGAGGGACAAGGTCTCGGACCACCTTATAAAATCAGCCGAAAGTTTAGGCTTGAGTTGGTCCGGGACTTAGGGTCCGGACCAAGTCCTGGACCACCCCAAAAATTCACCTGAGGGTGTTTTAAAGGCATTTAAAGATGGGAAATTGAATGGTATTGGTTTTATATGATGATTAGGACTTGTTGGTGTCTTGTAAAGGTTCTTAGAAGTATGAAAAAGTTTGAGAAGTGAATGAGAAAGTTGAGAACTTAGGAACACTGGGAAAAATTAAGATAAACGAGATAACGGGGTTAACTACGGGAGTACTAGTTGTTTACTTACCATGCTACCCTAATGTTAATAAAACCCCCTTGAAATGTCATCAGTGAATCGAGTATAATCCGGGGAATGTGAGGTGACACGGTAGAGTAATTCCATGGTGAAAGGTATGGTTTTCTTGCAACTTGTGTCCTACCGAGTTTCAGTCGGCTTGTGTGCTGTTTGCTTGTGTGCCGACCTAAACAAGATAAAAGCAAGAAAATGTTTATTGCATTTGGCATGAATATCTTGATGCATGTTGTGTGTGCTAACCACCCTTGTATGATTGTGTGGTCTAACCTAATGTTATGGACCGACTTATAATGAGTATTGTTTGGTTAGTGACTCATAGAAAGAGTTGTTCTGTAAAACAATGTAAACGTGGAAAAATGCACAAAAACTATCGATTAAAGAATAACGGTAATACAACCTAACGAACTCACTAGAACGTAAGAGAGATGTTCCAGATTAGTAAACTCCAGTTAACGGTTAGAGAACCGAATTGAAAGAACCCATGAAATAATTAATACTGGAAAGATATTAAGAAATCTCTATTAAGAGAATGATGATACTTCAAAGATATGAACTCTTGAGAGAAGTAAAAGAGCTATAAGGGACCGTCAAACTCCCTTTAAAAGATAGTCAACCCACAATATAAGGATCCGACCAGGAACGAGAAAATTTCCCGAACATACAAGTATTCGAAACGTTGGGGAAACCCTTAAATCTGATAATACTAGAAGTTGAGAAAAGCCCCTAAGCTATTAGATGATATCGAGAGAGATACTTCTAGGCTAATCTACATGATTACAATATAACTCCGAGAAAGGGGTATTTGGGAAATAGAGTAGTGTGGTAGAGAAACGAACGTTTGTGAATTTGAGGAACTAAGAATATAGCTCCGTTTGATAGTCGAACCTTCCCACTATGCTAGACCTGGAGTAGGGTCGAAACCGGGGAAGTAAGACTAGTATTTGAAAGCCCGGTGGTGAGTCTTGTGTATGACTCTGCCCGGAGGTCATGGGTAATGACTTAAAAAGTATCCAAGAGAAGAGTACTTGAGAAATGAGATTAAGACTTGTAGTATCTGTGAACCAAAGAGAATTGAATAAGAGTAACCTAAGAGAATGGGTAAGACAATGAATGAAGTGATTAAGGCATTAGTGAGGTAGAAACCCTCAAGGCCTAAGAGTAAATTAAAGTATGCTAACCACCTTGATGTGTTAGTAAGTGTTTGTATTCCATGATTGAATACTGATTGTGAATGTGAGCATGATTTATGTTTATTGCAGTTCATGTCATGATTTAAATAAAATAAATCGCATGCGTAGACGATAATTAGTTGGGTGCGACCCGGTAGTTGCGGGTTGCACGACTACCATACCAGCAAAGGTGTTAAGCCCATTTGGGGTCGCCCATTACTTTTCAGGTACATTGGAGTAGATTAACGTTCAAAAGTAGAACGGGGATGCTGGTAGTGCATGGGTAGTTGATTTAAGAACTATTGTTTTTTATTGTAATTGTTTTATTGTAAGTCCGAAATGTTATCGGCAAGTTTGAGGATTGTATAGACTCGGTATAAATTTGATTAGAGGATTGTACTTGTATAAGAATCGGTACAGGAATGAAATGTAATTGTTTTGTATAGAGTACTCGGTGTTCTGGTCCATCAGACCAATATTGTAATGGAATTTGGCCTTGTTAGCCACGTGGCGGGTTAACGGCATTGTATCACCCACCGTTTGTAGTAAGGATTCCGTTGCTATTCTATTGATGATTGAGACGGTTTAAGAGATAATGACGTGATTAGCGGTAGGGGTGTTACAATAACAGGCAAGGACACGGAAGCGTAGACATGCAGACACCCACAAATCCCAACGAAAACCAAACCTAGCTCTGATACCATTAAATGTAATTACCTCAAAACCACCCTGGTTGAGAGACCGTTATACACCGCACGCTTATTACCTAAGACACGTAAGGCTACACTATTGAAACCCCAAAACAGAACGAATGCTCATATATTACCAAAAAATGATTACAAAATGTCTTTACAATACACAGGCAAAAGCCAAACAAAAATAGAAAGCATAATCTAACTACAACTTGGCACCATGGCCAAACAAGCTAAATACAAAACTCAAATTCCAAGTCGAAAAGTAGAAATTAAATCTCCAAGCACGAACTAAAACCTGCAAATCAGACGGAGATAGGGGTGAGCAAAACTATAGCTCAGCAGGTGATAAACTTCATCAGCTAAGCATGCTCAAAACCGATACAAAACATACATATATATATACATATACAAAGCACTTAGCCAGAGCAAAATTAGAGACAAAATGGAAGTGTTTCAAATAGACAGAAGTCTAAAACATAAGGAGCTAAGCGGTGGTCAAAACATATACTTAAAAGCAGAAGGTAAACTGATGACAGAAGCTTAATATAATTAGAAGCTTACAACTCAAAAGCTTAAACAAAGTCAGAAGCTTAGCAAAATAAGAAGCTTTACAAAGATGAATGCTTAACAAAGATGGGAAGCATACAGCAGTCCATCTATAACCAAACACAGAGTGAGAGCAGACGAAGTAAAGCACTTTTCAAAATAGAGACGTTCAATGATAGAGAGCACACAACAGTCTGTCACGAACTAAAACAGTCAGATCAAACAGAAGTAGAGTACTTAACAAATCAGAGGTTTCCAGAAGACAGAAATCACACAGCAGTCTGTCAAGTACAGACATAAAAAGATCAGACAGAAGCAGAACAGAGTACGGACAGAGGTAGGACCCTAGTGATCAATGCATACAAACAGAACGGAGCGAATCCGTGAACTGAACGAGGAAACATCACTCGTGAACAGAATAGGTGAGACACATGTGAACATTACAGAGGAGACACCCATGAGATTACAGAAGGACGTCCTACGCAACGTGCTACGGGATAGCTAGACCCAGCCATCCATGGCTCAGACACAAAGAAGTCTAAGTCCCAAATCAGAAGATTAATCAAACAGACAGAAGCCTTAATCAGAACAGGATGAAGGGCTGGATCATATCAAACGGATCAGAAGCCTTTAGAAATACAGAAGTCATATACCGACTAGCAAACACGAAAACCAAACAGAAGCATAGAAGCTCAAACACTCTTTTAGAGCAAATCAGAGTTCAAAGGCTTATTGAAGACTTTCAAATCAAAATACACATTTACATGTGCTAAAACATATCAAAATAGATAGTACTCAGAATAAGGAATCTAATGCCGCAAACAACACTCAAAACAGAGCTCAAACAAAGAAGTTATACAAAAACAAAGGTCGGTCCGAACATGCGTCCGACCTTGCATGTTCGGACGTAAGCCGAGAGTCAGAAAGTCTGCCCGTGCATGATGTCCGAACTTCAATGTTCGGACACATGTTCACACACAGCGAAAAATACAAAATCAACTGCGGAAATCAGCCAGAACCAAGCCACAAATCCTCCACAAAACATACATAACTTATTGTAGCAAAATAGCCAATCGAAAACACATTTCCAAAATCAACCAAAATCAATCCAGAAACATCACAATCAGAGGAGCACATAAACATATACGGAAAACGAAAAAAAATCAGAAATCCCCGTGGTCGAACACATACAACTAAAGCAATGAAATCTTAGAGGACTCAACACATCAAACTCCTCGAATCTCCACTCGCAATCACGAACGCTCAAACCAATCGAAGGAAAAACAACACCAGAAAGAAGAGCGAACAACCAGAATGGAGAATGGAAACCGAACTTAGATTCACCAAGCACCAAATCAATTGAATTGCACATAAGTTATCTCGTGGATAGTAGAGCGAGATTACAATTGTGGAAGGAGGAAGAATGAACGTGAAATAAAATTGAGGAAGGAGGAAGGAAAATTATAATAATAAATAACTCCTCCAACTCCTTAATTAATAATGAAACAAAAAGGACATCTTTAGCCCTCCTTCATCGAGCCAACATAATAATACTAGGATAATGTCATAAAAAACATTATTATAAGACCGAAATTAATAAGAACTCCCTTTGCGAATTAGAAAGTAAATAAAAAAAATTCGGGGAATAACATTGTAGGTTATAAAATTAGTCCTTTTATACCTAAGAAATTATATAAATGCATATTTGAACTTTTGACTAAAGAGCCAATGACATATGAGTTGGAAAAAAAATAAAATGAATTTGAATACCCCTGACTTAAATATGGTGATTAATTATTCAAATATAATATTTAGAGGCCTAATGATTCCTAAATAACATGTGGTAACAATTCCCGAAGACCATATAGTGGGATAAAAACACAAATGAAGTCTTAAAGCACATTTTTCGGGAAAACCCGGAAATGTGACTTTACGTGGTTTAAAGAACTTGTGTATTATATTCAATCATGTAACTATAATTAAACACTAATGAAGCTCTAGGAACCATTAAAAAATAAAAAAAATCCGGAAAGTGGCTTCGATTGGTGAATAGTGTCAAACGGAGATTTATGGGTGTTATTTGCTAAAAGACCAAAATGCCCTCCTTTTCCCAGCCTCTTTAAAACTGGCGCCTTTCCCCTCTTGCATAGGCCACATTTTTCCCCATCTCTCAGCCAATTGGCTCCACATTAGTTAGAAGGGACAAATTTAATAAAGTAAAACAAGTACATATTGCTTTTTCACACTCTCTCTCTCTCATTCCTTCTTTTTTCTTCCATTTTTCTTCCTTATTCAAAGAGCCTCTGTTGTTTCTTCTTCTTCCTGGTGGTTTTGGAATTCTCCAACCAGCCTTGAGCTTCTCTTCCTTGTTCAAGGCTTAATTAAAGCCAAAACAGCACAAATGTACATATTCTTGCTTGTCTTGTCATGGAGCTTCATCCCACCTCTCAAAATCCTCAAACTATGAAGTTGAACTCCATTGGAGGAGCTCTACTTGAAGGAAAAAGCAGCACATCTTGAGCTAGACCACCTCTTGGTTGGTTTAAGGTAAGGAAGAGCCTTAAAACACCCCTTACCCAGCTTTCATTGTGGCTGAAAATTACCATGCTTTGAACACCATTTCTTCTCCTTGTGTTAGCTCTGTTTCACCTTCAAGAGAGTAGTTGGAGCCTTGCTTGACTGGTAGCCAGAATACTTCACTTGGAATTTGGAAGGTAATCCTCTTTTTAGTGCTTTAAACACTCCATTTGCATCCTAGGGTTATTCCAAGAGATTAAGTGTTTACTTAGTGCTTATTGTGTTCCTTGGGCATTGGTATGTAGCTTAGAAAGAAAAATCCCACCTTGATTGGTTTTAAACAAGAACAAGAGAAGAAAGAAAAAAACAAGAAGAAAGGGGGAAAAAAAGGAAAAGAGAACTAAAGAGTTCTAAGGTAAATGGCTCACCTTTAAACTGATTTTTGATTGCCTTGTGGCAGTAGACCTACATTGCTTTATGTTGAAGTTTATGGGACTTGGATCCAAGTCATTTAAGATTATTGCACCTTGACATTATTGTTGTGAGTGTGCTGAATTTGGTGTGTTGTTAGTGTCCAGGATGGATATGGTTGTTAAACTGATTTAGGTGAATGGTATGATGCATTTGGACATGCAAGAATAGTAGGGAAACTATGGAAAAATTTGTGTAGAAACCAAGTATTCTACGTGTACTTGTGAGTAGGAATGTCCTAGGGTTAACTAGGTGTTTTTAGAGATCAATTTGGTTAAATAATCACCTTAGAGCTATAATTGGAAGAAAGTTATGTAGTTGGCTAAAACTTGGAGTAATAAGATGTAAGTTGCATACTAGTAATGCGTTAGTTGTGAAACAATAGAATTAGTAAAGGTTGTGAGCAATTGTGCATCTTAGAAACCTACGAAACTAAGTTGAAAGTGTTAGGAAATAAGAGTGGGAATTTGTGTATATAATCAAGATTAAGTGATAAGTTTAGTCAATGGATTAGGAAGGTTTAAAGTGTTATTATAGTGTTAGGACATGCTAGGATACATGTGGAGATTTTGGAAAAGAAATGGGCAAAAGAACAAGTGAGAACAATAATTGAAACTGTCAAAATGTTATAGAGTTATAGCAGGGTCCGGGACTTCACCCTTGTATGAGGTCCCGAACCATGCATCAAAATCCACCGAGAATTGCAAGTTAGGGATGGTCCGAGACCTAGGACCGGTACAAAGACTCGGACCACCCTATAGAAACTGCTGAGAATAATGCTAGAGACTTGGTCCGTGACTTAGGACCGGTATAATGTCCCCAATCATAGTGAAAATCCTGCCACAAGTGACTTAGGGTAAGGTTAAAGACCCGGACCACTTGAAAAATTCACCCGAGAGTTGCCACCAGTGATGGTCTGGGACTTAGGGTACGGACCATGTCCCGGACCAACATCAAAAAATCAAACATGAGTTTAATTAAGAGTGTAGAATGGATGGGAATGAGTTGTTTAATGTCATGTAATGGTCATTAGAGGTGTGAACAAGTATAAGATATAATGAGAAGTGAATAACTTATGTGATTGAGTTTGAACTATAATGAGTTAGTAGTTATTAATCGGGAACCATTAGTGATGAAATGAACTAGGTTAAGCAAAGAGAATTAACCACCCGACTTAATGAATATTATAGGATTGGAGTAGTTGGACTCCGGAAGAGAGTGGACTACCGACGACGACGGTGAACGGTATAATTTTCTCATGCCCTGTATACTAACAAGGTTACCACAATTTGTGTGATTGTGTGTTTATTTGCAATCACCTATTCAAGATAAATGCACGAATATGGTTAATGCATTTCCTTTATGTCTTGTGATTGACTATCCATTTGATTGAGTTGTGACTAACATATTAAGTTTGTATAAATCATGAAAGACATAAATGATGGTCGTATAATTTAACAGCTCAAAATATGCAAGAGTTCTGACCATAACGTATTGACTGTAAGATTCTCACTGACTCTCTAACTTTGTGATTTTCCTAACTCTGAGAAAATGGGTAATGAAATAGAGAATTCCTAAACTCCCTGGCCTTCTACCCTAATCCCTAGTCAGATTCCAATTCTTCCTGTACCTCGTCGAATTACCTTGCTACTGTGTGACCGAGCCTAAGAGAGAGTGAGAGAGAGAGTCGTGAAGACAGGACAATGCAACAGTATGTAGCCTCGAATGTTAATTGTCCTTTATTGTGGGATTAAACCCCTATTTATAGTGTTTTTGCTGCTAGATCGAGAGTTGCCAGCCTGTCTTTCTTTTTAATTGCCAGGCTGGCATTTACATAAGCGAGATATTTAACTACCCATCCGGCCGGGTCACATTCTGATCCGGCGATACTCCTTATTCTAAGCTATTCCTTCCAGTCACATGAGACCGGATGTTTTATCTTTCCTTATCCTTGTACTTTTTCCCTCTTCATCAGTCCCACAAGTTCTACTTTTGGTCCTTAAAACGTAAAAAGTAGAACTTCTTAGCGTATCCCCTTGTTTGTTTTTTTGTCGCTACGGCCTCTTGCTCTTCTGGCCGTCACCTCTCTTTAGTCCCACAAGTTTTTTTTCTTTTCCGAGTCACGCCCCGGCCCGTGCTTAGCTCGTGCCTGCCCCTTTTTGATGCGGAATTTGCAGAGTCGTTTTGTGCCAACGCCTCATTTCCAGGAAGGTGCAAGGTCTCCCTTTTATTTTTCATTAACTGGGCGGGAATCGCTTTCTTCAAAGCTCCAGTCTCGATCTCTTTCAGACATCTCTCTCCCTTGCTTGCCCAGACTTCGTCGCTTCTTCTCTTGCGTCTTGCTTTCGAATCCTTCCACCTCTTTGCTTCGTCTCTGTTCCCTGTTTTCTTACTCCGATGGCCTCGTCTAGCTCGAAAAAGAACAAGGCCGCAGCGAATTTTGTCCCTGCTAAAGAGGCGATTCAAGGCACTTTTTCGCCCCAAGGGTTTCGCCCCACCTATTTGAAGTCTACCGAGCCCTTTTCTGCTGATCGAGAACCTTCTTCATCTTCCCTGGATACTTCCTCCCTTCTCTCCTGTTTAAAGGATGTCGAAGTCCCACTGGGTACTTGTATCTATCTTCCCTCTCCCGATTCACATCCCCATGATAATTTTGGACTTGGGTACGCGTTTATGGATTTCTTCTCCCGCGGCCTGACTGTGCCCCCTCACCCATTTGTTCTGGGTTTTCTGATTCGGCGCTGTGTATGCTCATCTACACCCGAAGGCGATTTCTTACCTTCACGCTTATGTCCTCCTTTGTGAGGAGAACAGCATTCGGGCGGAAGCAACCGAGTTCGCCCAGTTCTACTGCACAAGGGACGATCCTGATAGCCTGACCATCAAGGCGAAGGCCGGCTTTTCCCTTTTTGACTACAAGAAGGCATCTTCCGGGTGGAACTCCCGATGGTTTGTCATTGTTCCACCTCCAGGCCGATTTTTGGGAGTTCCCTACTGTTCCTCGATTCCGAAAGGCCAATTTAGCTGCCCCACCTCCCCGGCGCAAGAAATGCCTATCTCGAAAATCCTGAAGATGGTGAGCAGGAAGCAGCCTACGGTCTCCCAATTTTTCACTCCGGCGCGCCTGAACTCATTGAAGAAATATCACAGTAAGCTTTACTTAATCAATTTTTCTTAAGTTTTTACCTTTTTCCGTTTTCTTACTTTTTGCGTCGTTCTGGTAGATTTCTTTTCTAGAGGAGATAAGGTGGGGCCCTTCAACAGTTGGAATTTTGTTAACTTCAAATGGGCGACAAGCAAGTCGATTACTACGCGTCTGTCGACGCGGCTGTTGATGCGGCCACAAGGCTCCTCGGAGATGCCTCCTCTTGCAAGAGGAAACAGAGAGGCGATAATGACAAGGGCCATTCCGGCCAGAAGAAAAAGAGGATTACTGAGTCTCCAGCCCGGTCGAGCGGTGGGTGATTTGCCAGGTAAACTTGGCACGTGAGTCCAGGGTCGGTGCGTCGCGCTCTCCCTCTTACTCCGATTCAGGCCAGGGATCTGTCTTTCGTGCAGGGCAGGGGGCTGGTCACCCAACCCTATTTGTGAATTGTTTCCTGACTTGGCAGGATATTTTTCTTCCGATCCGGCCACGGTGTGTCTTGGAAGATACTACCTACGTATTGCTCTTCCTTATTTGAGGGAAACTTTGGCCTCTCCTTTTTTGTACATTTTACGCTGACCTCTCCTTTTTTTTTTAGGTTCTCAAGATGCTCCCATAACCGTACTGAACAACGAGGTTGCTTGTGGCCCAGTCCCCCCACTTCTGTGTCCGGCTTCCGGTACTCAAAGACTTCGGAAGAAGACAACATCAAAGCCGAAAGCGGTTTTAACGGAGAGTTTTTCTGAAACTGAAATGGACCGTGAACCTCCTGGACCTCAACTCACATGATGTTCCTGGTCGTGAATCAGTACCCGACGGGGTGAAAGAATACCGTCCTGTACCCGAGAACCCAGAACTTCGAAGCAAGCAGAGGGAAGACAAGCAAAGGGGGGACATTACTGCCTCCTCCTCCCTCCTCCCCTCCTTTCAGGGGAGTTTCAACCGGTTCTTCCCAGAAGGAGGGATGCTGTACTATCTTGGGCAACCCCGCGCAAGATCTCCTTTGACGCTCTGATACACCACGAGCCTGGAAGGAAGCGATAAGCTGTCCATCATCCGACGGGATCTTCGCACCCTCCGTCCTTGATTTACTAACTGCCACAAGGAGAAACGAGGGCCGGGAGCGGAGGAGCTGATGCTATTATGCGCCATTCCATTCCATGGGAAGAGGTCTTCAACCTGATGTGGCAAAGCATCTTTTCGAGTAAGCGCCGTCTTCCTCCCACCTTCTCACATCCTCTTGACATTCTTAAGCCTTTGTATGTTTCTTCTCTTAGGTTATGTCAATGGCCCAAGCGCCGAAGTTCAGACTCGGGATCTTCAGTTTGACCTGCAACTGAAAAAATCGAGCCAACAATATTGAAGCTGAGTGAAGCAAACCCGTTCCAGTCATGATACCTACATGGATCACGTAAATTATGAGATTGACCGCAAGGTGAAAGAAAGGACAGACACTCTAAACAAGGACTGCGGTCATCTCGCAGGTGTGTACATCTTCGAGACGAATATGAATTGAAGTTAAAGAACTTGCGGGAAGAGATGTTCGCTCTGAGAAACCCAGAACCTCCACACAGAGAGTATCCTGAAACAGGTATACTGCAAAACCTTCCGGCGAAAAGGATGCCTTGATACCAAAGCATGCTTTGTCTGACTTGGAAGTTTTGTTTGCGGCAGGTACAACAGCTGCTCACAGAGGGATTTGGAATCCCTTACTTCAGATAAGTTTTACTACTTGCAGACCTGAATACCGCCTTGAAAAAAGTCGAGTCCCTGAGGAGTGACAAAAAGCTTTGGCCAGGCAGATCGAAGCTTTAGTGGAAGATAAAGCCAAACTTATCAAGATTACTGAACTGACCGAGGAAAAGAATGCCTGGATGCAGGCTCGGACCGCCTTTGACCAAGAGAAGCAGTTCTTAATGGAAGAAAACACGGCTCTCTCTACCGGTAAAGCTGCTCTGCAGCCGAGAAGGCTTCTCTGAAGAAAAGGTGAAGGCTTTAGAGGAGGCCATGCCCTCCCTCAACCCGAGAGTGCTAAGGTTCGGCCAAAGGTGAGTCTTATCGGCCTCTTGTCCTGCCGTTTCCATCCTCAATGCCTTATTCTTACCGTTCTTCTGCTCTCTTCTCTTTTTTTTTGGAAACAGATTCTGAAAATCCTTTAAACATGTCGAGAAACTCAGCAATCGCATCGACAAGCTGAATGAGGAGCTTTCTGGCTGCGGGTTCTGACCGCGATCTCTACCGAGCTCAGGTTTTTACAGCTCGAGAGATGTTGCTAAGCATACACGCTCGTCCCCGACCCAAGAGGAGCTGAAGAAGCAAGGAAAATTATTTGCCCATTTGAAAAAGGCTTTCGGCTCCCAAAGCCGGAAGATCACGATCGTCTGTCGCCAACCATCTCTAAGTACTTTGAAGAGGGGGGAAGTGCTGGATGACGATTTGTATAGTGAGCTGGAGTTTGACAATGTTGCTCGGAAGAGCAATTTTGAAGACTTTGAGAAGTTCGGTCGTCTCCCTGGTGAGACAGTCTTTGGACCTGGCCAAGCTTCCTTTCTTCCCCCGATAGTGGAGTGCGTCAAGGGGTTGCTGGTTCCCACCAGGCCGCTGGGAGATCTAATTCTCAGGAGAGTGTGTCCAACCCGGTCGAAAGGTCTGCTGCAAAAAAGCCTGCTCAGAAATAGATGTTTTATAGATAGAGTAGTTTTTAGTGTAGGAACCTTGTATAGTTGTACTCTGGATTACTGTTTTGGTAATGTCTTAGCGCTTTGCCTTTACCACTTCTTTTGTATCCCTTAACTGTTTTAAGTTACTCTCTATGAGTTGGCTTTATATATTTCTCATTTGGCTTTATCCGGAGCGACCGGATTTCCAAATGCTTTATAAGCCTCCCCTTTATTTATACGGAAGATTTTATACCTTCGTTCAAAGCTTTCAAGTAAATTCCTAGACATTATAGGCACGCTGGCCGGATGATACATTTCAAGGCGTGATAGCCTGTAGGCACGCTGGCCGGATGGTACATTTCAAGGCGTGATAGCCTGTAGGCACGCTGGCCGGATGTACATTTCAAGGCGTGATAGCCTGTAGGCACGCTGGCCGGATGGTACATTTCAAGGCGTGATAGCCTGTAGGCACGCTGGCCGGATGGTACATTTCAAGGCGTGATAGCCTGTAGGCACGCTGGCCGGATGGTACATTTCAAGGCGTGATAGCCTGTAGGCACGCTGGCCGGATGGTACATTTCAAGGCGTGATAGCCTGTAGGCACGCTGGCCGGATGGTACATTTCAAGGCGTGATAGCCTGTAGGCACGCTGGCCGGATGGTACATTTCAAGGCGTGATAGCCTGTAGGCACGCTGGCCGGATGGTACATTTCAAGGCGTGATAGCCTGTAGGCACGCTGGCCGGATGGTACATTTCAAAAAACTTTGCCTCAAAAGAATACCTCATTTTATTGCTCTTTGTAAAAAATGCTTTTATACATAAAACTTTTTAAGGCATTCAGCATGCCAAGAGTGAGGCAACTCGCATCCTTCGCTGTTTTTCAGGCGGTAGGAGGCTCGCCCTGTTCGCTGCTGTATTATAAACGGTCCCTCCCACTGAGGCTCTAATTTCTTTGGCTGTTTTACCTCTCGAAGAACCAGCTCTCCCGGAGCAAAACCCCTTTCCCTCGTTCTTTGGTTAAAATATCTTTCCACTTTCGCTTTATCCCTTTCCATCCTAACCTGGGCCATGGCCCTGGTCTCTTCAAGCAGGTCAAGGTTGTCTTTTACCCCTTCATTGTTGTTTTCCTCATCAAAGGATTCCCATCTAATTGATGGGACTATAATCTCAGCCGGAACAATCGCTTCCAGACCGTATGTTAATCTGTATGGAGTTTCTCCAGTTGGACCCTTTTCGGTTGTTCTGTAGGACCAGAGAACCTGAGGTAGCAATTCTGCCCAACCCCCTTTTTTGCTGTCCAACCTCCTTTTTATAGCTTTGACAATTTGTCCATTTGCATTTTCTACCTGGCCGTTCGCTTGTGGATGAGCGACCGATGCAAACCTCAGATCAATCTTCCACTCTTCACAGAACGCCCGGAAGCTATTACAGTTGAACTGAGCTCCATTGTCAGTTACTATTATCTTTGGGATTCCGAATCTGCAAACCACATATTTCCAGATAAAGTCCTGTGTTGTAATAGACCGTTGGCATGGCTTCCACCCATTTGGTGAAGTAATCAATGGCCACATAAATGAATTTGTATCTCCCAGGGGATGCTTCCGGGAAAGGTCCAATGATATCCAAACCCCACATGGCAAATGGGATTGGGGATAGTATGCTTTTTAGTGTGGATGGAGGATTGTGTATTTTGTGCCCGTGTCTTGACATTTAATGCACTTCCGTATGTATTCCTTCGAATGCTCCCTCATTCTTGGCCAATAGTATCCTAGCCTTAGGATTTTGTGAATTATCGCCCTCTCTCCTTGGTGGTTCCCGCAGGTTCCCTCATGTAGCTCTTCCATGAGCCTTGCTCCCTCCTCTATGGTAACACACTTAAGCGCTGGTCTCGCGAATGATCTTTTGTAGAGCTGCCCTTGCTCTAGAAAGAAAGACGCAGCCCTTCGCCTTGTTTTTGCCGCTTCCTTCTCATCTTGCGGCAAGTTTCCGTTTTGTACGTAATCAACAATAGGCGTCATCCAAGACTTGGCTATTGTGCCTGATTCAATGGTGCACACCCGGATTTCTTCCAGACTTGAGCTCGCCTTTATTTCCATCCAGACTTTACTAGGCATTCTCTCGGCCATACTGGCCAATTTAGCCAGCGTATCGGCCTCTATGTTTTCTGCTCGGGGAAGATGTCTTAATTCACATCTCTGAAAGTTCGCCTTTGTCTCTTGGACTTTGGCCAAGTATTTCCCAAGCTTCTCCTCCTTGACTTCGTAAATGTTATCGTTCTGTCGTGCCACTAGCATTGAATCTGAGTATATTTCCAATTCTGCATAACAAACAAAGAGGTAAGCCCCATTTTCCCCTTTTGGAGGTATGTAAAAATTTCTAAGGACACAAACGAGAACTACTGTCTTATTATAAGAAAAAACCTGTTGCCCCTAAGGCAGTGGCGACCTCCAAACCCTGTATGAGAGCTTCATATTCTGCTTCATTATTTGTTACCTCAAAGTCTAGCCGGAACGCAAAGTTAAGAGTTCTTCCATCCGGCGTTTGGACCACTATTCCGGCTCCCGCTCCAGTCTTACATCGAGCTCCATCAACTAAGACAACGTATGGGTTGGTGAACTCTCTTTGTTTTTGGGCAAAGGTTGTTTCGGTTATAAAGTCCGCCAAAGCCTGCGCTTTTATGGCTGTTCGGGGAAGAAAGTGGATTTCGTACTGGGTGAGCTCGACAGTCCAACTGACCATTCGCCCGGATGCATTTGGGTTGTTTGCTATCTGTTTTAGTGGCCAATTCGTTCTAACGAATACCCGGTGTGACTGAAAATAAGGTCGAAGCTTACGAGATGCAACGACTAATGCGAACAATATTTTTTCGATGTTGGTGTACCGGCTTTCTGCTGGAGTTAGGATTTTTCCGGTGTAATATACTGGTATCTCTTTTCTCTCCTCCTCCATTATTAGCACAGCCGCTACCGCCCAATCCGTAGCGGACAGATAGAGATACAAGTCTTGACCGGGCGCCGGAACACCCAGTTTTGGCAATTCTTTGAGCATCTCTTTGATCCTTTCAAAGGCGTCCACACACTCTTGACTCCACTGGAATTTCTTGTTTTTTCGTAAAATACTGAAGAATGGAATTGACTTTTCTTGGAGTTTTGAACAGAATCTTGCTAAAGCCGTGAGTCTTCCGTTCAATGCTTGCACATCTTTAATGTTCCTTGGTGGCGATAGATCGAGGATTGCTTGGGTTTTTTCGGGATCCACCTCAATTCCCCTTTGCCCAACGATAAAGCCCAAGAACTTTCCTTTTGTAACTCCAAATACACACTTTTCCGGATTCAGCTTGATTTGGAATCTGTCTAAGGTATCAAAGGTTTCTCTTAGATCTTCCATATGCTGTACCCAGGAATTACTCCTTACAACAATATCATCAACATATGCCTCTACATTCCGAGTCAACTGTTGTTTGAACACTTTGTCTATCATTCTTTGGAAGGTTGCACCTGCATTTTTTAATCCAAAAGGCATCACCTTGTAACAAAAGGTTCCGGCCGAGGTAATGAAAGATGTTTTTTCCGAATCATCTTCATTCATCCTTATTTGATTATATCCTGAGAACGCATCCAAGAAACTTAAGACAGAACTTTGAGCCGTTGAAGCAACCAACCTATCTATTGATGGTAATGGATAAAAGTCTTTAGGGCATGCTTTGTTTAGATCTGTGAAGTCCACACACATTCTCCATTTACCATTAGATTTTCTAACCATTACAACGTTGGCTAACCACTTGGGATAAGACACCTCTCTGATGAATCCGGCTTTAAGCAGTTTTTGCACCTCAGCGCGTGCCGCAAGGTCCCTTTCTTCTCCTATTATTCTCTTCTTTGCCGGATGGCTGGGTGCTTCGGATCCACTCGTAGGTCATGCTGGATAACGCTTGGGTCTACTCCTGGCATTTCGTCCGTACTCCAGGCGAAAGTTGTCCTTCTTTTTTCCAGGAATCTCATCAGGTGAGTTTGTTCCCCACTGCCGAATGCATTTCCTATTTTAAAAAATTTAGAAGGGTCAGTTTTTAAGTATACCTCTCTTGGTGACTCTTTAGAGGTTCCACAGTCTCCTGTTCTTTGATCCGGCTCTGGCGGGAAAGGGAGCTTTCCTTTGAATTCCTTGTCCGACCCCACTGTTTTGACCATCCCTTCTTCCGGCATTCCCTCCATGATGCGGACTTCACATACTCGAGCCATCTTTTGACTCCCCTTTATGGTTACCACCTTTCCAGCCTTGGTTAGATACTTCATCTTTAGGTGGTGAGTGCTGCATATTGCTTTGAAAGCATTAATCCCTGGTCGACCGAGATACATATTGTATCCGGAAAGTCCTGGTACAATGAAGGCTGTGAGCTTTTCAGTTCTTCGTTCATCTCCCAACCCTAATGTCATGGTGAAGTCTATGCTCCCTGAAGACTTGGTAGAAACGCCCCCAACAAAGCCTCCGAGGACCGCCGAATATGGTTTAATCTTACTTTCTGGAATTTCCAATTTTTTAACTGCCTCGGCAGATATGACATTCGCTCCAGCCCCGCTATCTATCAAGATCCCTTCCATCATCCTGTCATTCACTTGAGCCCGAATGACCAGTGGATCATTGTGAGGATATAACACCCCTTCTTCGTCTTCATCTGTAAAGAAAATCTGGGGAAGATTCTCTCGTTTGGCGATTTTTCTTTCCGGTAGTTCCTGATGTACCGCATGAATATGTCTTTTCCTTTCGTTTGGGGTCAACGGTCCTACCTCCGAAAAGAGACCTGAGAATTTACTTAAGAGAAAAAGTTTATTAGATTTCTATTTTTTCCGAAAGGGAATCACCGGAAAATTTTTACAATATTTGCCTGTTCTGACAGGAAGAGAAAAAAGACCGATTACACAGCTCTTGTCTTATTACCGACATGACTGGTCTTACCTAATACTAGGGAAACAAAAACTTCTCCATCTTCTTACAAACCTGAGATCATACCGACTGATTTGCCGTGGTTTAGCTCAGGGTGGATCTCTTCTTCCTGGTGATTTCGAGATTGATTTTGCCTGCCGTACTGCTTCTGCTGGCCTGCCGCTGCTTTCCCTTGCTCTTCTTTTCTTCCTCGATGACTTAACTCTTTGGCCAGAGTGGCACAATTTGCGGTTCTGTGACTTTTGCAGCCATGATATTCGCAGAAGGCTACCGGAATCTCCCCTGGATAAGGCTTCTTTGGTGGGGGTAGATATCCTTCTTTGACCGCCGCCGCATACCTGCCCGGATCAATCTGAACAGCGACCCTGGCGTTCTGAAACTGAGGTCCCTGGGATGGAGTCTTGTAGTAAGGCTTGTATCTTGAGCCTCCCCCGGATGAACTCCCTGATACGCTGCCAGATGAGCCATTCCCATTCTGCCCCCCTTTTTTCGTTAACCGCCTTGAAGCTGTTTGCCAAATCTCTGGCCTTATTTTCCGCCACTTCTGACTTTAGAAACTCATGAATCATTTCAGCCAGCTCTCCATGGGTTTTTGGGGCTTTCGTTGCGATCTTCCCGGCAAGTCTTGGTTGTGCTAGCCCGTTCCCGAAAGCCTTGATTAGAATCTTCTCATCAATGTCGTCAATTTCGGCTACCTGCTTATGGAACCTTTCACTGAATTCCTTCACCGTCTCCCCCTTTCGCTGTTTGAGATCCATTAGTTCTATTGTTTCTTTCTTGATCTTTTTGCTTGCAGCAAAATATTGCTGGAACTCCTCAGTCAATTGCTTAAAGCTTGAGATCGACTGCGGGGGTCTTGTTGAGATCCAGCCGAGTGCCCTCTTGGATAATGTTCCCGGAAACAGATTGCAAAGAGCGAGAGAACTTATCCCCTGCGTATTCATTGCGAACATAAATTTTTTAACGTGAAGAGCAGGGTCGCCCGTTCCATCGTACTTCTCCACCGTTGGCGCAACGAAGTGGGGAGGAAGTTTCGCCTTCCTGATTCTCTCGGAGAAGGGATAAAGTGTCATGTCAATCGAATCATCCTCCTCGATCTCTTCGCTGACGATCAGAGTTTTCTCTAGCTGCTCTTTTTTCCGGCTGTTGCTCGCTTCGGAGCCGCGGTTCTTGAGCGATTCAAGCGCCTCGGTCATGTCCTCCCATTTCTTCTGGTATTCCACATCTCGCTGCATCAGTTCCTGCTGCAAGACTTCATTCCCTTCCACTATCCTTCATCAATGGTCCTGACTAAGCTCTTTAGCATTTCTTCCAACGCTTGCTTGGAGATCGTGTCTCCAGCCTCCGCTCTGTTATCTTCAGTCACTCTCACATTGTTGATCTCGCCATCAGGTCGGGGTGTCTTTCTTGTTCTTGGGGCCATTCTTCCACGCGCACGCTCCTCGCTTACACCTGCAAAAGGCACAACCTCAAAGTTTCAGGATTTCATTGTTTCGTTCATCATCAAACTACCTCCAGTGGACTCGTGGTTGCTAAGAAAGATCTTGAGCCATTCGTTTCCCACAGACGGCGCCAAAATGAAATGAGAATTCCTAAATTCCCTAGCCTTCTACCCTAATCCCTAGTCAGATTCCAATTCTTCCTGTACCTCGTCGAATTACCTTGTTACTGTGTGACCGAGCCTAAGAGAGAGAGAGAGAGTCGTGAGGACAGGGGCAATGCAACAGTATGTAGCCTCGAATGTTGATTGTCCTTTATTGTGGGATTAAACCCCTATTTATAGTGTTTTTGCTGCTAGATCGAGAGTTGCCAGCCTGTCTTTCTTTTTAATTGCCAGGCTGGCATTTACATAAGCGAGATATTTAACTACCCATCCGGCCGGGTCACATTCAGATCCGGCGATACTCCTTATTCTAAGCTATTCCTTCCAGTCACATGAGACCGGATGTTTTATCTTTCCTTATCCTTGTACTTTTTCCCTCTTCAGGTAACTGGGGGGGTGTGAGAACCCCGATATAGAATCGGTCACGCATGAGAATGAGGAGGCAAGAGAGATTGTTTTCCGAATTCTAGTCGAACCTCCCACCATGGCCTAGACCCTCATGCGCGAAACCCCCGGAAGTAAGGCTAACCTAAAGCCCGGTGGTGAGACTAGACATATCTTTGCCCAGAGGTTAACCGACTTGACTTAAGAATTATTCAAGAGATAGAATAATTGACAAAGTTAGATCAAGACTAGAATGGTTCTTATGATCTAGACAAAAGAGTTAAAACCATCCGATCAAACCGGATAAGTATTTAACTAACAAAGAGATGAGGTTAGAGTTTGAGGAGAAATCTCAATGCCTCGAAGATTATTGAACTGACACTTATGAATTGATTTTCATCTTCAGGTGTTGTGCTCTATGTATGAGTGTTGCTTTTACATGAATGTTATGTTGTTATTATGAGCATGATTTTTTGAAATAAAATCAACTCCATGTATGCGACAAAGTAGTTGGCTTACCCCCGTTAGCACGCGGGGTATGTGAATTTCATGCCAGCAAGTGTGCTGAGCCCCTTGGCGCCAACCATTTTTATTACAGGTACCCGACAGGATTGATTGGTCGAGAGAGAGACCGGGTTGTTGTACTTTTTCTAGCTAGTAATTATTTGGATGGTGTACTAAGTTGTTCACGAGCTTGTAGCCCCTTTTGATTGGCCGGTGTACCACGTTGTTCACTTGCTTATATTTTGGATTATATCGATTTTGATAGACATGAGTAAGGTGTTGTACGCATAGTTGTTTTTGTATAGACTTGTAAGAAGATGATGTGTTTTGGAATATACACTTGTAGTACTCGGTAATCAAACTCTGGTAGATGATGTTGTGGTATACGTATGGAAGCTTGGTTTATTTCTAGTCCATCAGACCGTTACTGTTTTAGTTTAGGCCTTGTTAGTCACATTGGTAGCTAGCGGCATTGTATCACCCACCAATTATATTTGAATTTCCACTACGATTAGCATGACAACCAAGACGACTAGACGATAGTGATAGGATTAGCGGTAGGGGTGTTACAAAAAGTGGTATCAGAGCGTAGTTATGCTCTGATGACGAGAAATTACCGAGCATAGCGATTACTGAGTTAGGAATACAACTTGTTTCTTAATGGAAAAGTAGAGACTTGAGCTTTAAACTCCACACGCATTACCAAGTTTCTTGAATGTCTGAGAAAGACGCTGTAATTGTTTAAACCCAAGACCTTGTGGTCACAGTACCTAATGTGAGTTAATGCTTGTTAAGATGTCAGGCAGAGGGCGAGGCCGTGGCCGAGGACGTGGAGATCCTACTAAGGAGCCGGGAGCGCAGACGGTAGCTGAAAGCATCGCCGCCACTGGGGCACAGATGCTGCCCCTATTGATTATCGCAGTATAGCAGGCACAGCAAACTCAACAGACATAGCCTGACCCACTCCCAACACCCCAGCCCCGGAACTGAATTGGGTGAAGAGCGTAGCTGATCTACGACCTCCGTACTTTAGGGGCAAGAGCAACCAGCCAAGCTCGAGGCTTACATCTCCGAGATGGAAATGACCTTCGAGACCCTCGAGACTCCTGCTGGATTTAGGGTGAGGATAGCTGCATACTATCTGAAAGATGCGGCTATGGATTGGTGGAAACTCGTCAAGGGCGAGTACATCACCGACCCCACCTTCGATTGGGAGGCCTACATCACACTTCTCTGATCTAAATACTATCCGGAGTTTGTGAAGACGAGGAAGCGTCAAGAGCTTGATGCACTAAAGATGACGGATAAGAGGACCATTGAAATGGTATAAATCCCTAGGTTCTCAAACAGTCTTCTCACGTAATTCACTAATTGGAATCCTATTCTATCGTCAAGCTCTTCGAGTTCTATTGAGTTACCTTGTTACCGAATAAAGGGAGTACAAAGGGGAAGAGAGAGATTCGCAATAACAATGAAACAGTGGAAATTCTCAGGTATTGATCGCGTGCCTTTTATTAGGGGGGTGAACCCCTATTTATAGCGTTTCTCACAGGCCCTCTGGCCTATCACATTGTGCCAGCCTGGCACATAAATATCTTGGTAGGCCTACAAAATATCTAATAAATATCTTACCCTTATTTCCCTACTTTCGATTGCTACCTGTACTTGCTTTGCTCTCCTATCAACCGGTCATAGACGACCGGTCGTTATTCGTGCCATATTTGACGTATTTGATGACCGGTCACAAACGACCAGTCGCTTCTTACACTACATCTCGTATTCCTTGCGACCGGTCATAAACGACCGGTCGTAACGATGCCTTTGACGACCGGTCACAAGCGACCGGTCGTCTTCTACGCTATGCTCTAGGACTCCTGGCGACCGGTCGGAAACGACCGGTCACTGCTTGTGGCTTGTTTGGGCATGGGCAGGGACGCCCGGTCGTTGCCTTGGCCATCCTCTTCCCTGCTCTTTGCTCTACTAGGCTATTGCTCTTTCTTTGGGGCTTTTGGACATATTTTCCCCTCTTCATTAGTCCCACAAGTTCTACTTTTGGCGTTTTGCGAAGAAAGTAGAACTTAGAACTTGACTTTTCCGGTCCGGTTTGGAGGATGAAAAATTTTTCCTTTTGCGTTGGGCCTTGCGTTGTTTCCTATCTCCCAGTCCCACAAGTTCCACCTTTTTTCCTCGGACAAAAGGATGGGACTTCTTATGGTCCGTGCGATGCGCGTGCCATGCTCGTGCCACACACGCGTCTGTGCCCGTATAGAGTGACCGTTGCAGAATTTTTATCGTCTCACGCACGCCAGCCGTCACTGCAGAATGTGCAGAGTCTTTGTACTTTTCTTGCAAAAAGCGCCTTTTTGTTTGTTTTTATATTTTAAATATTTCCGAAATTATTTTACCGCTTTTAAAAGGTTTTGGGAGGGCAACTTTTTCTCTCTCCTCCAACTTTCGCACTTCACAGGTTTTCGAGCTCTCTTTTGCTTTGCTATTTTTGCATTCTCTCTCTTCGTTCTGCTTCGTCTTCCCTGTTGCCTCACTTTCCGCACTTTCCTGTTCCAATGGCGTCTTCCAGCTCCAAATCATCTCGCACCTCTGCTTTAAACGCCATTGTAGGTTCCAAATCGGGGGGGAAATTCCGCCCGACCTTCCTGAAACCTAAGTCTGCTTTTTCCAAAAATCGGGAGCCGTTACCTAGCATTCTAGATGTTAAGGCTCTCGATTCTCTTCTTGAGAGGGTGGAGGTTCCCATTGGGACTCAGATTTTTCTTCCTTCCGACGATTCGCATCCTCTCGACGATTTCGGTCGTGGGTACGTTGTGTATTCCGACTTCTTCCTTCGTGAATGGTGGTTCCTCCCCACCCATTCGTAATGGGGTTTTTGATTCGACGTTGCTGTACGCTCGCTCAGCTTCATCCGAAGGCTATATGCCAACTCCATGCCTACATCGCTCTCTGTGCCGAGGAGAAGGTGGCACTTTCTGCTACGGAGTTTGTCCAGTTCTTTACTAGCAGGGTCGATTCTGGTAACCTGACCATCTCCGGCCGTTCTGGGTATTCGCTTTTCGAATACAAGAAGCTTGCCCAACGCTGGAATGCACGGTGGTTTGTCATCGTCCCGCCTACCGGGCGGTACCTCGGGGTTGCCTATTGCCCTTCGATTATCAAGGGCTCCTTACACTGCCCTACATCGCCCAAATCGGAGCTCCGCATGTCCAAGGTCCTGAAGGCGGTGAGTGATCTCCATCCGAGTGTGGAGGACTTTTTCACCGGCCCGCGCCTGGCTTCGCTTGCGCATTCTGAGGGTAAGAGTTTTCTCTTTTGCTTTGTTGTTCTCTTTTTGCTTTTGCTTTGCTTCGGCTCCTATTTATTTATCTCCCTCTTGTCGCAGATTTTCCTCAGCTTGGGGCAAAGGTGGGCCCCTTCCACAGTTGGCAGCTGGTGTCCTTCAAGACGGGGGAAGGGAAGGTGGATTACTACGCCACCCTGGACGCTGTGGAGAAGTTGGCACTTCACGAAGAAGAGGCGGTTGTTGCTGGCCGGAAGTGGTCTGGGGACGAAGCTGAGCACCCAGCGAAGAAGTAGAGGCCGTCGCGGGTTAGAGAAGAGGGGTCTCCCCGGACGCCGGAGGCCCGGTCGCCTGACACTTCTAATCAACCAGTTACTTGACACTGCGTCAGACCTTAATCTTTGTCCATGGGACGAGAGAGAGAGTGCATGTGCGGCCTTGTCCTTCGTGCTTTATTTGTTCCGGCTTTTGTTGTTTTTTCTTTTTCGCCTTAGCTGTTACCTGCTACTGATGTCTGAGTCTGCTTGTTGAGTTTACCTACTTTTCTGTGTTTCTATGCTTTACAGTTTCCGAGGCCGAGAAGGTCGGGGCCGAGGAGATAGCAGGACAATCTGACGCGGGCGAGGCGCCCGGTCAACCGTCTTCAACTCCTCATCGCCAGAAGGTCCCTGCTTCGAAGGGTAGGGTGAAGCATATGGCCAAAAGGACGAAGGCCTCTGACATAGTGCACCTTGATGAGTCGGGTGCTTCAGATACCGCTCCACAACGGGAGCTTTCGGAGGAGACTGCCCCTTCTGGGCCCGGGGTTTCATTACCTGGGGGAAGCGGCTGCAGGGCGGGCATTGCGCCGGGTGCAGCTGAGGGGGTGCCAGCGGACCCAGAGCCTTGTTCGGAGGAGAAAGAGGATGCCGGTGCCGGCACGTCGTCCTCTCCTCTTCCGCCCGTCGGTGATTCCTTCTGTGGGCCGTCTGCGAAGGATGGCTGGTTCTACCACCGCGGCCGTCCTTTCCCTGTATTGCCCGTGACGGAGTCATTCTCCTACTTCGAGGTATGGAAAGAGGCAATCCGAATCTCCAACTCTCCTGATGGTCTTTTTGCTCCTATGAAGACTGTGACCGAGGCCAGGGAGGTAGAGGTTGGGAGGACTGGAAGGCGGAGCGGACGCTATCATGCGTCACTCCTTCCCTCTGGACGCCTCGCTTAACCTCATGTGGCAGGGGATCTATCGGGTGAGTGGCTTGCCTTGGCTTTAATTTTGGTGTTGCCTGCTCTTTTAAACTTTCTTACGCTCATTGTTTTGTTTTGTATAGACGGTAGCCTTTGCGCAAGGTGTGGATGTGCACGTACAGTCTCTCCGCTCGAAGCTCCACCTCGAGGAATGCCGGGCCCGTAATGCTCAGGAGGAGCTGAGGATAGAGCGGTCTTCCAACAGCATCTTTGTTGATACCGTTCAGGAGGAGATTTCCAGGTGGGTGCATGAGCAGACCGTGACCATGAAGAAGGAGCTGGGTGATGCCCGCCGGGCGTGCACGAAACAGTGCGACGAGTATGAGGAGCAGCTGAAGAGGCTGTGTGAGGAGAACCTTTCCCTCAAGAGTCAGGTCCGGTCGCTGGAGACGGAAGTTGCGTCTTTTAAAAGGTACGAAGTGAGTTTGCTAACGCCCGGTCGTATGCCTTTTCTGAGTTGGAGTCCTTGCTGGGGCAGGCTCGAGTTTCCCACGACCGAGAGGTTGAGGGCCTTCGTGCCGAGAAGGCCATTTTAGCGCAGGAGAAGGCGTTGCTTGCTGAGGAAAGGCTAAGCTTTCTCAAGAACTTCATTCTGCCTCTGAGGCGAATGCTCTCCTGAAAGGGGAGCTGTCGTCCTCCGAGGCGAAAACGGCGGAGGTGACCCGGGCGGGTGAGGCCCTGGCCTCCGAAAAAGAGAGGCTGTCTGCCGAGCTTCTCAGGCTGTCTGGAGAGCTTGCGGCTTCCACGGAGCAATGGCTCTCTTCCGAAGAAAAAGTAAAAATGTTGGAGGAGGAGTCTACTAAGCTGCGGCTAGAAAACTCCGAGCTGGTCGCGAGAGGTGATGTTTTACGTTCCCAATCATCCTTTGTCGCTTTTCTCGCCCTTTTATTAAAAGTTTTTCTTTTCTCCTTCTCTTTGCTTAGGCTCGAGGCCTGGGAATCCCTTCGAGGGGCTGGAGAAATTGAACCTGCAGATCGATGACCTGGAAGAGTAGTTGATCGCCGCAAATGCTAACCGCGATTGGTACCGGGCTTATGCTCAAACCCTGGAGCAGTAGGTGACCAGTCTCGAGGCTTATTCTCGGAAGGTGCGAGAGGACCTATGGCAGCAGAGCACGAAGCTTGCCCACCTGAAGAAATCCTTCACCTCTCAATGCGGGAGGATGGTGAAATCATGCCGCCAAATTGTGTCGAAGTTTTTCACGGGCAAGGGGGAGGTTATGGACGACGGCCTTTACCGGGAGTTGTCTTTCAATGAGGTTGCACAAAAGACCTCCTTTCACGAGGTGCTTGAGAAGTTCGGGCGCCTTCCTGGGGAGACGTGCCTTGTTCCCGGCCAGGCGTCTTTTCTTCCTCCCGGGAGTACCGCGCACCAGGGTGGTGTAGGCCTCCGGTCCTCTGCCGGGAGGTCTGGGTCTTCGGAGAGTGTACAAGGGGTACCTGCCGTCAATCTTGACACTGTAAAGGAGACTTAGATAGGCCAGAGAAAACTTTTAGATTAGTTTTAGTTTTCTTTTCCTCCTTTTTTTGTTTTGTTGTGTACGTGCCTTCAATTAGTTAATGGAATTACTTGTCAGCTGCTTCGCTAATTAATGCCATTTTTGTTTCATGACCGGTCGTTCTCTTAGACCGGTTGCTTTCATTTTGCGCGTGTCGTTGATTGCCTTCCCTTAGTCGATTTTTTATTTTACGGGCGCGGCCGGTCTCACTTGATCGACCGGTCGTTCCGTTTTTATTTTAAGGATGCGACTCGATCGTTTTGGCGACTAGTCGTTCCTGCTCTCGCCCGGTCGCAATCAGTGACCGGGCGTTTCTGTTTGTCCTTTCCCTATCCTTGCTTTTGGTAGCCAAGCGATGGTACTCGCGGTTGTTCCCCCTTTCTTTTCTTTTTCTCTTGAGAGGGAGAAAGAGTTGCGAGGAGGGGGATTCAACCAGGGTACGGTGTGGCGTCCCACACCTAATGATTCACCCATTATAGGCGACCAGAGCTCCCGGGGATTCCGGAGATGGGTTTTTCATTTTTGTTCTTGTTTGAGTGGACAACTCATGGCAAGATTTTCAGGGCATTGCATCCTGTAGGGCATGGCCTGGGTGTTTCTTTTGCAGGGGCATTACATCCTGTTGGGCATGGCCCGGGTGTTTCTTTTGCAGGGCATTACATCCTGTTGGGCATGGCCTGGGTGTTTCTTTTAGTGTGCCGATCTTTCCAAAAAATAATTCCCTTTATTGATGTTGTCAATGCATTACATCGATTTTTTTATACATAAAATTTCTTGAGGTATTCTGCGTGCCAGGAATGGGGCAATTCGTATCCCTCGACATTATTTAGGTGATATGAAGCCCGTCCTACTTTTTGACGGATGATGTAAGGACCTTCCCACTGGGGGTCGAGTTTTTTGGGCTGCTTAACCTCCCTTAGGACAAGCTCGCCGGGGACAAAGCTTCGTTCCTCGACTTTACGATTGAAGTACTTCTCTACCCTCCTTTTGTCTTTCACCATCCGGGTGGCCGCAACGGCTCTCCTTTCTTCGAGCAGGTCTAGGCAGTCTTTTATCCCTTCATTGTTGAGCTGCTCATCATAGGATTCACAACGGACTGACAGGATCATGATTTCAGCCGGGACGACTGCCTCCAAACCATAAGTTAATCTGAAGGGTGTTTCTCTGGTTGGTCCCTTTTCCGTCATTCGGTAAGACCATAGAATTTGGTGTAGTAGTTCGGCCCAACCTCCCTTCTTGCTTCCTAACTTTTTCTTTAGAGCTTTTATGATCTGCCCGTTTGCATTCTCGACCTGTCTGTTGGCCTGGGGGTGCGCCACCAACGCGAATCTTACCTCGATTTTCCACTGTTCACAAAACTCCCGAAAACTGTCGCAATTGAACTGTCCCATTGTCGGTTATTATGATCCTTGGCAATCCGAATCTACACACAATGTGCTTCCATACGAATTCTTGCGACCTCTTGGCTGTGATGGACACGGTAGGCATTGCTTCAACCCATTTTGTGAAGTAATCAATGGCCACGTACACGAACTTGAACCTCCCGGGAGACGCTTCCGGGAAAGGGCCAATGATATCCAACCCCCACATTGCCAACGGGGTCGGGGATAGTATGGCCTTTTGCACGGCCGGGGGGTTATGTATCTTGCTGCCATGCTCCTGGCACCTGGCGCATTTCCGAATGTATACCTTGCAGTGGTCTTGCATTCTCGGCCAGTAGTAACCGAGCCTAATGATTTTGTGGGTTGTGGCTCTTTCTCCTTGGTGGTTTCCGCAGACCCCTTCGTGTACTTCCTTTATAAGCTCACCTCCCTCCTCGTTCGTGACGCATCTGAGGGCGGGCCTGGCGAACGATCTTTTGTAGAGGCGCCCCTCCTCGAAGAAGAATGATGCCGCTCGTCGTTTCACGGTCCTGGCCTCTCTATCCTCCGGGGGCAATTTCCCTTCAAGGATGTATTCCGCGATCGGGGTCATCCAAGATTCCTCAGGTACGAGGGGCTCAGTCGCCAGGACCTGGGCTTCGTCTACGCTTGGGCCGGTCTTCGTCTCCAACCACACCTTACTTGGTATTCTTTCGGCCATGCTTGCTAATTTCGCTAGTGCGTCCGCTTCGGTGTTTTTTTTCCGGGGAAGGTGCTTCAGCTCGCATCTCGAGAAGCTTGCCTTTAGCTCTTGAACCCTGAGCAAGTACCTCCAGAGTTTTTCTTCCTTTACTTCATATATGTTGTCATTCTGCCGAGTGACCAGCAAGGAGTCTGAGTATATTTCCAGATCTGTTGCGCCTAGGGCGATGGCAACCTCTAGGCCTTGAATGAGAGCTTCGTATTCGGCCTCGTTGTTGGTTACTTCGAACTCCAGCCGGAAGGTGTAATTGATGTCTCGTCCATCGGGAGTTTGGACTACAATCCCCGCTCCCGCTCCTGTCTTGCACCGAGCGCCGTCTACCTGAATGATGAAGGGGGTGGGTGGCTTTCCTTCTTCTTGGTCGAAGCTGGTCTCCGTTATAAAGTCCACTAGGGCCTGAGCTTTGATCGCCGTTCGTGGTAGAAAGTGGATTTCGTATTGGGTGAGTTCAACTGCCCAACTTACCATGCGTCCTGATGCATTTGGTTAATTCGTTATTTGCTTCAACGGCCAGTTAGTCCTTACAAGGATTCAGTGTGATTGGAAATACGGCCGTAGCTTCCGGGATGCCACCACTAGAGCCAGAAAGACTTTTTCAATATTGGTGTAGCGTCTTTCTACGGGAGTCAGGATCTTTCCTGTGTAGTAGACGGGAACCTCCTTCTTTTCGTCCTCCATGATTAGGACCGCTGCCACCGCCCATGCCGATGCGGACAGGTAGAGGTAGAGGTCTTGACCGGGCGTTGGGACTCCCAGCTTGGGTAACTCTCGAAGCATCTCTTTGATTTTCTCGAAGGCTTCTTTGCATTCTTGCCCCCACTGGAACTTGCTGTTCTTTCTCAACGTGTTGAAAAACGGGATTGCTTTTTCCTGTAGCTTTGAACAGAACCTGCTCAGGGCCGTGAGTCTCCCATTGAGGGCTTGTACATCTTTAATGCTTCTAGGAGGGCTGAGGTCGAGAATCACCTGGGTTTTTTCCGGGTCAACCTCTATTCCCCGTTGCCCGACGATGAAATTAAGGAATTTTCCTTTGGTGACTCCGAATACACATTTTTCCGGGTTTAGCTCACTAGTAGAAAAAGGGCCTATTTCGGCGGTTCCAATGGGCCTATTTCGGCGGTTGTAAACCGCCGAAATGAGCACCGCCGAAATAGGTACACCTATCTCGGCGGTTCTTAAAGCACAACCGCCGAGATAGACCCATGGGATTGACCGATGCTGAGTTTGACCATGAGTCTATCTCGGCGGTTCTTATATAACAACCGCCGAGATAGACTCATGGTCAAACTCAGCATCGGTCAATCCCATGGGTCTATCTCGGCGGTTGTGCTCTAAGAACCGCCGAGATTTTTTGTTTTTTCCATCCTAGCTTATATTATATATTCACACCGCATTTGTTTCAATGAGACCTGTAATAAAGCTTCATCCATACAGGGAGCTCCAGCACACATTTTAAAAGTTATAAAAGCTCCCAATTAATACCAACGATGCACCACAATTTGAGAGTTAACAAAACCAATGCAATTACACTTATTTACACACTTTCATTACAAATAAAAACAACATTACAATTCAAATCTACCATTACACCATCCACAAGTGTACAGAGTTACAATTACATACTCCAAAAAGTTCACAAAACATCTTCATGATCATCAATTCATTAAACTTGTGCAGACGAACTCCGACCATTCCTCAAGCATCTCAACAATTTGAGCATCATCATACTGACCATCTTTGAACACTTGTTCGTAAGCCTTGAAAAAAAATGAACATTAATCTAAAACGTACAAGTCTAACAACATGTAAAGATCATAATTGAAACTTTCAAAGAATGTTACCATGTCTAACGAGTGCTCTGGTAAAAGGTTTGCCGCTCCTACTATGTCACTCATGAATCTCATGACATAGTATCCACATTCTGAACCCCCAGGCTGCACCGACACTATACAAACGCACATATTGACAGTTATAAACAAGTTTAAACATTATAACACAAATTTATCAATTAATAGAGTACCTTGACTAGGTTCCAAGGGATGTCACGCTTCGTTGTTTTATTCTGGAGAGATAATGCAGCTCTCATGGAACTATATACATCAGCAATACATATAGTTTTAAGCATCAGTAGCAAGGTATGAAACAGTTAATGTTAAGTAATAAAAATTGTTGTTTACGATAACAAACTAATTACCCCAGTATTGCGGTGGAGATCTTCGGTCTCTTGGCAGCCTTACCAAGTGAGTCAAATTGCAAGATTCGTGGGTGCTTCAACATCACCAGCACAATCAATGACCAATGTCGACTGTCCACAAATTACACAATGTGTTGTAATCATTAAGCAACTAACACAAACTATATGTTTTAGATAATACTAAGAGAAATAGTCAAATATCATACTTTGAATGATATGGCAGCATAATAAATGACTTGTTAGAACATTCAAAGAGGGCATTCGTCATATACTGCATAAGGCCTTCCATATCACTTGTCATCTGGACTTCACTGCACATAGCAGGACACAGGAATCCGAATCTGTGATCTTCATAGACATTGATCGCCTTATCATGCACCCACCTATGAGGCAATATCATTAGTCGATCATTAACTTTTTATTCAAACATCTAATTCATCATCAATCAATGAATTCAAAATACAAAAGGTAGAAGTCACTCACATGGCGGCTGACTTGATATCCGACACATTCAACCAATCCCTCCTGAAGCACTCCTCGAAGTCGGACATATACATCCCAAATCGATGTATATCTTCACCTTGAACTCTAAAGTGAAATATCCGCTCGGGATCTTCCACAGTGAGGGAATCACAATCAGGTGGTAGCAGCAACAAGAATGAATGCAGAATCTGCATATTAGTCGGCAGGCCGGCCAATATTCTTTCTCCACCAAAGCAGGTCTAAGCACGAAATTTGTGGATGCCTTTGATTGCACAGGCGCAGCAATTCTTTTTCCTTTGCCCTTATCAGTCTTCGGTCGGCTCATATCCTATGATATTAGTATAATTAAGTATATGGATGCAAGGTGGTACACCAATAGTTTTATAGCAAGGGTTAAGAGTAAATACCTGCCCAGGGAGTCTGACCAATCGTACAGGCCATTGCACTGTCGCAGTTTGTGCGGAACGCAAGGTAGGTCTTTGTTTGACCGGCACCGGTAAACCGACGTCAGCATGCTCTGCAACAAATTCGTCCAGAAGCACTCGTGCATGGTAATGTCGGAGTGGTTCACCGTGCACAATATCACTTGGAAGAGAGGGGAAAAGTTTTCCCCATGCAACCATGACCTCTTCTACTCCAATTTGTAAAAACAGATGGCACTCAGTGGGTCCTAGTGTTATGTGGAACTTGTTTAGATAAAAATTGAGAATTCTTCTATGATGATATTAGTGATCAAGTGAAAAATCTTAATCGTCATGTACTCAATTGAAATGTTAGTCTAACCTTTAGAGATGCATAGGGAAACGGATCAGCCGAGTGGACACTACTTCTCACTACCGGTGCACTCTGCTGCTGAATGGGTGACTGATCAACTGGTGGTCGAGAAACCTCTTGGCTGTCATGCTGCTGTGGCTGAAGCCTTGACATAGCGTGAGCGATCCTCTCGTCGACGTTCTGAGTAATCCTCTGCTCCATCTCAGCCAACGCTCTCAGGTGCTCCTCGTAGCTAATCGACTTTCCCTATGCACTTCTGGACCCGGGTACGCCAAATGCCTGGTGGATACCAACGTGCCCACCAAACCCAATGGCACGACCTGGATGATCCTTCTTACCAAGAGCGCGTGTAAGAGGATCATCATTCCTATGTGAGGTCCAGGTGCCCTGGGTGAGCTGAGAGCTTAATTCACCCTAATACAAACACACAAATACAGTTATTAGTTTAACATAAGTTCATATACAAATGAAATGAACAGTTTGACTAAAAAAGAAATGATATCACTTACCATTTGAGCAATAACTTCTCTCGTGGCTTCATCGTATTGAGGATTTTCAGGAGTAGAGTTCTTCGGAATGTGGCTTAACTCCCACACTTTCATTCTTCTGCCACTGGCATCCAATGAGCCATCCGTGGGCAGATATCCTTTTTGCTCCCATTCTGGTACCCTTTGAGCAATACTTTTTCCACCTAAGGGGTGAGGGTACAGATTCTTCTTAGCATTTGCTTGTTGTTGCGCACGAAGAGCCTGCATAAATTAATGGGATCATGTTAAGTGAAATTGAACACAAAAAAGCATAAGAAATTAAGATTAATTTATGTATGTATGACAATAAAGTGCACCTGGAACTCCGGTGTGTGACGTCTCTCAACAAATTGTAGCCATTGCTCTTCTGTTATGCCCTCGTAAACCTCCCATGGTGGTCTCTCACCGTCTCCACCATGATCAGGCTCATCTGGATCTTCTGGAGTAGGCATCTTGTAGATGAACTTGTCAGCCAACTTATTCTCGTGGTCCCGGAACTGTTTCGACATCGCTGATAGCACATCCTTTTTAAGTGTGGGATCCATGGAGAAACGAGACTGAAATACCCCAAACCTAAGTATGCTAAGCAAACATCAAATTATGATGTAGTAAGGCTAAAAATGCCTTAGAAAGATTGGTAGATAATTTAAACAAGGAAAACACAAGGAAATGCCTTAAGGGCAATTAGGGCAAAAATGTGCTCTAAGCTTGGAGAGACTTGGGTGAGTACCCAAATATCATGATAAGACCTTAGTAATATTCTAATGGTCATTTTAAATCAATTAGCAAAGAAAACCAAACTTGAAAACAAGTTAAAACACAAAATGTGCTTTAAGAAGTCTTAAAGCACATTTTTGAGAAATTGTCTTAGAATTGAGTTTTGAGTGGCTAAATGTCCATCATTACTCTTTAATCAACATGTGTACTAATTAGTATCACATTAGGAGGTCTAAATCAATGGGAAATCAAAAATTTCAGAAATATGTGCACTGATTAGTGAATAGTGCCAAATAGTGACTAGTTTAAGTTTTAATCAACTTAAGTCAATTAGTTGTCAAACAAGACCATAAATATCTTGTTATAATGAGGGGGCCGGTTTTTCTAAGGGTGGATGAGTCACCATAAGTAGTCAAATAAGGAAGAAAAGAAGAGAGAAAAAAGAGTACTATTTACTTTATTAAAGCAAATATCTTATATTAGCCACCTTTCTTCTTCTCTCTCTTCATTTCCCTTCTTCACACGGTTCCACCATCTTCTTCCTCCCTTCATTCACGTAGGAGCAGCACCCATGGCAAACACCACCTTGCCTTGTCCATAACTTACTCATTTTAGCTCCAAATCAAAAACTAAACACATATTATTCTTAGTTAGGTCAAGACCTATCTTTCTATCTTTTCAAATCCTTCAAAGCTCCATTTTGGTGCCATGAGAAAACTTCATTGATGGAGGAAAATCAAGTTTGAAGAGCTCATTAGCTTCTTCATTCTCTTAAGGTAAAGAAAATGTAAGAAAAACCATGTTTCCATCATTTCTGTACATGGCCGAAAATTCCTTCTCATGGGGCTATGTTTTTATGCCTTGTTCTAGCTTGATTTATTCACCAAGGACTAGTGGAGGTCCTATTTCATTCAATGCCCAAGTCTACTTTGAGACTTCAAGGTAATCATCCACTTTTATGCCTTTAAACACATTTCTAACCTAGGTTTTTATTCCTTGAGGTTAGTGTATTGTTTAGTACTCATATGAGTCATTGAATATTGATTAGAACATTGGCAAGGGGAATTTAAGTGGTGGCCGAGATTCATGCAATAAGAAGGTCTAAGGAGGAAGTTAAGATAAGCTTGAGAAAACAAGGTAAAATGCTTACCTAATGGTGGTTTAAGATTAAGGAATGAGTTTTAGATAAGTACCAATGTAGCTTAGAGCTTACATTGTGTATTGGGTTATATAACCTAAGAAAAAGAACTTAAACAAGCTTGTGAACTTGTGACTAAGGAGCTAATGAGAATGAGTTAGTAATATAAGTTTAAGGTGGATTTTAAGAGCATTATAATACTATGAGATTGATGAGTGTATTTGCAGGTTGAAAGCTTATATATGTGGGGAAATTCAGTGTTTAAGTTTAAGTCATTTAAGGGCCTAAGAGCCATGTCATTTAAGAGCCTTAGTGCTATGCAATTTAAGATTATTGCAATATATTGAGTATGATGTGAATAAGTTGATTTGGGTGAGAAAAACAATGCATGTGGGCATGAGAATATACTAGAGGAGCTATGGCGAAATTTGAGTAGAAAATAAGTGTTTAGGTGATGGTGGTGAATTAATATGACCTAGGATTTACTAGGAGTCATTATGAGGAATTTGAGTGGAGATTAGTTAACTAAGGAGTTCTTGAGGTTTAGAATGACCTAGAGGTGTCTAGGAGGAATTAGAGGATTGGTGAGTGTTTTGAACACGCCAAAATCATGAGATGAGGAATGTAAGACTTGTGCATAAGTTCAAGGAGAAGGTGTAACGCTTAAGGTGATTTAGATATGTTCTAAAGGAATTTAATGACTAAGGAAGTACTAGGAAGTCTTAGAGGTTGTCTTGATGAAAAAGGGGTGAGATAAAGTGTTATAATGAATTATAATGACTTAGGCATTACTTTGAAGGATTTAGGGATCAAGAGAATGTAATTGAGTATTTAGGACCTAGGTAAATGTTGGTAAACAACTAGGAAGGAAATAAGGTGTTGATGGAGGGAAGCTTAAGCTTGTGAAGGAACTTTAAGTAAATGCATAAAAGAATTTTCGGTGGTGGAAGATGCTGGATGATGTTATAGTGGTGAGGAAAACATTTGGCATAGTGGTTACATTAGGTATGAACCACCACCTAGAAACCTAGAGGAAAGCATTACAAGTGTTAGCATTATTACAAGGAAAATGTATAATGATTAAGGTGAATCTTAGTGAATGATTTAATGTGTTTGGAGGATGCTCTAAGGTGGGTTTAAGGGTCTAAATGATGTTAGAACACATTGGATGGCTTGAGGAAAGGTTTAGTGAAGATTTGGCAAAGTTTGGGCATGTTTTAGTGGCGTCCGACCCAGGGGTCCGACCCAAGTTTGGGTCGGACGGCCTCTGTTTAACGCCAGGGAAAGGTTCTGGAATGGTCCGACCCAGAGGTCTTGGGTCGGACATGGGTCGGACGGGTGAGTTTTAGAGGGAAAATAAGTTTCTGGAATGGTCCGACCCAGTTGGTTGGGTCGGACGTGGGTCGGACCTGTAGGGTTTTTCAAACCCGAGAGTTACTGGAATGGTCCGACCCAGAGGGTGGGTCGGACGGTGGGTCGGACGACCCTTAAGAAAAAAAAAAAAGAGAACCCTAAGAGAGTTTAGTGGTATTAATGGTACCCCATTAAGGGGGCAATGATGATTAGAGGTATAAAGACCTAAGGGATTAAGTTAAGAATAAACTTAAAAGTTTAAGATTAAGTGTAAGATTAAGTTGTAAGACTTAAGAGGTGTTAGGTGGGGATCATTAAGAGTTAAGTAAGTTAAGTAAGTTGAATTAAGTTAAGTGATTAACAACCTAAAACTGAATGAATGTTTTAGGACTTGGAAATCGGACTCCGGAGGAGATTAAGCAACTGAACGGCCAACGGTGAACGACACAGTTCTCTTGTGACCTGCTTGCTAACAAGATGTCCCTCGGCTTGTGTGCTATTTGTTTGTGTGCTCACTAAACAAGATAAAGCATGCAACCGGAACATATTATATATATTGTATTGTTGTGTGATGTTTGAAAACTAACACAACATACCGTGAGAACTTACTAACCAATGTTTAGTAAGGAATTGAGTGAGGCTAAGGAACACACCCTAATATGGGTCTGATAACCAACAAACATGGTCTTGAGACTATTACTAACTGGAACTTGAGTGAGGAAACCCGGGACCGATCTCCGGTCATGCATGCTAAGGAAAAGGGGGACGGTATCTGAATCAGATCCGCCCTCCGCTTGAGGACTTGTCTTCGGACTTGTAGCCTAGGGCCGGTTGCCGGCTCAGCTACGCTGGATTCCCGTCCAGGGTAGGTGGCATTAAGATGGTGCGGTGGGATCACCTAAATCCCAGGTTTGGACTTAGGTTACAACCATTCCCCTCCAGGAACGGTTTGTATTCTGAGAATAAGTTAAGATTAAGATAAGTTACAATCATTCCTTTTTAAAGGATGATTTGTATTGTTAAGATTGAGATTAAGTTAAGGTTGAGATGAGTTGCAACCATTCCTCTTTAAAGGATGGTTTGTATAATTAAGATTGAGATAAGTGACATCCACTCCTTATTAAAGGATGGTTGTTTCTAAGATTAAGATAAGACTAAGATTAAGGTGAGATAAGGATGGACTAAGGTTAAGAGGGAACATTACTTAAGGAGTTAAATAACTAACTCTCCAATTAAGGGAACGCATTTAAGTCGTTCATTGTGTGTGAACTTAGATTGTTCATATATGGATTGTTGTTTACAGCATTTACTATTATGTTGTGCATCTAATCAACCTCCATGCTATCGACAATTAGTCGTCGTAGCCACGTTAGCTTGGGGGCCATGAGGGGATCGTACCAGCATTCGTGCTGACCCCCTTTGGGGGCTGTTTTTACTACACAGGTACATCAGGAAGCGGCCGACGCGAGAGTAAGAAGAGGATACAATTGTTAAGGGTTTAGTGTGGCCTACGAGTTGTGCATGTACACTCGTATGGCAATTTGAGTTAGTAAGATGTATAGGATGTGAGGGGGTTGTGAGAAGGATATGTGTATGGCTAAGATTGTTGTACTAATGTTCGGTATATTCTGTAGTCAGACCGCGGCAAGGTCCTGGATTGTAAAGAATTCCGCTGTGACATGTATATATATATGCTGTTAAGTTGCGAGACCACAATTGGATTGAGTTGGGGTGTTACAAAAAGTGGTATCAAAGCGTAGTTACGCTCTGAAGACAAGAAATACCGAACTTAGGAGAATATTGATGTTGAGATTGAGTTATGGGTTAAGGGTTAAGAGATAGAGTGAGAGGTGCGTTAGTCAGGACTTCCCGGTGTTTACCGGACATCCATAGTACCTAGACCCGCCCTCCACATCCCTAACCCTGAATTTGTGGAACAAACGCCAGAGAGAAGAAAGCCTTCTCTTACTCGGGGAAACCCGATCTGGCAGTTAGCTAACAGTGAGCAATACGAGAAATATCTTGTTGCACAACAGTTATGGAGAACTTGGAGGTTTTAATGAAGCGTAGCTGAGAAACAGGCGCTACCTATGAAATATTATCAGTAAGGGAACGGTAATTACCGGCAACATGGGTCGACATGCTACGCAGTCGAAATAACCCGCAATACCAATGGTAAGGAAAGCACTACGGGTGCAATAAAAAGGAAAAGGGAAGCGACATGAGTACCGGACAATGGTCCGAAGGAGCATAACAGTAGGATAATACCAAGCATAAGGATTGAGATTACTGGAAAGTCCAGTTAGAAACGGGAACTCCAAACCCCATATTACGAGGAAGGTTACAAGACCTGGCCGACATAACGCGGACAACGGTGGAAACACATATAAATTGTATACCGAAATAGGACTACGATGTAGTGCCTAAAGGAGAATCATTACTTAGTAACCACAACAAGATGTGTGGAGACAAGAGCGAGGATTAAGACATAAGGAAATATTAAGGGATTCCCTCAGAAGAGGAACGCCCTAATAGATGACAGACAAGGAAACTGCCCGATGGTCGGTTATCCAAAATAAGAGATTATCGGAGGAGTCCCGAGGACTACCAAGTACATGGAAATTAGAAGGAAGTATCACTACCAATGTACCTTGTACCAATAGCCCATCCTGCATGGCGCACTTGCCATAGCAAGTGCTACCACGATTAAGCCACACGAAAAGCCATCAAGACGAGATAGGAGAACGCTACAGTTGTAGCACATATAATACAAGATTGTTAATCGATAAGAATAGAAAAATAAGACCTTGGAAAGGCCCGATGGCCTGATCATAATGAGATGAGGTGACACACCAGTCAGCCGGGAGCAGGACTTGGACATAATATTAGACCATATGGATGTTAGCAACAGTGCAACGTACTACGACAACAGCAACCGACAGTGCGGTAAGAACACCAAACCCAGATCTCAAAGGGGAAAACCTAATAGATCGCTCGGAAATGCGAGCAAAAACACTATATAAGCAATAATATACAAGGGATGTATTATAAGATACTATTGAGACTGTTGAAGCATCGACTTACAACGAAAACGGGTTTTTACTCCCAGAGTGACCATTAAGGATGCCGATATCAACAAACTTCGATGAATATGTTAGTAAACCCCGGAAACAAGGACAGAGAGAGTAGACTTAAGATATAACCTACCAAGAGTTAAGGAGATATGAATTCCACGGAGGAAAGCTCAGAGGACTACCCCCACAGAGCGGGCATAGTCGAGCCGAACAAGCTGAGGAATGACAACTAGTACTGTTCGTCTAACTCATTAACACCCAAGTATGATTGATCATCAAAGGGTGGCGTAATCAACAGAAGTTGAACGAAGCGTTGAGATGGAAGTATAAGACGACAGGATGATATCCAACTTGGACACGTAAGGCAAACGCCTAATACGGACCTAACCTTGACTATTAAAAGACATAAGTCTAGTAGAATGACAGTATTGTCAAAGACAACAAGTAACCTCAGATCACCTGAACAACTTCCATAGCAGGAAGCAGGATGCAGCAACTTACTATGAAACCCGATACTACATTTAGTATGTAACCTAACGGTGGATAGTGCTCAAAGTACCAGAATCTCATAAGGATGACCTGCAGATGAATGAGAGTACAAATAATGAACTGAGACATTAAGCATTAAGAACCTACGAGCCAAGGATATTAACCACACTCAGAGCCGAGGTGCAGTAAGTTATAAGAGAACTTGTTTAAGCCATGAAGGGACTACAAAGTGTAGATGCGAACGGTTACGAACCTATAACTTAGATTGGGGAAGATATTACCAAGGAAGAGTACCAATGAGAATATTGAGATAATGCTGAGGACAGGAGCGGAGAAACGAACCATACCTTTTAGGGTGGGGATACCTCTCCTTGTTGTGAGGCCATGAGTGGGAATGAACCCCTCGAAAAGGGCTTTCACTTATTAGAGATGCAATACGCTTTGTTAGAGAATGGAAACTGTAAAATTGAGATTACTTTAGAACAGGGCAGATACACTTGAGTAATAAGGAAGGTTGCACAGATAGACCCCATATCCAACACCCAGGATGTAAGAATTAGTAATGGTCAGAGATAAACATTGAGATTGCACATTATGACTCGTCAAGTGACCAACGCTCAGAAGAGCTAGTGATTCAGTGAATGACTTCTTCCAGTGTGTTACATCAAAGGATTGAGTATGAGGTAAGACATTAGAATAAATGAGTAAGAGGTTGCACCATAAATGGGCAACATGGTAAGGGCCAACTACCACGGTACTGGTGGTCGTAAGTACAATAGTTAGATAAGTGGATTAAGTCATGGTGCACGGTAAAAGCGACCGTTAGGTATGAGCCGTCAAATGTTGACACTGAGGCAATTAAATTTATGAGTTAAGACCAGTATAAGTAAAGAAATAAGATGGTAGAAGAACTGAGCATTGATGCCAGTAGTCTGGACCTGGTTAGGTAAGATTTTGCAGGAAGCACACTACCCATTCCTTAAGGAACTGGAAGTACATTCCTAGTAGCATAATATGAGAAACAAGATAGAGGCTCTACGGAAAGAGACCTCAATTATTAAGAGACCGAATCAGTACGGGATCAGAAAGAGCTAGAGCATACAATACCCAAGAACACAGTAAAGGACTTCCCTTGATTAACTTCAAGAAGAACAATAATGTTATTATGGAACGACGAAAGAGGAGATCGACAACAGAATACTTCATAATTAGCAATAGCTAAACGTGTGACGGACACTATGAGTTTACTAAAACGAGACGTGGGACGACTGCACCCCACAGGGGCTTGCAGGCCTGACACGCTCATTTATGAGTTAGTTGGGTAAGTAGTAATGTACCAGTAAGGTACCCCATGCATGTAGACGAGTGGTGTAAGGAACACGGGAAGTAGTCGACTCCGTACCACGGACAACGACACAAGACCAGACAAGAGCAGCTACTATCACAAACAGTCGAGAAGAAGAATTCAGTTCAACCAGCAACACAGAGGAATCAGAGAACCAATAATTAAGGTCTATGAAGTGCGAGAAGCACGGATTGTTAAGTAGACATAGAACATGTCTAAGATCAATAAGATTAGACTGTAAAGTGCAATAAGCACTAAACAGTAGTTTCAGATTATGGATCATCCTCAGACCAAAGGTCAGTTGGAGAAGAACAACTTAGACATTCGAGAAAACACTAAGAGTATAAACATTAAATCTCCAGGGAGACTGGATAGACGAGTTACAACTCATTAAGGCCGTGTATATATAAAGATAACACGTGTCCATTGAGACAATTAAGCCTAAGATTATCAGAGTCGCGCAGCGAAGCTAGCAGACCACTACCTTTGAGTTTAGACCAAACTAAGTTAAGGAAACGGTATAAGTACCATTAAGAATCCTCGATACAGAGACTAAGTCTATTTCTGATCGAATTATAAGTAAGATAGATGACGTGGAAGCTAGAATGCTTGGTGAGAATTAGACATCTTGAACTTATGTTCAAAGATGATGTAACTGATTACGTGGGCGTAATCCATTTTAAGGGGGGTAGAGCGAAAACCGCTTAGCGTATGTTTGTGTACTGAGTACTAAACTACGGTGTGCATAGCACAAAATAATTTGAGAATGTTTTACATAAACATTTTAAGATAAATCATGGTTATTGCACACAGAAGATGTGAATACCATACACATTAAGTACTTATCTTGTTAACTCTGGTGTGAGTACAAGTTAAGAGAATTAAGGAAGAAGAATAAGGAGATTTAAGAAATAAGGAATATATATGAGGTATGAGTCGATATGAGACTATGTGTGAGATAAGAATAAGATACACTATGGGATACTGTTCGATATGAATATAAGAAGAAGATAGTAATGCTATGAGATATAAGATGGTGAGAATTGGTATGAGACGGTTATAGAACTTAGTAGGGATTTAAGTCTTGAGGTAATTACTAAGAGATGAATTGGGAATGTTTGATGGAATGAGTCCACACTTTGGAGATGTATTGATTATGATTAGAAGAACTAAAAAGATAGAAATTGGACATGAGTGAATTATTTGGATGTTTTGCAAATGACGTGGGAGGTGGAACTTGATTTTCTAGGAATCAAGGGAAACCGAACACAAAATGGGGTAGAAGGATAGTTCTACACTGATGCTGATCACATCAGGGTTGGATGATTCCTGAAACTCCCTACCAGTGGTCACAATTAAATCACGCTAAGGGTAGAGGCCTTAGGATAAAATGAAATTGGAGTTGATTGTATTTTAATTAGAGGAATTATTCCTCACATGACCTCATAAAAAGGATTACCTTTTTACTGAGTCTCGCCCATGAAGTCGAGGACGCACGAGCCTTTGTCTTCGGACCGGTGACATGGGGAGAGCAGCGGGTTTTGTATTCTGGCCCATGGTGACGAGGACGAATGAGCCATTGTCTACGGACCGGTGACATGGGAGAATACGATGGAAGTTATGCGAATGTTTTAATCATCAAAAAGGAACAAAAGAATTTTGAGTGCTATACATGCGTAAGCATATTGTGTGATATTTAAGAATAAGCATAGGGTGGACCTAAGTTCAGGAGTTTAAGTATATAAGTACGATCTGTATGATCTATGGAATGAGGTAAAACATGCATTTTAATAAGAAAGGATGCATAGGAACTTTGGGGACAAAGTCCTTTTAAGGGGGTAGATTGAAATACCCCAAACCTAAGTATGCTAAGCAAACATCAAATTATGATGTAGTAAGGCTAAAATATGCCTTAGAAAGATTGGTAGATAATTTAAACCAAGGAAAACACAAGGAAATGCCTAAGGCAATTAGGGCAAAAATGTGCTCTAGTGGAGAGACTTGGGTGAGTACCCAAATATCATGATAAGACCTTAGTAATATTCTAATGGTCATTTTAAATCAATTAGCAAAGAAAACCAACTTGAAAACAAGTTAAACATAAAATGTGCTTTAAGAAGTCTTAAAGCACATTTTTGAGAAATTGTCTTAGAATTGAGTTTTGAGTGGCTAAATGTCCATCATTACTCTTTAATCACATGTGTACTAATTAGTATCACATTAGGAGGTCTAAATCAATGGGAATCAAAAATTTCAGAAATATGTGCACTGATTAGTGAATAGTGCCAAATAGTGACTAGTTTAAGTTTTAATCAACTTAAGTCAATTAGTTGGTCAAACAAGACCATAAATATCTTGTTATAATGAGGGGGCCGGTTTTTCTAAGGGTGGATGAGTCACCATAAGTAGTCAAATAAGGAAGAAAGAAAGAGATAAGTAAAGAGTACTATTTACTTTATAAAGCAAATATCTTGTATTAGCCACCTTTCTTCTTCGCTCTCTTCATTTCCCTTCTTCACACGGTTCCACCATCTTCTTCCTCCTTCATTCACGTAGGAGCAGCACCCATGGCAACACCACCTTGCCTTGTCCATAACTTACTCATTTTAGCTCCAAATCAAAAACTAAACACATATTATTCTTAGTTAGGTCAAGACCTATCTTTCTATCTTTTCAAATCCTTCAAAGCTCCATTTTGGTGCCATGAGAAAACTTCATTGATGGAGGAAAATCAAGTTTGAAGAGCTCATTAGCTTCTCCATTCTCTTAAGGTAAAGAAAATGTAAGAAAAACCATGTTTCCATCATTTCTTGTACATGCCGAAAATTCCTTCTCATGGGGCTATGTTTTATGCCTTGTTCTAGCTTGATTTATTCACCAAGGACTAGTGGAGGTCCTATTTCATTCAATGCCCAAGTCTACTTTGAGACTTCAAGGTAATCATCCACTTTTATGCCTTAGAACACATTTCCAACCTAGGTTTTTATTCCTTGAGGTTAGTGTATTGTTTAGTACTCATATGAGTCATTGAATATTGATTAGAACATTGGCAAGGGGAATTTAAGTGGTGGCCGAGATTCATGCAAGAAGAAGGTCTAAGGAGGAAGTTAAGATAAGCTTGAGAAAACAAGGTAAAATGCTTACCTAATGGTGGTTTAAGATTAAGGAATGAGTTTTAGATAAGTACCAATGTAGCTTAGAGCTTACATTGTGTATTGGGTTATATAACCTAAGAAAAAGAACTTAAACAAGCTTGTGAACTTGTGACTAAGGAGCTAATGAGAATGAGTTAGTAATATAAGTTTAAGGTGGATTTTAAGAGCATTATAACTACTATGAGATTGATGAGTGTATTTGCAGGTTGAAAGCTTATATATGTGGGGAAATTTAGTGTTTAAGTTTAAGTCATTTAAGGGCCTAAGAGCCATGTCATTTAAGAGCCTTAGTGCTATGCAATTTAAGATTATTGCAATATATTGAGTATGATGTGAATAAGTTGATTTGGGTGAGAAAAACAATGCATGTGGGCATGAGAATATACTAGAGGAGCTATGGCGAAATTTGAGTAGAAAATAAGTGTTTAGGTGATGGTGGTGAATTAATATGACCTAGGATTTACTAGGAGTCATTATGAGGAATTTGAGTGGAGATTAGTTAACTAAGGAGTTCTTGAGGTTTAGAATGACCTAGAGGTGTCTAGGAGGAATTAGAGGATTGGTGAGTGTTTTGAACACGCCAAAATCATGAGATGAGGAATGTAAGACTTGTGCATAAGTTCAAGGAGAAGGTGTAACACTTAAGGTGATTTAGATATGTTCTAAAGGAATTTAATGACTAAGGAAGTACTAGGAAGTCTTAGAGGTTGTCTTGATGAAAAAGGGGTGAGATAAAGTGTTATAATGAATTATAATGACTTAGGCATTACTTTGAAGGATTTAGGGATCAAGAGAATGTAATTGAGTATTTAGGACCTAGGTAAATGTTGGTAAACAACTAGGAAGGAAATAAGGTGTTGATGGAGGGAAGCTTAAGCTTGTGAAGGAACTTTAAGTAAATGCATAAAAGAATTTTCGGTGGTGGAAGATGCTTGTGAGATGATGTTATAGTGGTGAGGAAAACATTTGGCATAGTGGTTACATTAGGTATGAACCACCACCTAGAAACCTAGAGGAAAGCATTACAAGTGTTAGTATTATTACAAGGAAAATGTATAATGATTAAGGTGAATCTTAGTGAATGATTTAATGTGTTTGGAGGATGCTCTAAGGTGGGTTTAAGGGTCTAAATGATGTTAGAACACATTGGATGGCTTGAGGAAAGGTTTAGTGAAGATTTGGCAAAGTTTGGGCATGTTTTAGTGGCGTCCGACCCAGGGGTCCGACCCAAGTTTGGATCGGACGGCCTCTGTTTAACGCCAGGGAAAGGTTCTGGAATGGTCCGACCCAGAGGTCTTGGGTCGGACATGGGTCGGACGGGTGAGTTTTAGAGGGAAAATAAGTTTCTGGAATGGTCCAACCCAGTTGGTTGGGTCGGACGTGGGTCGGACCTGTAGGGTTTTTCAAACCCGAGAGTTACTGGAATGGTCCGACCCAGAGGGTGGGTCGGACGGTGGGTCGGACGACCCTTAAGAAAAAAAAAAAAGAGAAACCCTAAGAGATTTTAGTGGTATTAATGGTACCCCATTAAGGGGGCAATGATGATTAGAGGTATAAAGACCTAAGGGATTAAGTTAAGAATAAACTTAAAAGTTTAAGATTAAGTTGTAAGATTAAGTTGTAAGACTTAAGAGGTGTTAGGTGGGGATCATTAAGAGTTAAGTAAGTTAAGTAAGTTGAATTAAGTTAAGTGATTAACAACCTAAAACTGAATGAATGTTTTAGGACTTGGAAATCGGACTCCGGAGGAGATTAAGCAACTGAACGGCCAACGGTGAACGGTACAGTTCTCTTGTGACCTGCTTGCTAACGAGGTGTCCCTCGGCTTGTGTGCTATTTGTTTGTGTGCTCACTAAACAAGATAAAGCATGCAACCGGAACATATTATATATATTGTATTGTTGTGTGATGTTTGAAAACTAACACAACATACCGTGAGAACTTACTAACCAATGTTTAGTAAGGAATTGAGTGAGGCTAAGGAACACACCCTAATATGGGTCTGATATAAACCGAAAGAGGTTAACCAACAAACATGGTCTTGAGACTATTACTAACTGGAACTTGAGTGAGGAAACCCGGGACCGATCTCCGGTCATGCATGCTAAGGAAAAGGGGGACGGTATCTGAATCAGATCCGCCCTCCGCTTGAGGACTTGTCTTCGGACTTGTAGCCTAGGGCCGGTTGCCGGCTCAGCTACGCTGGATTCCCGTCCAGGGTAGGTGGCATTAAGATGGTGCAGTGGGATCACCTAAATCCCAAGTTTGGACTTAGGTTACAACCATTCCCCTCCAGGAACGGTTTGTATTCTGAGAATAAGTTAAGATTAAGATAAGTTACAATCATTCCTTTTTAAAGGATGATTTGTATTGTTAAGATTGAGATTAAGTTAAGGTTGAGATGAGTTGCAACCATTCCTCTTTAAAGGATGGTTTGTATAATTAAGATTGAGATAAGTGACATCCACTCCTTATTAAAGGATGGTTGTTTCTAAGATTAAGATAAGACTAAGATTAAGGTGAGATAAGGATGGACTAAGGTTAAGAGGGAACATTACTTAAGGAGTTAAATAACTAACTCTCCAATTAAGGGAACGCATTTAAGTCGTTCATTGTGTGTGAACTTTGATTGTTCATATATGGATTGTTGTTTACAGCATTTACTATTATGTTGTGCATCTAATCAACCTTCATGCTATCGACAATTAGTCGTCGTAGCCACGTTAGCTTGGGGGCCATGAGGGGATCGTACCAGCATTCGTGCTGACCCCCTTTGGGGGCTGTTTTTACTACACAGGTACATCAGGAAGCGGCCGACGCGAGAGTAAGAAGAGGATACAGTTGTTAAGGGTTTAGTGTGGCCTACGAGTTGTGCATGTACACTCGTATGGCAATTTGAGTTAGTAAGATGTATAGGATGTGAGGGGGTTGTGAGAAGGATATGTGTATGGCTAAGATTGTTGTACTAATGTTCGGTATATTCTGTAGTCAGACCGTGGCAAGGTCCTGGATTGTAAAGAATTCCGCTGTGACATGTATATATATATGCTGTTAAGTTGCGAGACCACAATTGGATTGAGTTGGGGTGTTACAGAGACTACGTACATGATCATTCAGTTAGTAAAGTAAACATAAATGTTCTCTTATTTCACAAAAGATCATAGTAATAATGTAGAGACTTACCTGAAGACGCTGAAAAATAGTATCCTTCAATGATTGAGGCACTTGCTTCCAGTTGTGGTTTATGTTGCAATATGACTTCACCAAATGGCTACCGTAAGCGGTGAAGTCATTCTTCCAATTACCATGGGGTTGGTTGAACTGATTGAAGTCCACCGGTTTTGTAGGAGGGCCCTTGTTAGCCTTCAGCCCACGTGTTGCACCTCTCTTCTTTTGCTTCTTCGCCTCTGGTGGGACAACTGACTCCTCTTCGGTCTGCTGTGAAGGGCCAGCCTCAGTCTCCTGTACTGCTAACTGGTCCTTCTTCTTCTTTCCTCCTCTTGTGACCCGCTTACTTGGTCTATTCTGCTGTGGCTCAGGTTCTCCAGTCATGAGAAGCCGTCCAATGGGGTCATCCATAGGGTGATCATCCACTGCAAAAAAAATAACAAAGCATTTTCATCAGATAAAGTCATAACATAAATACTATGATGCATAACAATAACAGTTAAGATGACATTACAGTCTACATTCTACTAACAACATTACCTTTCACGTACAAAAACATAAATCATTTCATATTTTCTACCCAAACACCCTCATCATGGTCAGATCGTGCGTAGAGCAAATCGTTTTCGGTATCATCAATCGAATCCGGTAATCCAGTAGGAAACAAGGATGTTTCCTCTACAGTCTCATTTTCATCGTTATCCTCATTTTCATTTTCGATTACAACCGGCCTTCTTCCTGGAAGAACAACAGACCATCTGCAGTCTTTCGGATCCTCAACATACCACACTTGTTCGCAATCCTTTCCCAGAACAAATTGATCATCATTATAACCGTGTAACCGTGAAAGATCAACCAAGGTAAGCCCTCCATCATTTTGGTACCCGCGTCGGTTGTCCACCCACTTGCACCGAAACAACAGAAAGGAATCAATGTCATAGTCTAGTTCCCAGATGTCCTCGATGACACCATAATACCAATTACTAACTGGTTGAGATCGGTTACCGCTGTGGTACTCAGTGGCAGCAGCTTCAATTTTTACCCCACTATTCTGGTTTATCGATTTGGCATCTTGACGTGCAGTGTAGTATGTATACCCACTAATATCATACCCCTCAAATGATGTAATATTAGTTTCAGGTCCGATTGCCAAACATCTGATCTCTTCGCTTACAGCTTCTGGATCTGATGATGCTAATGTCAACACATGATCTTTGAACCATTGGATAAAAACTCGGTTTTGTTCCTTTGTCAGCCAAATGTGGCCTTTCAAAGGATTTTGATGCCTTAACTCAACCATATGGGTTTCCAAATAAGGTTCAACAACCTCAAGATGTTGTAAGACAAACAAATGTGCTTGATTAATAAGTAGACGCGAAACTTGCACGATCTTTCTACCAATAACACCTTTACCCTTAAACCTGCCATAGTGTCGTGGTTTTGGGATACCAATAGACTCTGCCTCACTCAAATAATCGGTCACAAATTCCGTGACTTCCTCAGTCACTGTTGCTTCAACAATGCTCCCCTCTGGTCGATACCTATTCTTCATTCTACTTTTCAGAATACCCATGTACCGTTCAAAAGGGTACATGTACCGTAAGTATACCGGACCACAGAACTGTATCTCTCGAACGATGTGCACAATTAGATGTACCATTATATCAAAGAAAGATGGTGGGAAATACATCTCTAGTTGACATAATGTGATAACAATTTCACGTTGTAGATCATCTAGAGACGTTACGTCAATTGCCTTGGAGCAAACAGCGTTGAAAAAGAAACATAACCGAGTTAAAGCATTTCTGACATCAGATGGCAATATCCCTCGAATTGCGACCGGAAGAAGATGTAACATCAGTACATGATAATCGTGAGATTTCATGCCTAAAAGTTTTAAATCCTTCATCGATACAATGTTCTTCCAGTTTGAAGAGTACCCAGACGGTACTTTTACCGAGTGCAGACATTTGCAGAAACTAATCTTTTCAGCCTTTGAGAGCGTGTAGCATGCAGGAGGTAGGTAGATTCGTTTCCCGTTCTCTTGTGGGTGTAACTCCTTTCGTATACCCATGGTTTGCATGTCCTTTCTGATTTTCAATCCGTCTTTTGTTTTGCCGGGTATATTGAGTAAAGTCCCACTCACTGCCTCACCAACGTTCTTCACAATGTGCATGATGTCTAAGCAGTGTCTCACAGAAATATGACGCCAATAAGGTAGTTCCCAAAAGATAGAACACTTTTTCCAAATGTTTTTCGCCGGTTTTGATGTGTTTCCAAATACATTTGCAATGTCCTTAACCTTTTCGTACACTTCCTCAGAGCTCAGAGGTAGACGGGCCACACGAGTTTCGGCTTGACCATTGAACAACTTTCTCTTCGTTACTCGATAAGGGTGATCTTCGGGGAGAAGACGTCGATGACACATATAAACATTCTTCCCACAATGTTTTAAACGGTCCGAACAAGTGTCTTCCTCGCAAATGGGACATGCAAATGCTCCTTTAACCGTGTAACCGGACAAGTTCCCATACGCAGGGAAGTCATTGACGGTACAGAACAACAAAGCCTTGAGCGTGAAATTCTCTCTTGCATAAGCATCATATACCACGGTCCCCTCATTCCACAATAGCTTCAGATCGTCGATCAGAGGGGCAAGGTACACATCAATGCTATTACCTGGCTGCTTGGGACCAGATATCAGGAGAGATAACATGATGTACTTTCGTTTCATACACAACCATGAGGGCAAATTGTAGATCACTAGCAGAACAGGCCATGTACTATGTTGACTACTCAATGTGCCGTACGGGTTCATTCCATCAGTACATAACCCAAGCCTCAGATTCCTATCTTCATGTCCGAAATGTTCTTTGTACCGTCTATTGATGTTTCTCCACTGAGGCCCATCTGCTGGATGTCTTAGTTTCTCATCACTCTTTCTACCCTCCGCATGCCATCGTATGTTCTTTGCATCTTTCGGATTCGCAAACAACCGTTTGAATCTGGGTATAATCGGCAAATACCAAACAAGTTTTGCTGGAGGGCTTTTTTTCTGAACGGAGGAGTACTCACCATCTTTATGCTTATACCGGGACAACGAACATTTCGGGCAATTGTCCAGATGTTCGTATTCACCCCTGTACAACACACAGTTGTTTGGACACGCGTGAATTTTTTTGTACTCTACTCCCATTGGACACACCCATTTCTTTGCCTCATACGTGGTCGTAGGGAGACCGTTCTCATCCGGTAGCATATCATGAATCAGCTCGAGGAATGCCGTGAAACCTTTGTCACTCAATCCATATCTTCCCTTCAGGTTGAACAAATTCAATATAGCTGTCAATTTCGTGTACTTAGTGCAAGTAGGATACAACGCCGTTTTGGATGCGTCCAACAACCTTTGATACTCATCCGGCCGGTCGACAAAGTTATCCTCAACGTTATCAAGCATCTCGTCAATTTGTTCATCATGATAAGTCGACTCACTGTCAACATTGACTCCGGAAGCGCTTGGGAGTTCTGACTCGTTAGTAGTATCGAATGTCTGCTCGGTTCTTGAGTTACACCGATCGTGACTGTAGGAAGATGAAGCATTATCTTCAACACGTTCTCCATGAAAAATCCATTTTGTATAATGTGGCATGAAACCACGGGTCTTCACATGGAGTTGTACGAGGTTGATGCTTGAATAATGTCTAACCACACCACAATCAACACAAGGACATGGAATTTTCTCCGCCTTTGTCCTGTCCTTGTGTTGCACTGCAGCTTTGCAAAACTCTTTCAGCATTTTGTCAAAATGTTCGCCTCTATCACCATACATCCAGTCACGCTCCATACTACATGTGCAACAGATCACAGGTGTGAGTTAGAGCCTTTGTAGAATATGGCCTGTATTAAGTTGCACATGTTTATTTCTTAATGGAGCATGACTGGGATGATTGTCAATTAGTCTAGCCTAACTCTAAGGTTGCAAACACAAAATAAACTAGCATTTTAAATTTAAGAAATTGTTGCACTTCTAAAACAGAAACCGGTGTTTAAAACAATATTACGAATACTTTTTCTACAAAAAATTCGGCATGACCTTTGCATAATTGTACACATCCTGTGCTTATTATTCAGCACTCACCAAAGTCATCACAACCACAAACATTCCAACAATGGCAGCAACCAACAATTAAAATAAATCAATTCTTTACTAGCTAACTGAAAACCAATTGCAAATTCAGATCATCAAATCAACGCTTTCAATTCTCCACTGTATAAGTTCAAACCGGTTTAGAGATTAACAAAGAATCGAGAGTTAAAATACGTACTTGTTTTTTAAGGATTTATGGACAGGGGAGACTGGTTCCTGAGAGGTACGCTTCTGTGTGAGAGATGCAGCAATACCACTTCTGATATGTCTCTGCAAGGGAGCAACAAAAAATAAATTACAAAAGAAATGCATCAACAAATAGGGAATGAAGCTAAATTATGTACTAGCACTTATATTTAAATACATAATTGCATTTATTAAACAAAAAATAAGGTTTAGTTACTTACTTGTGCACAGAGGAGGAAAGTGCAACAGTAATGGAAGAAGGCAGGAAACAAGAGAGGTGACTCACGGACTTGAATGTAGTGAGACCTGATAAAAAAAATTAGATATTGTTAGACATATACACATACATCAAACAATATTCATTACGAAGAGATTTAAAAAAAAAAAAACGGCATGACTTTTGCATAATTTTACCTATCCCATGCTTATTATTAAGCATTCACCAACCATTCATCAACACAAATTTCCATCACAAATCAAACTAATACCAACTTTATCCATCAAACCAAATTTTAATAATTTGTGGAAATCAAATACAAAGTAAAAAAAAGACACAACCATGCCTATTATTAAGCATTCACCAATTATTCAACAACACAAATTTCAATCATAAACCAAACTAATATATACCAAATTTATTCATCAAACGAAATTCCAATAATTTGTGGAAATCAAATACAAAGTACAAAAGAGAAAAATGATAAGTTAGATTATATTACCGGTTCGAAAATGAATTGTTCTCCGCTCCGCTTTCAATATACCATCAAATGGTAAAGAAGCTTCTTAAGTATTTATCTGTAGAGACACAAATACGTATAGACACAAGAGAAACTCAGTAGTTGTGTTTGTTCCTTATATGCAGTTAGGTTGCAAATTTACAGTGAGTGAACAGAATGAAGAGAATGAAGAGTTAAATTAAAAAAAATTACCGGTTTCTAAATGAATTGTTTTCAGCCCCTCTTCTCAATCGGGCGTGCGAGACGCGTGTAGCCAATCTCTACAGAGGCAACGCATAAAGATTGAACAACATTCAGATCAATTAGAATAATTTATATTAAACTTAACGACTATACAATACTCATATATATATATATATATATATACACTACCGAATGTTTATTAGTATTTTTACCAATGAATGAAGTTGTTCATAACAACTCATAAATGACAAGATCAAACTATAACTTACATAACAACCTAAATTGTATTTTTCATGTTTAACATGTTATCCATAATTTTCAATATACCACTTATGCATCACACTCTTGTATTAACGATAATAAATATCATAATCAAATATGTAAATTATAAACATTATCGTTAGCTCATTCAAACAAGCACAATAAGAATTTTTTTTAGTATAACGCTAATACAATCTACAGAGAGTGGGGAACTTAGTGTCAAAGATGATAACTCATCAACTCGACTACATTGTTTATGAAGACAAGGAGAAACTCTTAATTGCTTAACTTATATTACTTGTTCGAACAAGTAAACTTACATTTGTGATTAGTACAAATTTTGCTTAACTTATATAACTAGCAGAGATCTCACTCACCAATGTATATTTACAATGTATATTTACTTATGAAATGTGAATTAACAAGTAATTTTAAGTGGACAAATAAGCTAACCTAACTATACTTAAACAAATAATGCTCAAACATTGTTCCACCCCATATATAAGCATAATAAATCTAGCCCAAATAAGCTAACCTAACTATACTTAAAAGAAGGGCCAAAAACAGCACAAAAATTCACTCGGACATTTCGTCGAACACCTTGTGTGCATACATAAATTTAATAGTTTAACAACCAAATCTTGCAAAGATTTCACACACACAATAAATATCATCATCCACAATCACAATGTGACAACAATCTATCAATTTTAACAACACATTAACAATTAAATAAACAAATCGAAAATCAAAGTTAGGGTTGCTCTCACCTAGCTAGCGCCGCCTCTGTTGCTGGGCGGGAGACGGCGGCGACGACACCGACCACCGACGGCGCGACGTCAGGCGAAGGCGGGTGGAGGAGGAGGGCGGGCGACGGCGGTCTGGTGGTGGTGGCGTCGGGGTTCGCAGCTCGCCGCGAGAGAACAGAGAGGGGTTAATTAGGGATAATTGAACTCGTAATTGTGTCGAGGGGGTCTGGGGGTTTAATTAAAACGATCTATTTCGGCGGTTCCTAACAAAGAACCGCCGAAATAGACCCTCAGAAATAATAAAAAAATAAAAATACCTATTTCGGCGGTTCCTAACAAAGAACCGCCGAAATAGTCGTTTTAATTAAAAAAAAAGAAAAATAAACACCTATTTCGGCGGTTTCGTAGAAGGAACCGCCGAAATAGGTCTCTTTTATTTTTTTATTATTAAATATGGTCTATTTCGGCGGTTCCTAACAAAGAACCGCCGAAATAGGCCCCTTCTTTACAGACCGCATACATCTCTGGCCCCTATTTCGGCGGTTTTATCTACAACCGCCGAAATAGGGGCGCCGAAATAGACGTTTTTTGTACTGGTGGCTTGATCTGGAATTTGTCGAGCGTGGCGAATGTCTCTTCCAAGTCTTTCATGTGCTGTTCTTTGGACGGGCTTCTCACGACTATGTCATCCACATAAGCTTCCACATTTCTCGAGAGTTGCTCTCGGAACACTTTGTCTATCATTCGTTGGAAAGTTGCGCCGGCGTTTTTCAATCCGAATGGCATCACTTTGTAGCAGAAGATTCCTACTGAGGTGTCGAAAGAAGTTTTCTCGGAGTCCCTCTCGTTCACCTTTATCTGGTTATACCCGGAGAATGCATCCAGGAAGCTCAAGACGGAGCTTTGGGCCGATGATACGACCAGTCGGTCTATCGATGGCAACGGGTAAAAGTCTTTGGGGCATGCTTTGTTTAAGTCAGTGAAATCCACACACATTCTCCATTCCCATTAGATTTCTTTACCATAACTACATTCGCCAGCCACTTGGGGTATGACACCTCTCTAATAAAACCTACTTGCAGGAGTTTTTGGACTTCTTCTCGAGCAGCCTGGTCTCTCTCTGCTCTGATCACCCTTCTTCTTTGGCGGATTGCCGGGAGGACTGGCCACCATAGTGCTGCCTGTGTTGGGCTCCCCTTCCAATCTTCTTGTTCTCCTCGATCAGCCTTAGCTCCTTAGCTAGGTTTGCGCAATTTATGGTCCTGTGGCTGCGGTGCCCATGATACTCACAGAAGGCCGCCGACACCTCTCTTGGGTTGGGCTTTCTCGGTGGGGGCAGGAGTCCCTCTCTTACGGCAGCGGCATATTTCCCTGGGTCTATCAGTACCGTTGGGAAGGCTCTGGAGCTTGAGGCCTGCTGTCCCTGGGGGGCCGGGGTCTTGGAATAAGGCTTGTATCGGCTTCCCCCTTGGTGCGATCCTCTGGTCGTAACCGCCCCTCCTGTCTGGCCTCCCTTCTTCTCACTCGCGGCGGGGGCTCTAAAGCTGTTGAGGAGCTCCTTGGCCTTATTCTCCGTAACTTCTGATTTGAGGAAGTCGTGGATCATCTCGGCTAACTCACCATGCAATTTTGGCGCCTTGGTAGCTATTTTTCCGGCGAGGCGGGGGTGGGCCAAGCCATTACCAAAGGCCTTGATCAGTATCTTTTCGTCGATGTCATCAATTTCAGCCACCTGTTTGTGGAACCGCTCACTGTATTCTTTTACAGTCTCCCCCTTCGCCTGTTTCACATCCATGAGCTCTATTATTTCCCTTTTTACCTTTTTACTAGCCGCAAAGTATTGCTGAAATTCCTCAGTTAGTTGTTTGAAACTGGAGATCGACTGGGGTGGTCTAGACGAGATCCAGCTCAAGGCTCTCTTGGAGAGTGTTCCGGGGAATAAGTTACACAAGGCGAGGGAGCTAATCCCCTGGGTGTTCATGGCGAACATGAACTTCATAATGTGCTGAGCAGGGTCCCCAGTACCGTCGTACTTCTCCACCGCCGGGGTGACGAAGTGGGCGGGAGTTTAGCTCTACGGATTTTTTCGGAGAAGGGGTATAGGCTCATGTCGATGGTGTCATATTCTTCCTCCTCGATGGTGATTAAGGCCTCCCTTCGGGTATCTATTTTCCCGTCATTGCTCCCAGCCGCATCTCGACCTTTCAGGAGATCTATCACCTCCGACATTTCCTCCCACTTTCGCTGGAACTCCTCGTCCCTCTGCATCAATTCCTGTTGCAGGAGCTCATTTCCTTCCACGATCTTTTCGTCGATGGATCTGGTGAGGCTCATTAGCATGTTCTCCAAATCTTTTTTGGAAATGGAGTCGTGTGTTGCCTCGGGTCCGGTGCTTCCGTCGTTGGTTTGCGGATTTTTCCTTGTTCTGGGTGCCATCTTCGTACCTAACCTGCAAAAAACACAGTTTCGTCCTTAGATGTGTCGACTTCGTATGCTCTCCATAGTTATTATTCTCGTCGGTGGACTCGTGGTTGCTAGATCTGAGCTGTTCGTTTCCCACAGACGGCGCCAAATGAAATGGTATGAATCCCTAGGTTCTCAAACAGTCTTCTCACGTAATTCACTAATTGGAATCCTATTCTATCGTCAAGCTCTTCGAGTTCTATTGAGTTACCTTGTTACCGAATAAAGGGAGTACAAAGGGGAAGAGAGAGATTCGCAATAACAAGCGACCGTCGTCTTCTACACTATGCTCTAGGACTCCTGGCGACCGGTCGGAAACGACCGGTCACTACTTGTGTCTTGTTTGGGCCTGGGCAGGGACGCCCGGTCGTTGCCTTGGCCTTTCTCTTGCCTGCTCTTTGCTCTACTAGGCTATTGCTCTTTCTTTGGGGCTTCTGGACATATTTTCCCCTCTTCAACCATAGATCAATATTATACGGCTTTTACTTCCATCCTCCGACTACTACCCGACCTTGGGTATACCAGCCAAGTCTTGATCGACCGCTTCTATGGCGGATTGAGCCATCACCTCCGGTATGGCATGGGGTGCACCCGGTTTACCTCGCTCCAGGTAAACATCGGTTTAGACCCTTAGTGCCATTTTCAATATGAATTGTTACCTTAATGCTCAAAGAATAACATTTAACATCGATTACTTCAGGAGTGTTACCACGCTGCATCTCGAGTTGAGATCACCGTCCAGTAGAGGGACGAAGAACAAGCGCATAAGCGCAAGGCTAACAGCAAGGGCACTGGCTCTGATGACGAGGGTCAGGGCAAGGGCAGGAAGAAGAAGAAAGGGATGTACTCCCACCAGGCCCAGAAGAATACCTCCGGAGAGAGCAGTGCTCAGAATGAGAAGGGCAAGGCAGCTGAGCCACTACAGCTCGCCTATAGTGCACCGGTAGCTGCAAAGCCACTGAGATCTCACCTGCCCAAGGGTAAGACTCCGAATTCAAATCTACACATGTGTGAAATTAATACTAGCACATCGAACTTTGCTAACTCCAAACGCTACAAGTTCTGGTTCCGGCTCGGGTAGGGGCAACACCAATGGCCGCACTTTCAGCTGCAAGTACTGCAAGAATGATCACCCCGACACAGATTGTCAAGGAAGAGAGGTGCAGTGTTATAGCTGTAGGAAGATGGGACACCGTTCCTTTGAATGCCCTACCAATCCGAAGCCTAGGGGTAACAACCATGGCTACAGGCAGAGGGAGGGCAAGGAAGCTGCAGTTGGAGATGCCCAGACCTAGTAGACCACGCAGGGACAGGGGTCCCGAGGTGCTCAGAAGGGTGCACCACAGAGGCAACCGATACTCCACGTTATAGACCGCTCAGATGGAACTGGTGTGAAGACCGACCTAGGTACCACTACATACCTTTAATCCTTGAGAGCACATTTACAGTATTAATTACCTGCATGAGTGAATGACTGAATGTGTAGAAATTAAAGTATAAATTAGAGCATGAACCGAGCTAGTTAAACTAGAACTCATCTAAGATGGAACTTAAACTTTAGGAAACTTTGATTTCTGCTGTCCGATACCGTCAAACCCGAACCTTGAAGGGACCGACATCACCACTCACCACTTCACCAGCGAGTAGTGTCCGGTCATCCGACCAAGTATGATATTATTAAAAGGATATCTGACACCCAAAACATAAATCGCCATCATCCGTCATTGCAGCAAGCTAGGAGTAGGACCAGGAGGATTTTACACACCGCAATATCCCGGTGGAGTGAAGATGAAGCTGAAAATGATGTTCTTGTGAAAGGACTGGAATCCTTACACCAAGACATACCAGAAGACGCGAGCGGGAGACGGAGCAACAACACCAGAAATACCTAAGGAATTTCAGACGGTTATTGCGCAAGCCGTAGGGATTGCACGACAACTTGAAGCTGATCCAATTCCTGCACTTGAAGTAGACTTTTGCATCGTTAACTTCTACGAGAAAGGAGGACGACTTGGGTTACACCAGGTTAAGGATGAGACAATGGAATCTCTTGAGCAAGGAGTTCCCGTAGTGCCTTGGTCCACTAGAGACGACACCGAATTTTTGTATGGCGAGCAGAAGCATGTGGATCGTGCCAAGAAGATGGTACTCAAGTCATGAGATGTCTTGATCATGGGGGGGAAGTCGAGAATGTTGTATCACGGTATTAAGAAGATTAAGCTGAATACAGCACCATCGACAGTAATCAATGCCACACACATGAGACTAGGACGTCTGAACCTCACCTTTAGGAAATATTAGCCATGTAAACGCCATGTAATACAATAGCAATATGTAATAAAGGCATATATGTATAATGGATGGTTTAATAATAAAAGAAGTGTTGGTTATCAATTTTTCCATTTGTGTTATACCATCGATACTTATGAAGCTTGTGAATAACTAGGTTGTGGACTCGGTACGGAAGGTGCTCTGAGTATTCTCACAGAGGCAAAGGCCGATAAGAGTGGCACCATTCTCACGGGTACCTTCCCTGTGAACGGCATTGATGCATCCCTACTATTCAACTCCGGCGCCTCTCACACCTTTACCTCACCATCATTTGTGAGGAGGTTGGGGGTAGACACAGATGTGCTACCAGATTTCATGGTTACGCTCCCGTTGAAGGAGCGAGTGCGATGCACTAAGTACTACCGAGCTGCCACGATCTGAATTAAGGGTGAAGTTTTCCCATTGCCTTCATCGAATTCAATGGCTTAGGATTTGACTTGATAGTCGGGATGAACTAGTTGGAGCGGCATAAGGGGCGAATCCTCTGAGCCGAGCATAGATTGCTGCTCATGAGTCCATCTGGGGTCACAGTTTCATACCGCTAGAGGCCTAGAGAGCCTTCGACTAAGATCATCAGCACCATGGCTATGTACCGAGAGCTCATAAAGGGGCACGAAGTATATCTATGTTATGTCTAAGACTTGGAGAGAGACCCCGAGTTCAGCACCGATGTACCAGTAGTGTCGGAGTTCCCGAATATATTTCCAAAGGAGCTTCCCGGCAAGCCACCAGCACGGGCAGTAGAATTCGAGACTGAGCTTCTGCCAAGCACTGGCCAGATTTCTAAAGCACTATATCGTATGGCACTAGCAGATATGACCGAGCTCAAACAGCAGCTACGAGATTTACGCGACAAAGGGTTTATACGCCCGAGTGTGTCACCATGGGGAGCACCGGTCCTCTTTGTGAAGAAGAAGGACGGTAGCCTCCGTCTCTGCATCGACTACCGTGAACTTAACGCAGTCACAGTGAAGAACAAGTACCCGTTGCCACGTATCGACGATATATTCGATCAGTTGAAGGGAGCTTCCATTTTCTCCAAGATTGATCTCAGATCAGGGTACCATCAGATTGCCATCCGTGAGCCTGATATTGAGAAGACAACATTCCGTACGAGATATGGCCACTACGAATTCACGGTGATGCCATTCGGACTGTCAAATGCGCCGGTAAAATTTATGGATCTGATGAACCGTCTGTTCAGTGATCAGTTGGACACTTCGGTTGTGGTCTTCATCGATAATATATTAGTGTATTCAAAGTCGAAATATGAGCACGAGAGCCATCTAAGGTGAGTACTTGAGACACTGCGCGAGAACCAGCTGTATGCGAAGTTCTCCAAATGCGAGTTCTGGCTTGATCAGGTATCATTCCTTGGTCATGGTATCTCGAGTGCAGGTATCTCAGTTGATCCGGCTAAGATAGAAGCAGTGCGCTCATGGCCAAGACCTAAGACTGTTACCGACATCTGGAGATTTCTTGGTTTAGCTGGTTATTATCGAAGGTTTGTGAATGACTTCTCGAAAGTCTCGAAGCCCATGACGACCTTGATGATGAAGGATGCACTGTTTGTGTGGACCGATGATTGTGAGAGATCATTTCAGAGCCTAAAAGACTCGTTGACCTCCGTGCCTATTCTCACTATTCCAGAGGGCACAAAGGGATTCAAGGTATATTGTGATGCATCAGGCAAAGGCCTTGGATGTGTACTCATGCAGCATGGCAAGGTGGTTGCTTACGCCTCCCGCCAACTGAAGAAACATGAGGAGAATTACTCTACGCACGACATAGAGCTTGGAGCCATTGTCTTCGCACTAAAGATATGGCGACATTATATATATGGGGTTAGCATCACCATATACTCAGACCATAAGAGCCTGCAGTATGTCTTCACGCAGAAAGAACTCAACTTGAGGCAGAGAAGAAGGATGGAATTTCTATCAGACTATGACATCGACCTTCAGTATAAAGAGGGGAAGGCGAACGTTGTAGCTGACGGCCTGAGTCGCCAAGCACACTCACTCCGTTCGCTACTTGCTTCTTCTAGCTTGGTTGATGAGGTGCGAGAGGCTCAGAGGAGCGATGCTTACATAACAGAGGTCAGACAGAAGATCACTGATGGTACATTTAAGAGTCTGAAGTATGACTTCAAGCTACACGATGATGGTCTAATCCGGCTGAATGGTACACTATGTGTTCTCCGAAGCAATGCTGAGCTTAGAGATCACATTCTACGAGAGTCTCACTGCTCTTCATTATCGGTCCATCTGGGAGCCTCCAAGATGTACAAAGACATAAAGAAGTACTTTTGATGGTCTGGGATGAAGACAGATGTTATCGAGTTTGTTATGAGGTGTCTCACTTGCCAAAAAGTGAAGTTTGAGCACCGAAGACCGGGCGGAATGGTACAATCTATGCCAGTTCCGGAGTGGAAGTTCCATGATATCTCCATGGATTTTGTTGTTGGACTCCTGCCTGCTAGGGGAGGTCTTAACATGATCTGGGTTATAGTCGACCGCCTGACTAAGGTTGCCCGCTTCATTCCGATGAAGGACACCTAGAAGGTGGCGAAGCTTACTGAGTTGTTCGACCGGGAGATCATACGACACGATGGAGTGCCCAAATCGATAGTTTCTAATCGTGACATCAGATTTCTTTCGAGATACTAGAGAGCTACACGAGAAGCGCTGGGTACCGAGTTGAAGCTTAATACCTTGTTTAACCCACAGACCGACGGTCAGATAGAGGGGACCATCCAGACACTCGAGGTCATGCTAAGAGCATGTGCCTTGGACTTTCAGGGGAGTTGTATTGATAAGCTTCATCTGATCAAGTTTTCATACAACAATAGCTATCATGCTCGATCAAGATGTCGCCCTTCCAAGCTTTGTAGGGCAGGCCTTGTCGTACCCCCTTGTACTAGGATGAGTCGAGCGAAACGGTCATTATTGGGCCAGAGTACCTTGAGCAAGTACAAACCAAAGTTCAACGGATTTGAGTGAACATGAAGGCAGCCCAAGATAGGCAGAAATCCTATGCCGATGTGCGAGACGCGACCTTGAGTTTGCCATGGGCGATCAGGCGTTTCTACGCATCTCGCCTATGAAGGGTGTGTTTCAATTTGGTTAGAAGGACAAGCGGAGCCCGAAGTTTGTAGGGCCATATGCGATCATGGAGAGGGTTGGAGCTGTAGCTTACAGGTAAGAATTACCTACAGAGTTGGGGCGTGTTCATGATATGTTTCATGTTTCACAACTCATGAAGTATATAGCCGATCCTTCTCATGTCTTAGAGCCTGAGCACTTATCGTTAGAGCCGACGATGCGATATGTCGAGACTCCCCAGAGAATCCTTGATACCAAGACGAGGGACACTCGCCACAAGTCAGATTGACTGGTGAAGGTCTTGTGGTCCAACCACGATGTCGAGGAAGCTACTTAGGAGCTAGAGGATGCCATGCGGGTGAAGTACCCAGCATTATTTGAAGACTAGATTGTCTAGTGTAGAGAGGGTATGGAGCGTACCCCTATTTTAGGGGGGTAGATCCATTTTGCTTTTGAATTGCCTTAAGATAGAAACTAACAACCAGAACGTTGGTTGTAGTGTTGGTTGTAGTTGTTGTAGTTGCGCTGGCATTGTATTGTAGGTATACACTTTGTTTGATAGATCTGAGAACCTGTAAGGTTATATTAATGTATGATCTTTGGCATCTGATATGTCTAATGAGTAACAATATTAGATTCACCAACTTTGAGGACAAAGTTCTTTAAGGTGGTAGATTGAAATACCCCTGACATAAATATGGTGATTAATTATTCTAATATAATATTTATAAGCATAATGATGCCTAAATAACATGTGGGAACAATTCCCGAAGAAAACGAATCCATATAGTGGGACAAAAACACAAATGAAGTCTTAAAGCACATTTTTCGGGAAAACCCAGAAATGTGACTTTAAGTGGTTTAATGGACTTGTGTGTATTATATTCAATCTTTTAACTATAATTAAACACTAATTAAGGTCTAGGAACCATTAAAAAAATTAAAAAATCCAAAAAGTGGCTCCGATTGGTGAATAGTGCTAAATGGGGATTTATGGGTGTTATTTGCTAAAAGACCAAAATGCCCTCCTTTTCCCAGCCTCTTTAAAACTGGTGCCTTTCCCCTCCTGCATAAGCCATATTTTCCCCCTTCTCTCAGCCAATTGGCTCCACATTAGTTAAAAGGGACAAATTTAATAAAGTAAAACAAGTACATATTGCTTTTTCACACACTCTCTCTCCCATTCCTTCTTCTTTCTTCTATTTTTCTTCCTTCTTCAGAGAGCCTCTGTTGCTTCTTCTTCTTCCTGGCAGTTTTGGAATTCTTCAACCATCCTTGAGCTTCTCTTCCTTGTTCAAGGCTTAATTAAAGCCAAAACAACACAAATGTACATATTCTTGCTTGTCTTGTCTTGGAGCTTCATCCCACCTCTCAAAATCCTCAAACTCTGAAGTTGAACTCCATTGGAGGATCTCTACTTGAAGGAAAAAGCAGCACATATTGAGCTAGACCACCTCTTGGTTGGTTTAAGGTAAGGAAGAGCCTTAAAACACCCCTTACCATTGTGGCTGAAAATTACCATGCTTTGAACACCATTTATTCTCCTTGTGTTAGCTCTGTTTCACCTTCAAGAGAGTAGTTGGAGCCTTGCTTGACTGGTAGCCAGAATACTTCACTTGGAATTTGGAAGGTAATCCTCTTTTTAGTGCTTTAAACACTCCATTTGCATCCTAGGGTTATTCCAAGAGCTTAAGTGTTTACTTAGTGCTTATTGTGTTCCTTGGGCATTGGTATGTAGCTTAGAAAGAAAAATCCCACCTTGATTGGTTTTAAACAAGAACAAGAGAAGAAAGAAAAAAACAAGAAGAAAGGGGGAAAAAAGGAAAAGAGAACTAAAGAGTTCTAAGGTAAATGACTCACCTTTAAACTGATTTTTGAATGCCTTGTGGTAGTATACCTACATTGCTTTATGTTGAAGTTTAAGGGCCTTGGAGCCAAGTCATTTAAGATTATTGCACCTTGACATTATTGTTGTGAGTGTGCTGAATTTGGTGTGTTGTTAGTGTCCAGGATGGATATGGTTGTTAAACTGATTTAGGTGAATGGTATGATGCATTTGGACATGCTGGAATAGTAGGGAAACTATGGCAAAATTTATGTAGAAACCAAGTATTCTAAGTGTATTTGTGAATAGAAATGACCAAGGGTTAACTAGGTATTTTTAGAGATCAATTTGGTTAAATAATCACCTTAGAGCTATAATTGGAAGAAAGTTATATAGTTGGGTACAACTTGGAGTAATAAGATGTAAGTTGCACACCAGCAGTGCATTAGTTGTGAAACAATTGAATTAGTAAAGGTTGAGCAATTGTGCATCTTAGAAACCTCGGAAACTAAGTTTCAAGTGTAAGGAAATAAGAGTGGAAATTTGTGTATATAATCAAGATTAAGTAATGAGTTTAGTCAATGGATTATGAAGGTTTAAAGGGTTATTATAGTGTTAGGACATGCTAGGATACATGTGGAGAGATTGAAAAAGAAGTGGGCAAAGGAACAAGTGAGAACAACAATTAAAACTGTCCAAATGTTACAGAGCTACAGCAGGGTCTGGGACTTGACCCTCGTATGAGGTCCTGGACCATGCATCAAAATCCACCGAGAATTGCAAGTTAGGGATGGTCCGGGACCTAGGACCGGTACAAAGACCCGGACCACCCCATAGAAACTGTCGAGAATAATGCTAGAGACTTGGTCAGGGACTTAGGACTAGTATAATGTCCCCGACCATAGTGAAAATCCTGCCGAGATTATGCTGCGAGATTGGTCCGGGACTTAGGGTAAGGTTAAAGACCGGGACCACTTGAAAAATTCACCCGAGAGTTGCCACCAGTGATGGTCCGGGACTTAGGATACGGACCATGCCCCGAACCAACATCAAAAAATCAACCGTGAGTTTAATTAAGAGTGTATAATTGATGGGAATGAATGTACTTGTTATATATTGGTTTAAAGAGTTGTTTAATGTCATGTAATGGTCATTAAAGGTGTGAACAAGTATAAGTTATAATGAGAAGTGAATAACTTATGTGATTGAGTTTGAACCACAATGAGTTAGTAGTTATTAATCGGGAACCATTAGTGATGAAATGAACTAGGTTAATCAAAGAGAATTAGCCACCCGACTTAATGAATATTATAGGATTGGAGTAGTTGAACTCCAGAAGAGAGTGGACTACCGACGATGCCGGTGAATGGTATGATTTTCTCATGCCCTGCATACTAACAAGGTTACCTCGATTTGTGTGATTGTGTGTTTATTTGCAATCACCTAGTCAAGATAAATGCACGAATATGATTAATGCATTTCCTTTATGTCTTGTGATTGTTATCCATTCGATTGAGTTGTGACTAACATATTAAGTTTGTATAACTCATGAAAGACATAAATGATGGTCGTAGAACTTAACCGCTCAAAATGTGCAAGGGTTCTGACCATAACGTATTGACTGTAAGATTCTCACTGACTCCCTAACTTTGTGATTTTCCTAACTCTGAGAAAAAGGGTAACTGGGGGGTGTGAGAACCCCGATATAGAATCGGTCACGCGTGAGAATGAGGAGGCAAGAGAGATTGTTTTCCGAATACCAGTCGAACCTTCCCACCATGGTATAGACCCTCATGGGCGAAACCCGGGAAAGTAAAGCTAACCTAAAGCCCGGTGGTGAGACTAGACATGTCTCTGCCCGGAGCTCAACCGACTTGACTTAAGAATTATTCAAGAGATAGAATAATTGACAAAGTTAGATCAAGACTAGAATGGGTCTTATGATCTAGACAAAAGAGTTAAAACCATCCGATTAAACCGGATAAGTATTTAACTAACAAAGAGATGAGGTTAGAGTTTGAGGAGAAATCTCAATTCCTCGAAGATTATTGAACTGACACTTATGAATTGATTTTCATCTTCAGGTGTTGTGCTCTATGTATGAGTGTTACTTTTACATGAATGTTATGTTGTTACTATCAGCATGATTTTTTGAAATGAAATCAACTCCATGTATGCGACAAAGTAGTTGGCTTACCCCCGTTAGCACGCGGAATATGTGAATTTCATGCCAGTAAGTGTGTTGAGCCCCTTGGGGCCAACCATTTTTATTACAGGTACCCGACATGATTGATTGGTCGAGAGAGAGACCAGGCTGTTGTACATTTTCTAGCTAGTAATTATTTGGATGGTGTACTAAGTTGTACACGAGCTTGTAGCCCCTTTTGATTGGCCGGTGTACCACGTTGTACACTTGCTTGTATTTTGGATTATACATATTTTGATAGACAAGAGTAAGGTGTTATACTCATAATTGTTTTTGTATAGACTCGTAAGAAGATGGTGTGTTTTGGAATATACACTTGTAGTACTCGGTAATCAAACTCTTGTAGATGATGTTGTGGTATACGTATGGAAGCTTGGTTTATTTCTGGTCCATCCGACCGTTATTGTTTTTGTTTAGGCCTTGTTAGTCACATGCGTGGCTAGCGGCATTGTATCGCCCACCGATTGTTTTTGAATTTCCGCTATGATTAGCATGACGACCGAGACGATTAGACGATAGTGATAGGATTAGCGGTATGGGTGTTATAAGAAGTTTTATAATTACCGTGGGATTATTGTTGTGTGCATGTTGTTATATTGATTATTATGTTTGATTATGCCTTGTTTAAAAGCTTTGTTTTGGATATTAAGGGCTTGTATTCTGGCCACCAGCAAGAGCTATTTGCTTTAAGTGTTTTATGCATTTTTATGCTTTTATATGCTTTATATAATCTAGTATATGCTTAGGTGTAAAAATCAGAAGTGTATATGACACTTTAGGAATTTTAGAGACCTTTAAAATTGGTAGAAATATTATTATGATTTTAGAGGCCTTAAGGAATTAATTTGGTAACATTTAAGTGCTTAATAGCATTTATAATATGTTACAAATGTTATGGCTAAAGTGATGTGTATAATATTGTAAGAAAATAAATTTATAAAGGGTACAAAATAAATAAGCTGAGGGTATAGTGGTTAGTTTGGGAAATAAAGAAAATTAGAAGTTAAAATGGCATTTAGGTATAAAATGTAATTTTTAGAAACATTTGGGGCCTAAGTTTAATCGTAGATAAATCTGGGTGGAAAATGGTATTTATGGCTGAGAATAATTAAGGTCAAAAGTTGACCAAAACTTAGGTTACAATGTTGGAAGATTACAGTTTAAAATGAGTTATAACATAAAATGTAACATTTACAAAGTTTTGGGGTAAATTGGTAATTTTTGAGAAATATAAAATTAAGGCCGAGGACCAATGTGGTCTATTTGGTAACTTTCAGAATTTTATGGGTTAGATCATAATTTATTAATGAAAAAATAAAAAACTATAGGTTATAAAGACTATTATGACATGAAATGTTAAGTTGTAAAACTTAGGGGTTAAAAATTGTAATTATCAAAAGATAAGTGTTAGGGCTGTAATTGAAAGGTCAAACTAGTGGTAAACTAAGTATTTGACCAGAAGTTGATAAGGAAATATTAGAAATACAATTTATAAAGTTAAAGGTATTAAATTGTAAAGTTTAGGAATTAATGGGGTGAATACCGTAAAAAAAAGAAAATATAATATATGAGTTGCAATGACATAGGGAACAACTTGTAATTACCGAAAAATATGAGATGTATTTATTACATAAGGTTATTGTATAATTATAGTAAGAGTTAGCTTTACAAAAACAATTATTAAGTAGTTAATTGTAAGATTAGAGATTTAATGGGGTGTATTTGTAATATTAGAAAATTAGTGGTAAAGTACTAATTAAAAACAGAATGGGATGTTTAATATTATTAGATTATAGGGTTAAAATAATTAAGTTAAAAGCCGTAATGAACGAGATTTGGTTTAAGGCGAAAAGACATCACATGGAATGACGGTACGGTTTGAAACATCGCGAAACAATAAACGAGGCGGTTAGGAAATTATTAAGCGTTACGTATAGTAACAAAAGGTTAGGAAGTGATCGAGTTATTAACTTACTTGACTAATGTATTATAGGATCTGAATAGCCGGAGACGTACGACGGGGTAAGACGAGCACCTACTAGATTAGTCGCACTCGTCGGTGAACGGTATGGTTTCTTGCAGTTTGCTTGCAAACGAGGTTTACCCTCATCTTGTGTGCTGTTTGTTTATATGTTACAACTAAACAAGATAAAGCATGAAACCGGTTTACCGTATTTTCTCTTCTTTGTGTTCGTATTGTGCTAACGCGACCTATATTTGAGTTAGGTACTAACTTCGGTTAATAAACGATTGTGTAAGATCATGGAACGACTCTCTAATATTGGTTGGTTAATATCCGACGAAGATTTAACTAACAAGAATATTATCTTAAAGACTTCTTCTAACCAATGGTAACATAGGGGAGACGAATCCAGGACCGACTCCGGTCATGCATGTATGAAGTAGGAGGTCGGTATCTGTATTAGATCCGACTTCCATTACACACTCATCTATTGACTTGTCGCTTAGAGTCGACAAACAGACTTGGCCACCTTGGATTACAGTTCGAGGTGGGAGGCCAGATTAAGATGGTGCAGTGGGATCACCTAAATCCCAATTAACTTAAGAATTATTGTTTATTTAACCAGCGCAGTTCTCGGCCGCTGGCTAGGGTTACTCACAACCCGACAAGGTAAACAATGGGACGAAGTATGAACGGTTCTAATTAAAGAACGATTAATTTAAGATAAATATTATTAGATTCGAGAACAAAACACCTCTTGGGTCTACGAACGAAAAAGGAACTAACTCACTTGTTCTATGAACTTCCATTACGACATTCAAACTGTGGAGTTATGTTATACAGTGGCTAATATGATGTATGCTATTGTACTTCGTATTATTATTGTATGTGTAAAATCAATTGCATGTATACGACAAATTAGTCGTGTGTAGCCCCGTTGGCTTGGGGGATGCACGTTTATCATACTAGCAAAGGTGCTGAACCCCTCGGGGTATCCATATTATTTTTCAGGTAAGGGACGGAAGACGACTCATCCTGAGAGTAGGAGCGGGTCGACGTATTCCGGGTTTCCATTATTTTGTTACCTGAGTTGTGCATGTACACTCAGGTTGTAGATAGTAGACGTTTAGCGAACTTATATTAGCAGCACGAGAAACTAGATATTCATTATATTTTGGTTTAAATATTGTAAGTCTTTGCTCAGTATATTCAGGTCCATCAGACCGTGACTGGAGAATGTAGTATGTCTAGTTAGTCACGTGGGTGACTAACGGCGGTAACACCAAACTTATTAGAATTTCCGCTGCAATGTTATGTTATATCTGAATGTTTAAGCGACAATCTTGGTATTAATGGTTGGGGTGTTGCAAAAAGTGGTATCAGAGCGTAGTTACACTCTGATCACTAGAATTACCGAGCTTAGATAATACCGTGTTAGAGTTTTAGTCATGGGTTAAGGGTGTGACATAGTAGTGTGAGATAAGCCCGATAACCACTAATAAGTGTAGATTGTCTTTGACATCTAAAAGACGTTATAAATTTTAAACCGAGACCTTTGTAATCACAAGCCTAATGTGAGCTTATACTTGTTCAGATGTCAGGAAGAAGAGGAAGCCGAGGTCGTGGCTGAGGAGAAGAGGCTACTGAGATCCCAGGTGGGCAGACGATAGCTAAGATCGTAGCTGCCACCTTGGCGCACATGGGTTATCAGCCCGGCGCACCACTGCCTGCTCCACCACCACCGCAGCCGCGGGAACCAAACTGGGTGAAGAATCTTGCTGATCTTCGACCCCCACCATTCAGAAGGGAGACTGCTCCCACCAAGCTTGAGACATACATCTTTGAGATGAAGACCCCCTTCGAGACCTTTGGCGTTCCTGTTGGAGCCAGGGTTTGACTTGCTCCGTTCTACCTGAAGGGTGTAGCAATCGATTGGTAGAATTTGGTCAGGGCCGAGCATGCGGCCGACCCCGACTTCGACTGGGAACAGTATGTGGCCTTGCTATGAGCCAAGTACTACCCCGTCCACGTCCAGACCAAGAAGCGACTACAGTTGGATGCGTTGAAGCAGACCGACAAGATGATGGTGGATGACTACTACTCGGAGTTCACCGCTCTTATCCGTCTTCTGTCGGGACTGGGTACTCAAACCAGATCTTGGTAGACCGCTTCTATGGCGGGCTGAGCCACAGACTACGCTATGGCATGGGGCCAGCTAGCTACACTACTCTACAGGTAAATAAAGGTTAAAACTACTTGCAAATGATTAAGGTTATACACCATGTGAACATGAGCTAATACCATAAATATCAAGAGTGATATCATGTCGTTGCTAGAGTTGAAATTACCGTCCAGCGGAGGGACGAAGACCATGCGCTAAAGAGAAAGGCCACTGGTAAGGGCGCCGACAATCAAGGGCAGGGTGGGTACAAGAAAGAGAAGTACCAGCACCAGTCCCAGAAGGGCCGAAGAGTGACAAGGGAAAGGCTACTAAAAAGCCTCTGAAGCTGACTTATGGCATAGCAGCGAAGCCTCTACGCTCGCATGCACCTAAGGGTAATGAATTACTCCTTAATTTGAATTAGCAATCAGTTATCAATTTCGAACCAGAGCTACTAACCTTGTAAACAATCAGGTTCTAAGACCGGCACCGGATCGGGTGGCCAACACCAACGCCATTATAACCGTGGCAAGTGTAACAAGGACCACCCCGGAGTCGACTGCGAGGGCAAGAAGGTGCAGTGCCGCCACTATGAGGCGTGGGGACACTAAGCTTACGAGTGCTTCAGGAACCCCGAGAGCAGAGCCTACAAACCAGACTTGACAGGCAAAAGCAAGGCCACTCTAAAGACTGGATCCGACGGTCCAAAGCTGTCACAGCCAGCTGTTAGCAAGGGACCCCAGGTTGTCCAGAGATCAAGGCCGCCTACACTACATATGGTTAACCGGGAGGATGAGGCTGAACCCTCATCGAGACCAGGTACCACTACAACCCATTAGTGACAAAACTGCATGCTTACCGTATTTCATGCATGAATGAGTGAATGTATGTTTTAAGTAAGATTCTAGTTAATTAAATAGATCTCATGTAAGATGTAACTTGCTACCACCTGAGGAAACTTCAACATCTGTTATACAATACCCTCAACACCTAACCTATAAGGAAACGACATCGAAACCCGTGAGTTCCCAAGCGATCAGTGTCAAGTTATCCGACCAAGTATGATCTTATTAAAAGGATCCCTGACACCCGAAGCACAAATCACCATCATCAAGAGATGCAGCCAACTAGGAGTAGGAGCGGGAGGTTTCTACACACCGGAATATCCTAGAGGATCAAAGATGAAGTTAAGGATGATGAGCCTAGGTAAAGATTGAAACCCTTACGCCAAGACATATCAACAGACGAGAGGAAAAGATGGAGCATCACCACCGGAAATACCTGAAGAGTACCATTCGGTTATTACACTAGTCGTGGAGATCGCTCAGCAACTTGAAGCTGATCTGATCCCAGACATAGAAGTCGACCAATGCATCATCAACTTCTACGAAAAAGAAGGACGACTTGTATTACATTAAGATAAGGATGAGACAGTGGATTCTCTTAGTAAAGGGATACTCATAGTGTCTTGGTCCATTGGAGATGACACTGAGTTCTTTTATGGCTAGCAGAAGCGTGTGGACCGTGCCAAGAAGTTGGTAATTAAATTAGGTGATGTATTAATCATGGGTGGAGAGTCGAGGATGTTGTATCATCGTATCAAGAAGATCAAGCTGAATACAACACCATCGACAGTAATCAATGCCACGCACATAAGACCAGGGCGACTGAACCTAACCTTTAGACAGTATTAGCCATGTAATACTTTAAGAAATTGTAAAAGAAGCTCATGATGTAAAAGGATGGTTTTAATAAATAACAATGGCATTTATATTGTTGTTATGATTCGTGTTATACCACCAATACTTATATAGCTTATGGAATAAATAGGTTGTGGACTCGGTACGGAAGGTGCACTAAGCATACTTATAGAGGCACAGGCCGGCGAAAGAAGCACCATCCTCACTGGTACCTTTCTGATCAATGGTGTTGATGCATCAGTGCTATTAGACTCAGGGGCCTCACATACCTTCATCTCGTTGCGAGGAGGTAGGGGCTAGACGCTGATGAGCTGTCGTACTTCACGGTCATGCTCCTGTCTGAGGAGAAGGTTCGATGCACTTGCTACTACGGAGAAGCCACCATCCAAATCAAGGGTAAAGACTTTCCTACCACCTTGATCAAGTTCAAGGGCTTAGGGTTTGATGTTATATTCGAGATGAACTGGTTGGAGCGGCACAAGGGTCGTATCCTCTGCGCCAAGCACCGACTGCTACTCAGAAGTCCATCTGGGGTTACAGTGTCATACCGCCAGCGACCAAGAGAGCCTTTGACCAGAATCATTTCCGCCATGGCTATGTTCAAAGAGCTCAGAAAGAAGTATACATTTGCTATGTTTAGGACATAGAGAGGGACCCCGAATTCGACCCCGGCGTACCAGTGGTGTCAGAGTTTCCCGCCTCTTTCCTAGGGAACTACTCGGCATGCCACCAGCACGGGAGGTAGAGTTCATCATCGAGCTACTACTAGGAACCAGACTGATAGCTAAGGCGCCTTACCGCATGGCTCCAGCTGAAATGAATGAGTTGAAGGAAAAGTTGAGAAACCTGCTTGACAAAGGGTTTATGCGGCCTAGTGTTTCATCATGGGGAGCGCCAGTACTCTTTGTGAAGAAGAAGGATGGCAGCCTTCGCCTCTGCATCGACTACAAAGAGCCGAATGCAGTCACGGTAAAGAAAAAGTACCCGTTACCACGCATTGATGATTTATTCGATCAGTTGAAGGGAGCGTCTGTATTTTCCAAGATTGATCTCAGATCAAGGTACCATCAGATTGCCATTAGAGAGGAGGACATTGAAAAGACGGCATTCTGGATGAGATATGGCCACTACGAGTTTGTAGTGATGTCGTTCGGTTTGTCGAACGCACTGACAAAGTTTATGGATCTGATGAACCGTTTGTTCAGGGAGCAGCTATCGACAATATATTGATATATTCGAAGTCAAGGGGTGAGCATGAAAGCTACCTGATGATAGTTTTGGAGACACTGAGGGAGAACCAGCTTTATGTTAAGTTCTCCAAGTGCGAGTTTTGGCTTGACCAGGTCTCTTTCCTTGGTCATGTCATCTCGAATGCTGGGATCTCTATGGATCCAGCAAAGATCGATGCTGCACGCACCTGGCCTAGACCTAAGTCAGTCACCGACATCATGAGATCCCTCAGTTTGGCAGGTTACTACCAAAAAATTATTGAGAGCTTCTTCAAGGTCAGTAAACCGATGACCAGTTTGATGAAGAAGGATGCACCGTTCATATGGACGGATGACTGTTGATGAGTGTCCAAATGAGCATGTTTTAGGGGTGTATTTCATATGTTTAATCAACATTTTTCATGCTCATTTCTCCACTCTAGCTTGTTTTCCTCTAGCTTTGTGTTTCATTGGTGTTTTACACATTTATTGTTTAAACAGGAGGAGTAACAAGCGGATCCAAAATCGGAGTTAAAACGAAGAAGATACAGCGTTTTGAAGTTAGCCTGACTCCGGCCGACCTTATGACCGACCTTGCAAGGTCAGTCGGGTCCAAATTTTGCCCAGATTTGCGTTTTTGCAAGCTACTGGAATCGACCGACCTTAGGACCGACCTTGCAAGGTCGGTCGAACTTAAAAACGGGCCCGAAAATTCTACTGAATCCGACCGACCCTAGGACCGACCTTGCAAGGATGGTCGGGTCGAAAATTAGCCCAGATCTGTGTTTTGAAACAGGGAATTTTGGGGAAAACTTCCCCATTCTTCATTCAGTCGAGTTCCGCCCCATAAACAGAGAGGAAGGGCGATTCTAAAGGAGAAAAGAAGAGGAGAAGAGAAGAAGAAGAAGAAGAGAAGAGAAGGGAGGAGAAGAGAAGAGAAGCTCACCTCCTTCCAAGCTCCATTAATGGCTACTTCTATCCCTTGCTCTTTTATTTCTCTCTATGGCTGTGTAGAATCATTTGTAGCTAGGGATTGGGGATTTTGTCCCAAAATCCCTAAACTCCATTGTTGAATCTTGAACTTGTGTTTGTGCTTTATTTTAGTCTTTGAGCTTAATGAAGATGATTATTGAGTGTTTATGACTTCTAAACGTGTTGCTCATGATTTGGGGATTTGTTAAGGGTTTGCTCAATTTGTCTTCTATGTGTTAAATTGGTTGGTTTGGCCTACCGATTAGTTTAGCATTATTGTGGGATCTATTAAAATGGTATTCAGAGATAGAAACCTAAACTGTTAGAGACTAAAACGGTGTACTCTGATTTCGATGATTTTGATATTAGACTACATTGCAACTTTAGTGGAACTTGAGCTTAGTGCTATCGATTGACCCGGGGCTTAGCTGAATGAGAAGTATCGATTAAATTGGTTAGGATCAGTAGGCCTAGATTAGGTTGCTAATTAATTAAGCGTTCCCGTGGTTTAGCTATGAGTTCGAGGTTCAACAATCGGTAGTAAGGGGAGGACGGGTGCAAATATCTATCCCGGACTACACCTATCCTAGATAGTTAGTTTAGTGTTTATTGCTTTTCTTTATTTCTCCAATTATAACCCAAAAACCCAAAACCCATAATTTACATTTATGCACTTTTGTATATATCCTCTTGCACATTTACTAAGCTTATAATTAGCTAGATAGTTACAAAGTCCCTGTGGATACGACCTTGTTGTACTACAATGATTGGGTTCACTGCCCATAGTTAGCAAGATAGTTTAACCACTGTTTTGCCCAACAACTGTGAGAGTTCATTCCAGAGCTTGAAGGACTCATTGATTTCTGCACCTGTTCTGACTATCTCAAGTGGTATAGAGGGATTTGAGGTATATTGTGATGCATCCGGCAGAGGATTGGTTGTGTACTCATGCAGCATGGCAAGGTGGCTGCCTATGCCTCTTGCCAGCTGAAGAAACATGAGGAGAACTACCCCACGCACAATCTGGAGTTGGGAGTTGTAGTATTCGCCTTGAAGATATGGCACCACTACTTATACGGGGTTAGTTTGATTGCTGACACCGACCATAAGAGCTTGAAGTACATATTCACTTGGAAAGAGTTGAATATGCGACAGAGAAGATGGTTAGAGTTCCTGAAAGACTATGACATTGACCTCCGGTACAAAGAAGGGAAGGCCAATGTTGTAGCTGATGCTCTGAGTCGTCGAGCACACTCGCTTCTGGCTATGGTTGCTAGTTCCAGCTTGTTGATGAGGTGTGAGAGGCTTAGCAGAGCGACCCGTATATGTTAGAGATCCGGCAGAAGCTGACAGAGGGCACGTTTGAGAGTCAGAAGTATGACATCATACTACATGTTGATGAGCTAATCAGACTGAATGGCACCTTATGCATTCCTCGAAGCAGCACTGAGCTGAAGGAGCGCATACTACGAAAGTCACATTGTTCCTCAGTTTCTATCCATCCGGGAGCTTCGAAGATGTACAAAGACATGAAGTGTTACTTTTGGTGGACTGGGATGAAGAGTGATGTGACAGAGCTTGTTGTGAGGTGCTTGACTTGCCAGAAGGTGAAGTTCGAGCACAAGCGACCTGGATGCATGGTTCAATCAATGCCAGTTCCAGAGGGAAGTTTCATGATATCTCCATGGATTTCATGGTCAAGTGCCACCTACCTGGGGAGGTCTAAACATGATATGGGTAGTGGTTGATCGCCTGACCAAGGTGGCCCGATTCATTCCGATAAACGACGCCTGGAAGGTAACCAAACTTGCAGAGCTGTTTGACAAGGAGATCATGAGGCACCACGGAGTGCCAAAGACCATAGTATCTAACAGAGACACCATATTCCTTTCGAGGTACCGGAGAGCTACATGGGAAGCACTGGGTACTGAGTTGAAGCTTAGTACCGTGTTCCACCCTCAGACAGATGATCAAACTGAGCGTACGATTCAGACACTTGAGGACATGTTACGAGCATGTGCCTTGGACTTCCAAAGCAGTTGGATTGAGAAGTTGCATCTGATCGAGTTCTCCTACAACAATAGCTATCATGCTATGATCAAGATGGCACCTTTCCAAGCGTTGTACGGCAGACCATGTCGTACACCACTTGTTGGGATGAATCGAGTAAAGCGGTCATTATAGGACCAGAGCATTTGGAGCAGGTTCAGGCTGAGGTTCAGCAGATTTAGGAGAATATGAAGGTTGCCAAGGAGAGGCAGAAGTTGCATGCTGATGTTTGTTGATGTGACTTGGAGTTCTATGTGGATGACCAGGTATTACTGCAGGTTTCACCAATGAAGGGTGTGTTTAGATTTGGGCAGAAAGGCAAGCTGAGCCCGAAGTTTGTTGGTCCTTATACGATTATAGAGCGGGTGGGCCCAGTTGCTTACAAGTTGAATCTACCTGCTGAGCTAGGTAAAGTGCATTACGTCTTCCACGTTTCACAGCTTAAGAAGTACTTGCACCACCCATCTCATGTTTTACAACTGGAAGGACTATCTCTAGAGCCGACTATACGATCAGTGGAGACCCCTCATAGGAACTTGGATACGAAGACTAGGGACACTCACCACAAGTTAGTGCGACTAGTGAAGGTTCTCTGGTCTAACCAGGATGTCGATGAGGCTACTTGGGAGTTAGAGGATAAGATGAGGGCGAAGTACCCTTCACTTTTTACTGAATAGATTGTCTTGTATAGGGTATGGGGCGTACCCCTATTTAAGGGGGGTAGAACCTCTTTGCTTTTGGTGTAGTAAACGAACAATCATATAGTGTTGTTTGTCGTTTGCTCGGTGTTATGTATGATATGTGTATGGTACTGTGTGTATTATACTTTGTGGCAGACCGTATGAGTTTGAAGGTTTATATATATAAATATAACCTATGGTATTAAGCTATTTGTGTATTTAAATGATATAAGGTACATTTGAACTTTGGGGACAAAGTTCTTGTAAGGGGGTAGATTGAAATACCCCAGACCTTAATATGTTAACTAAACATCAATTATGATATAATAAGGCTAAAACATGCCTTATAAATATTGGTAAACACCTTATAACCATATAAAACACAATAATACAACATAATGACAATTTTTACAAATACTTGCCCAAGACTTTATGTAACCTTGATTAGGGCCCAAAATGCATCCCTAGATCTTTTTAACATGCTAAATAACATGTTAAAACAATTAACAAAGAAGACCAAGCTCAAAAACAAGTTAAAACACAAATTGTGCTTTAAAACTCCTTAAAGCACATTTTTGAGAAATTGTCTTAGAAATGAGTTTTGAGTGGGTAATTGACCTAGTATACACCTTAATCATCATATGTACTACTTAGTATCACATTATGAAGCCTAATTCAATGAATTTTACAAAAAAGTAGAAATTTGGGCACTTATTATGAATAGTACTCAAATAGTGTCAAATTAAGCCTTAAGTCTTCCTGCTTAGTCAATGATCAACATCACCCCCCCCCCCATAAAATATCTAAAAGAAGCTAAAATTGAAGGATGACTCACTACCTAATGTGCTAGATTTCATATAATAAGAAGTAGTAAAGAAAAGTCATCATTAGTTACTTTACACTTAATTAAGTAAATATCTCACTTTCACTTTACTCCCTCCTCTCTCCTTGTTGCCGTCACCATTCACCAGATCAAACATCATCTTACTCCCTTGTTCTTGTTCAAGAACACCAAGAACACAAAGCTCATCCATGGTAGATTAATACCAAATAATCGAAACACCACAAAAACACCACCTTTCACTTCCAAATCTCCTAAGGAGTATTTCCAACCATCAATATCTTTCAAACAAGGCTGTAATCAAACATTCTTGAAGGAAACAATTTGGCAGTAAGCATATAAGGAGCTATGAAAGTCCTTTTCGAGGCTTAAGGTATAAAAAGAGACTTTAAGTCAATTTTATTACTTCTTTCATTTCAACCAATTTCAAGCTCTTCCTTAAACTAACTTTTCTTCATATTTTCACACTTGAAATGAAGGAAACTTTAGCTTCTTTTGATCAGCCAAAACCCACCAAGGAATCATCTTACAAGAGATTTCAAGGGTAAGCTTATATTAAGTCATAAATCCTTAAATTATGGATTATACCTTGTTTATGTTCTTAAGCTGAATTTTTCTCATCTTGGTAATATAGGCCGAGATTTTAAGCTGTTGGAAACCAACATATTAATCTTCTAAGGTTAATACTCTTACTTATGACATAATATAAGGTTTTTAAGTGTTTAGGCATATATATATATATATAAGTCGAGACTATAGGCTATAAAATTGGTCCTTTTATACCTAAGAATTTATATAAATGCATATCTGAACTTTTGACTAAAGAGCCAATGACATATGAGTTAGAAAAACAATTATAAAATGAATTATAAGAAGTTTATACTTACCGTGGGATTATTGTTTTGTGCAGGTTGTTATATTGATTATTATGTATGATTATGACTTGTTTTAAAGCTTTGTTTTGGATATTAAGGGCTTGTATTCTTGTCACCAGCGAGAGCTATTTGATTTAAGTGTTTTATGCATTTTTATGCTTTATATAATATAGTATATGCTTAGGTGTAAAAATCAGAAGTGTATGTGACACTTTAGGAATTTTAGAGACCTTTAAAACTGGGTAGAAATATTATTACAAATTTAGAAACCTTAAGGAATTAATTTGGTAACATTTAAGTGCTTAAAAGCATTTATAATATGTTGGTAGTGTTATGGCTAAAGGGATGTGTATAATATTGTAATAAAATACATTTATAAGACCCGTGATTTTCTAAATAAAGAACTTGTAGCTCATAGTGTTTGTTGGGAGGGTGATGAAAGAAATTAAGACGCAGATAAAAATTATGAAGTCTGTGGATTTGATTTATGTTTAACCTATCTTATTAAATTTTATCTTTTTTATGGAAAATATTATAAGAATTCATATGGTTTTTTATCTATATTTCAATTTTGTACGTGTACTATCATAGTTGTGGTCTTAATTTTTATTTTTTAATTCAATTATGCTATATATTCTTACTCAAATTAAACTTCATGCTCAAATAGAAGTTATTTACAGCATATATATTTGTGAACGATATTAACTCACTTAGGATCAAACAATCCCATGATTCGATCCCACGATCCGATCTTATGGGTCACTTACGATCCTACGCTAGGATCGCGATCCTAAAAACGTTGACAGTGCCATCAGTGTAGGTTTGTGGCTGAAAAGTGTTGGTCTTAGACCTGTTATCATGTGGTGAGTATTTTGTGGAGCTGGACAATTTGAAAGAGGTTGGTGGGTGTGGGTGCTTGTGTTTGTGGAAGAGCTTGGAGTATGGTTTAGATTTGTTTGAAGGGTGAGTGTGAAGAAATAGTGACAGGAGATGTAGGTGTGGTGATTTTAATTTGAGAAGGGAGAAGATTGAGATCATCAGGTCTTTTGTTGTGGTCAACAAAGGTAGAGGATGGAGAGGAGTGTATAGAGGAGAAGGGAAAGTGATCTTCGTTGAAAACTACATCCCTAGATATGATAGTCTTCTTGGTGAGAGGATCATAACATATATATCCAGTGTGACAAGGGGAATACCCAAGAAACACTTTCACTAGAGCGAAAAGATATATAGCTTATGTGAGTTTCAAGGTCTCAAAATTGACTAACAAGCTGAACCAAAGGTCTTGAGCTTAGTGTGGTCTGAAGTGAAATACCCCGACCTTAGATATGGCGATTAAAATTATCCTAATAGGTATTTAAGAGCCTAATAATGCTTAAGTAATATTGGAAAGGAAAAATAACTCCAAAAGAAATGAATAAACGCTTAAAAAGCGCAAAACGCTAAATAAGCATTAAATAACCATAGGAGGTATGAGACCTCAGATAGCGTATTATATGGATTCTAAAGGCTTAATAAGGCCTAAATAATATATGGGAACAACTCCCGAAGAAAACGGATCCAAATAATGCATTAAAACGCTAATAGAGCTTTAGCGCACGTTTTTCGAGAAAACCCGAAAACGTGACTTTAAGTGGTCAAACGGACCCGTAAAAATTATGAATCATTAAATAATAATTATTAAGCATTTATGTAAGCTTAATAACCAAAAAAAATAATTAAACGAAAAAATTCCGGAAAACGGGCCCGGTTAGTGAATAGTACCGAAACCGGGTAAAATAACGAGCGTTTTCTGTAAAAGACGAAAAACGCTCCAACTAGTAGTAATGTGTGGGGATGATTTTTAATGGGTCAAATAACCCTCACACACATATGTAACTAGCTAATAAGTAAAGGGAACCAAAAAGCAAAATAGAAAAAAAAGTAGAAAAGTACTTTAACCTTTTCTCTCACCTCACTCTCTCATTTCCCTTTCTTATTCCCCCCCCTTCTCAGCCGATTTCTCTCTCCTTCTCCCTTGTGGCTGCGATTTTGGAGCTCTCAACAACAATAATGGCTCCTCCATCTTCTTCTCCATGCTCCACCTCCATGTGAGCTCCAAATGCAAAAATAAATATATATTCTTGCTCCCATCATTCTCCTCTACACTTCTCTCTTTTCAAAATCCAAAAATGAGAAAGTTCATCTCCATGGGTTTTCCCCATTCAAAGAGAAAATAGCATCAATTGGTAGCTTGGAGTCTCCTCTCTCAATTAAGGTAAAAATCTACATGAAAAACTCATGTTTTCTCCATCTCTCTTCATAACCGATTTTTACCCCTATGTAATGCCTTGTTTTTTCTCTCTCTTTTGAGCTTCAATTCAACCTTGCAATGGTGGTGGAATCACCTTCTTGAACCAAGGGCTAAAACCCCTCCTAAAACACTCCAAAGGTAAACCCTAGAATTGATGTTTTAAGCACTCCAATGAATTAATATAAATCTAAGGGTTAGTATTTTAATTACACTTGTTTATATGTGCTTTGGGTGATGGGAATGGATTTTGGCAACTCCATTCCCCATATGACCGATTTTGGGCAAAGAGGAGAGAAGAAGGAGAAATGGAAAAGAATGAAGGAAATATAAGCTCAAGGTAAGAGCTCCTTCTCAATGCTATATGTTAATGCATTAGAGTAATGGGAATGGGTAAAACTAATTAAAGATCCCAAAACATTGTATTAGTATTGAAGTTTATGAAGTTTGAGTATTTGTGAGCAAGTATGTGGATTGTAGGCCTTAGAGCCAAATAATTTGTGTGTGAGTATTGGAATTGTTGATTGATGGAGTATTGGTGTATTGAGATTGTTTGATTGCTGGTAGGACCCTTGTATGGGTGTGGCTAGAATAGGAATGAATTTGGTGAGAAAGTATGTATGTGGCTATGTGATAAATGTAGGTGAACTATGGCAAAATTTTAGTAGGAGATGTGTATTTATGGAGGACTTGGTGAATGGGAGAACCAAGAGATGTATTGGGATTTAGTAGAGGTATTTAGTAACCATGGATTGGTAGTTGTAGTACGAGAATAAAAGGATGAAAAATCTGTAGCAAGAGATGTTGAATTGCATTGGAGAAACTAGGAGAAATTAGTGTACGAGATTTAGTGGAATGAATGTTGAACTTGGGTATAGCTAGTGTAATGGCTTGGAGATGAATTGGCATGGTAAGATGATGTATTTAGAATGTTAGGAATGACATTGGTTGAGGAAGTATTGGATGGTAGAATTGAGCTTAAAAATCTATAGCATAAGAGGAATGAAAACTGTTGTAAGTGTTGAAATGAAATGAGGAGAAATTGTGTATGTGGATTTAGGAATGAGTAAGGAATTTGGTGGATGAACTAAGGCAGTTTGGAGGGCCTAAGTAGTGCTTAAACATGTGGGATTACATGTAGGAAGATTGGAGAAACAATGGGCAACGTATAGAACTGAAAACAGATTTTTAAACTGAAATACTGGGCCGGACCGACCTTAGGACCGAACTTGCAAGGTCGGTCGAGCCCAGATTTGTAAGGACGGAAACCTTCTGGAATGGACCGACCTTGCGACCGGACTTGCAAGGTTGGTCGGCCTAAAACTTTCCCGTAATGTAACTCACTAGAATGGACCGACCTTGGGACCGGACTTGCAAGGTCGGTCGGCCCTGAAATTTTCCAGCGTATTACCCTACTGACTTCGACCGACCTTGGGACCGACCCTGGGTAAGGTCGGTCGAGTTAAAACAAAAAAAAAATTGAAATGATTATAGTAATCATATTTATATATATATGTATATATGCTTATACCCATATGTGTATATATATACAGTAGTACACCATTGATGAAGTAGTAAAGGCAAGAAAGTATGTACATAAGTAAGAAAGTTGTGTAATTATGAATATTAAGTTAAACCGAAGTAACGGGGTAACGGGGTAAGTACGGGTGTAGTAATTATGTATGTATTGTAATGCTTAGTATTAATTGAACCATTTGGCCTGTAGTCATTGGTTCGAGACTAGGACTCGAGGAACAAGTAGGGACTAAGGAACAAGGAGACACCCGGTAAAGTAGATTTCAGTAAAAGGTATGATTTCTTCATGCTCTGTATCCTAACCTGGTTACCCCGATTTGTGTGCTTATGTGATCACTCAAATACGATAAATGCATGAATCGGACTTATATTGCACTTAATCGTGTTTGAACTACATTGTTCTTGTTGTATGCTCTTGAACATTTAGTTTGTATAATTCATGAAATGAATGAATGAGAATGAAGCGTATGTGTATATGATGAGTACTTGTGTAGTGTATTGATGTATGGTAAGGAAGTAATGACTTCTACTAATTCCTAACCATCTAACTCCTAACATGAGTAATGAGTAAAATGGAATGAGTAGAAGTCCGATATAGTTTCGGCCACGCGTGAGGATAAGGAAACACAAGAGGTTGGATCCGAGTCCTGGCTGTAATCTTTTCCATGGACCAAACCCCTTGAATGGGTAGCATCCTGGATTAGTGGGCCACCCTAAAGCCCGGTGGTGGGATGTAGTAATCCCTGCCCGGAGGTCATACCGACTTGACTTGATTAAAGTAAGTAAGAAGTAAAGTATTGTATGAGTATTGGTCTTGACTATTGTAAGTCATTGACATTGGGTAAAAGAATACTGAACATCCGATTAACCCGGGTGTGTAGAGAAGCTAACAAGCCATATGTATGTATTGGAGGAGTGTATCTCCGTATTGCGGTGAGTATTCAGTAAGTATGATTGGTTGACTTGTATGTCTTCCGTGTATGTATTGATGAGTATGTATGTATTCTTTGTATAGTACTGTAGTATGATGTATGGAAGCATGTATATATGTACTTGTAAAATGAACTGCATGTATTCGACCAAGTGGTCGGCGTACTATGCGGTTATCATATTCAGCGTAAGCTGAGCCCCTCGGGGCACCATTTTTATTGTGCAGGTACCCGAAGCGGATATGAACACAGTGAGACACCGACAGCTATATTTGGATAGCCAGGAGTGAAATGTAGATAGTAATGCAATGTATAAGGCTTGCAGCCTTGATGTAGAAGTACACCCTAAGTATTGGAAGTATGTAGTTTGTGAGGAATGGGTAGATGTAGACTCTTAACGAGTATGTATGAACTTGGAAGCAGTGTTGCATTTGTATTTGGAACTTAGTAAACTCGGTATGTTATATTGTATTGTACGACATTGTAATTATGGAGTATTGTATTGAATGGAGTATGGTAATACTTGGTAGGTAATGGGAGTATGTATTGTAAGTGTGTAGTACTCGGATATTCCGGTCCATCAGACAGATGTTGTATGTAGTAGTAAGCCTGGTTGGTCACGTGGGTGGCTAACGGCAATGTATCACCCACCGCTGTGTAAGTATGTATCCGCTGCGTGAATCTGGTATGAGGAGATTGGACGGTAATGGCAGTATTAGCGGTAGGGGTGTTACAAAAAGTGGTATCAGAGCGAAGTATCGCTCTGATGACTGGAAATACCGAGTTTAGGAAATACCGAGTTAGGATTTAGAAGCTTAGGGCTAAGGGCTGAGTGTTAGCATTAGAGATATGCTAGATAGGAACTCCCGGTGAGTACCGGATACCTACAATACAAGTCCCACCCACCGCATCCCCATTGTATAACTTGGGAAAGGACGCCAGAGAGCAGAAAAGCCCTCTCATACTCGGGAAAACCCGATCTGGCAGTAATGAGATATTCCTACAAGAGGAAAGAACCTGACATATAGTAGATTCCAAGAAATGGAAGACCCGGAGATGGATCCCGGTTGAACAACAATACCCGCACTTAATAGCGGTGGAATGAGCACTCCAACTACAAGGAAACTACAACTTACAACAACATGGGGCGACATGCTTAGTAGTCGCGAAACCTGGCTAGACAACTAACAGCAGGAAAAGAAGCACTAACCGTGCAACGAAATGGAAGAGGAGCAGTAACGGAACCCGAGACACAAGTCTGCGGGACAGTAATGGTTAGATAATACCACCAATGGTGTACCAACTGACTAAGGACATAGTCAGGAGTGATTAACTCCAAACTACAACGCCAACAAGGTTACAAAACCTGGCCAACATAGCTCAGACAGCTACAAGAACAATCACAAGATATAATCAGACGCAACTACAACCATAGTGCCTAAAACAGCTCAGGCTCAGTAACCACAACAAACGTGTGGGAACGAGTAACAAGGAAGAACACAACCAAATCAAAAGGGGATCTCCAAGGATTAGAGAAGTACCTTGATCGAGACAGCCATGTCAAGATCACTAAGAAGTTATTAAGAAGGTCGAGTATCCCAAACGTAGATCAATAAGATCAAGGGAAGAGTCAACAAGACAACCAAATACAAGTGGAAACCATACCGTGACCGGTATAGGTGTACCCAAAAACCACCAGTACCACGCACTTGCCAGGGCAAGTGCAGTAAGAACAGGGACATGTAGAGGAACCCTAACACACCACAGGTACATAGTAATGTACCGTGACAACAATGAAGCAACTACAGGAATAAGCATCCTAAAACTGAAGGAATGAGAACTTGGAAGGGCCTAATGGCCTGACCACTGTATTTAGGATATACCAGTCAGCAAGAAGCTAGACTCAGTCAGAACCAACCGGCATGGAGATGCCATGAAGATTTCTGTTTTCTATAAAACCCAATTTTTCTTCCAGAACCACAACCTTTCTTTAAAACCTTGGATTTTAAAACCAAACCAATAGAATTACGGTGAGTATCATAGAATGATACAAGAGGAGTTGACAATAGAATACTTCACCTAGGCATGTGACGAACACTACGAGTGTACCCAAATATGGGATGTGGGACGACCGCACTTCGAAGGAGCTTGCGGGCCTGACAGATAGTCGGGTAAGTGGTAACGTATCAACAAGGTACCCCACGTATGTATGCATGTGGTGTACGAAACACGGGAAGTAGTCAACGCCGTTCTACGGACCGTGAGTAAGTTCTAAACAGAACAGCTGGACACCCCAGACGAGCAAGAAGAAGTAATTCAACTAAGCAATAAGTATAAAGAACTCAAGAATCCATCTGAGGATAAGGAATGAGGATTAGGAAGTGCAAGGAGCACAGACTAATAAGTATAGACAGTGGATATGTCTCAAAAACTTCAAGTAAATACGTGACAGCTGGAAAGGATACCCAGCCTGAACACAGTAAAGCAAAGGCCTAATGCGAACACAACAATGCTCAACAGACGGGACGGAGTTCCCAAGAGCAACTATGAGATTACAACGAAGTATAATTCATCATTGGAGAGGAATGTAAACCTAGTCAAGAATACTAGGAGGAACTATAAACGGTCTACCCAAGGACGGGAGACGTTATAACCCTGAAGGGGATAACTCAAATACAATACCACAAGGCGGTATAGTAGACACAACATATCATAAACATTAGCCGGATGTAACGGCATAACTAACAACACCCAGGAGCAATCCTTGAAGGGTTTCTAAGTTAAAAAAAGTTGAACAAAGCATAATGATAAGAGCACGGGAGCTAGAACAAACATTCGGTTAGGATACCGAAGGGTTTTCACTTAACAGGAGATACCCTAAACTACAAGAAGTAACTGATTGACACCAGATTGCCTAAAAGGGCCTCCTATGAACGGAAGCGTGATGTCACGACTTGCCATGGAGCCCGGTAATACCTCCAACCTATGGGGTATACAAGGAGTGGAAACATGTATAAGCGACTTGCAAAGAGCATAGCTTGCAGCAATAAGGCTTAAAAGCCATAAACCAAGTATGCTATATAACTTAAACGGTTGCAAAACCCACTCTATTTAATAACAAGACTTGCAGAAGATATTGCTTCTTACGATAAGTAGATCAACAATTGAATCACCCAATTTGAACGCAACATTATGAGTGGCGTGGAGTGATGGCTATCTCAATGTCACTGTCAATAGAGCATCACTCTAGTATACAGTTGACGAAGCTTTAAATTGCTTTTCATGCCTTCTGTAGCAATGGTAGCACAGAGGCATAAGAATCGTAATAATGCCAACAGTGGCCTAGTCCACACTTGGACACTACAAGGAACCCAAGGGAAGGTACCCATCATTAACCGAAGACCACCAATGTGGTGAAGATGTGAACCCTTAGAAAAAGGCTTTCACCAACAGTAACAACAAGCTTGTGCATGTAGTTATTGCCAAGAGACAATCGAACAAGAAAATGGGATTTCCAAACAACTACGCCTACAAGAGGCTTTGGACTATAAAAGCACAACGCTTAAAGAGCATAGGGACTCGAAGGAGTAAGTATACTCCATATGCAGTACATAGATAGATACTAACATAGTAACCTTGTCAGGAGTCTTATGAGCGGAAACAAACCTCTCAACAAGAACCTTCACTTACCAGTGATGAAATACCCTTCAATTGGGGAACGGGACCAGAAGACCCTTGAAGTTTCATGGGATGTCCCGGTGATGTACATACAAAAGTAAAACTGCACAGCTGGAGCCTATAACCAGTGCTCAGCACTAGGGAGACAGTTAATGTCAAAGACAACCAATGTGAACGCACATTGCACACCACGAATGACCAACGCTCAAGAGAGCTTACAACCCGGTAAATTATTTCATCCATTGTCAACCAAGACACTTGGTAAATTGTATCATAAATTAGGAAGTAATGTGAGGTAAGCTAACCTACACATGAAACCTAAATTGGAATAAAACACCTCCACATTGGGAAGATAGTAACATTGCGGTATGCTACGACAACCGTCATACACATGAATAGAAGAAACCCTCAGTGTTCACACCATAAGGAAATGGTGCCAACGACAATGGCAATGAGTAAAGATAAGCTACCACAGTAACGGAGACCGTAAAACGATGTTGTATAATGAGTAAGAATACGGTGCGCAACAAGCGACCGCTATGAGGAAGTAGTTAGACAATGACACGGAGTATAAGTATGAGATGACAGGCAGAAATACTCATTCCTATCACATAAGTGATTTACTGCCAAGCGTTTACGCCTCTGCACTCTGTATGACTGAGTGTTTTGGTATTGCACTGGCGCAGTAATGATCTAATGGGATAGCTAGGAATATGGAAAATGTAAATCGTAGTAAACCCTTCTTGTCACCAACGAACATGGCATAAGCCAGTTAACCAAGCTTAGCAACAAACCGTGCGGCCTAAGGCCAAAGAAGCACGAAGAGTGTAAAGCACACTAACAATCACAAGATGTGAATTTCATCGGAATAGAAGGTGAAAGGATACTTAAGAGAGTCACAAGGACCGACGCATAGAAAATGCAAGGTCATACAAGTAAAGAACACTTGTACTGAACCAGAAGAACTGGTATAATCCAGAAGCTATTGACAACAGAGGAAGCACTACAACTAAGTAGTGACTTAACCTCGCCCAACAATAAGTCGGAGGAACTTAGTGAATAATCGTGGGAGTACAAATAGTATGTATGATAGATAACCAGAGAGCTGGTTACAATCTAAAACTCATTGAGTTCAAGCACGGTAAAAGATTACCACACTTGCTAGTAAACCTTATTTCCACAATAAAGGATAAAAAGGTGATGAGTAGCATATTTAGAATAACCAAAGAGCGAATTAAGCACTAAGGTTATCAGGGTTGCGCAGCAGAAGCTAGTGGGCCCTAGCTAAGGAACTTAATACACTTAGTAAGTATGAAAGAATGGCTATCAATGCCTTGAAGCCTAATAGGCTAGAACCGAATTGGTTATGAGTTAAATAAACTCATATAAGAATTCATGGTGCAAGGACTAAACCATTAGTATGGTTAAGACCCTTTGACCAGAGTACATTATATAATAAACCGTAGAGAAGCTAAAATGCTTCAGATTGTCCAAATTGAGTAAACCCATGTTCAATAATAATAACATATGGTAGATTACGTGGGTGTAATCCCTTTTAAGGGGGGTAGAGCGAAAACAGCTTAATGTAAGCTTCATGAACAAAACACATAAACTATAATGTGCATAGCACAAATGAGAATTTATTTGATGACGGGTACCTATGTTAAATAAACATGCGTATTCATTCATAGTGAAATTGTGGTAATTAGGCACGAGAGGTGCAAATACCATAGGACGAATATACCCATCTTGTAACCCCAGTATAAGAGTATTAGTAAAGAAGAGTAATGAGTATTGGACGGAGTTCCACATGTATTGTATGCCTTAAAGAAATAGCATGGAATGATTAAGAGTAGTAGAGGAATGTAACCCATGAGTAGTGTATTCGTAGGTAAGTTATTGGAGCATTGGAAGTAAATTGAGGATGACTGGATTTCATAAGTATTGTAATTCTTAGTTAGAATATTTGAGATGATGGAGAGTAGTGGATGAAAGTAGCAAAAGTCGATGAAATGAGCACGTCTGCATTGAATTTCGAAGTAAAGTATTTGGAAGTAGAGTGAGGAAGATTGATGGACCGAATTCCATCCTTTGGAGATGTGTGAGATTATAATCATGACTAGGATGAGTAAAAGATGGAAATGGAAATAATTAAATTATTTGATTGTTTGAAACTGATGTGGGAAGTCGAACTTGATCCTGATCAGATCAAGGGAAACCGAACACAAATTGGGGTGGAAAGATAGTTCAACACTGATGCTGATCACATCAGGGTCGAATGATTCTTGAAGCTCCCCTCAAGTGGTCACAAGACTCACACATAGGATAGAAGTAATGAATACAAATTGGAATTTGGAGTTATATGCTTTAGAAAGATTTCAAATCAGTAGTTGTAAAAGAATTTTCCTTAGACTGGAGAGTAAGTAATTGTTGGAAGCTTATACCGGAGAATGACAATAGGTAGCATGTTATATTATTCCAAGGGCAACAGGATATAGAGGAGTCCTGTGTCTAGATGACCGGAGTGCCTGCGGGATTGTAATGTGTGTTGCATTGCTTTGGGGATAGCTTTGCACTGTGTGTATGTATAAATTTTGTAATGAGGAACCGGATGGTTGATAGTAATGCGGATTGGAGTAATTATTGTACATTGGTATGGTATGGAAAGGAGAGACCTTGAGTAACGAATTTGGGAATTGTAAGGAGGAGGAATGTACGGCTTGGGTATCAGGCAAGTATAAATGAGTAAGTATAGTAATCCTATAACCTCGAACAACTTTGAGGACAAAGTTCTTAAGGGGGGAAGATTGAAATACCCCGACCTTAGATATGGCGATTAAAATTATCCTAATAGGTATTTAAGAGCCTAATAATGCTTAAGTAATATTGGAAAGGAAAAATAACTCCAAAAGAAATGAATAAACGCTTAAAAAGCGTAAAACGCTAAATAAGCGTTAAATAACCATAGGAGGTATGAGACCTCAGATAGCGTATTATATGGATTCTAAAGGCTTAATAAGGCCTAAATAATATATGGGAACAACTCCCGAATAAAACGGATCCAAATAATGCATTAAAATGCTAATAAAGCTTTAGCGCACGTTTTTCGAGAAAACCCGAAAACGTGACTTTAAGTGGTCAAATGGACCGTAAAAATTATGAATCATTAAATAATAATTATTAAGCATTTATGTAAGCTTAATAACTAATAAAAATAATTAAACAAGAAAATTCCGGAAAATGGGCCCGGTTAGTGAATAGTACTGAAACCGGGTAAAATAACGAGCGTTTTCTGTAAAAGACGAAAAACGCTCCAACTAGTAGTAATGTGTGGGGCCGATTTTTAATGGGTCAAATAACCCTCACACACACATGTAACTAGCTAATAAGTAAAGGGAACCAAAAAGAAAAATAGAAAAAAAATAGAAAAGTACTTTAACCTTTTCTCTCACCTCACTCTCTCATTTCCCTTTCTTCTTCCCCCCTTCCCAGCCGATTTCTCTCTCCTTCTCCCTTGTGGCTGTGATTTTGGAGCTCTCAACAACAACAATGGCTCCTCCATCTTCTTCTCCATGCTCCACCTCCATGTGAGCTCCAAATGCAAAAATAAATATATATTCTTGCTCCCCTCATTCTCCTCTACACTTCTCTCTTTTCAAAATCCAAAAATGAGAAAGTTCATCTCCATGGGTTTTCCCCATTCAAAGATAAAATAGCATCAATGGGTAGCTTAGAGTCTCCTCTCTCAATTAAGGTAAAAATCTACATGAAAAACTCATGTTTTCTCCATCTCTCTTCATAACCGATTTTTACCCCTATGTAATGCCTTGTTTTCTCTCTCTCTTTTGAGCTTCAATTCAACCTTGCAATGGTGGTGGAATCACCTTCTTGAACCAAGGGCTAAAACCCCTCCTAAAACACTCCAAAGGTAAACCCTAGAATTGATGTTTTAAGCACTCCAATGAATTAATATAAATCTAAGGGTTAGTATTTTAATTACACTTGTTTATGTGTAATTTGGGTGATGGGAATGGAGTTTGGCAACTCCATTCCCCATATGACCGATTTTGGGCAAAGAGGAGAGAAGAAGGAAATGGAAAATGAAGGAAATATAAGCTCAAGGTAAGAACTCCTTCTCAATGCTATATGTTTAATGCATTAGAGTAATGGGAATGGGTAAAACTAATTAAAGATCCCAAGACATTGTATTAGTATTGAAGTTTATGAAGTTTGAGTATTTGTGAGCAAGTATGTGGATTGTAGGCCTTAGAGCCAAATAATTTATGTGTGAGTATTGGAATTGTTGATTGATGGAGTATTGGTGTATTGAGATTGTTTGATTGCTGGTAGGACCCTTGTATGGGTGTGGCTAGAATAGGAATGAATTTGGTGAGAAAGTATGTATGTGGCTATGTGATAAATGTAGGTGAACTATGGCAAAAGTTTAGTAGGAGATGTGTATTTATGGAGGACTTGGTGAATGGGAGAACCAAGATGTGTATTGGGATTTAGTAGAGGTATTTAGTAACCATGGATTGGTAGTTGTAGTATGAGAATAAAAGGATGAAAAATCTGTAGCAAGAGATGTTGAATTGCATTGGAGAAACTAGGAGAAATTAGTGTACGAGATTTAGTGGAATGAATGTTGAACTTGGGTATAGATAGTGTAATGGCTTGGAGATGAATTGGCATGGTAAGATGATGTATTTAGAATGCTAGGAATGACATTTGTTGAGGAAGTATTGGATGGTAGAATTGAGCTTAAAAATCTGTAGCATAAAGGAATGAAAACTATTGTAAGTGTTGAAATGAAGTGAGGAGAAATTGTGTATGTGGATTTAGGAATGAGTAAGGAATTTGGTGGATGAACTAAGGCAGTTTGGAGGGCCTAAGTAGTGTTTAAACATGTGGGATTACATGTAGGAAGATTGGAGAAACAATGGGCAACGTATAGAACTGAAAACAGATTTTTAAACTGAAATACTGGGCCGGACCAACCTTAGGACCGAACTTGCAAGGTCGGTCGAGCCCAGATTTGCATGGACGGAAACCTTCTGGAATAGACCGACCTTGCGACCGGACTTGCAAGGTTGGGCGGCCTAAAACTTTCTTGTAATGTAACTCACTAGAATGGACCGACCTTGGGACCGGACTTGCAAGGTCGGTCGACCCTGAAATTTTCCAGCGTATTACCCTACTGACTTCGACCGACCTTGGGACCGACCCTGGGTAAGGTCGGTCGAGTCAAAACAAAAAAAAATTGAAATGATTATAGTAATCATATTTATATATATGTATATATGCTTATACCCATATGTGTATATATATAGTAGTACACCATTGATGAAGTAGTAAAGGCAAGAAAGTATATACATAAGTAAGAAAGTTGTGTAATTAAGAATATTAAGTTAAACCGAAGTAACGGGAGAACGGTGTAAGTACGGGTGTAGTAATTATGTATGTGTTGTAATGCTTAGTATTAATTGAACCATTTGGCATGTAGTCATTGGTTCGAGACTAGGACTCGAGGAACAAGTAGGGACTAAGGAACAAGGAGACACCCGGTAAAGTAGATTTCAGTAAAAGGTATGATTTCTTCATGCTCTGTATCCTAACCTGGTTACCCCGATTTGTGTGCTTATGTGATCACTCAAATAAGATAAATGCATGAATCGCACTTATATTGCACTTAATCGTGTTTGAACTACATTGTTCTTGTTGTATGCTCTTGAACATTTAGTTTTATAATTCATGAAATGAATGAATGAGAATGAAGCGTATGTGTATATGATGGGTACTTGTGTAGTGTATTGATGTATGGTAAGGAAGTAATGACTTCTACTAATTCCTAACCATCTAACTGCTAACATGAGTAATGAGTAAAATGGAATGAGTAGAAGTCCGATATAGTTTCAGCCACGCCTGAGGATAAGAAAACACAAGAGGTTGGATCCGAGTCCTGGCTGTAATCTTTTCCATGGACCAAACCCCTTGAATGGGTAGCATCCTGGATTAGTGGGCCACCCTAAAGCCCGGTGGTGGGATGTAGTAATCCCTGCCCGGAGGTCATACCGACTTGACTTGATTAAAGTAAGTAAGAAGTAAAGTATTGTATGAGTATTGGTCTTGACTATTGTAAGTCATAGACATTGAGTAAAAGAATACTGAACACCCGATTAACCCGGGTGTGTAGAGTAGCTAACAAGCCATACGTATGTATTGGAGGAGTGTATCTCTGTATTGCGGTGAGTATTCAGTAAGTATGATTGGTTGACTTGTATGTCTTCCGTGTATGTATTGATGAGTATGTATGTATTCTTTGTGTAGTACTGTAGTATGATGTATGGAAGCATGTATGTATGTACTTGTAAAATGAACTGCATGTATTCGACCAAGTGGTCGGCGTACTATGCGGTTATCATATTCAGCGTAAGCTGAGCCCCTCGGGGCACCATTTTTAGTGTGCAGGTACCCGAAGCGGATATGAACACAGTGAGACACCGACAGTTATATTTGGATAGCCAGGAGTGAAATGTAGATAGTAATGCAATGTATAAGGCTTGCAGCCTGGATGTAGAAGTACACCCTAAGTATTGGAAGTATGTAGTTTGTGAGGAATGGGTAGATGTAGACTCTTAACGAGTATGTATGAACTTGGAAGCAGTGTTGCATTTGTATTTGGAACTTAGTAAACTCGGTATGTTATATTGTATTGTACGACATTGTAATTATGGAGTATTGTATTGAATGGAGTATGGTAATACTTGGTAGGTAATGGGAGTATGTATTGTAAGTGTGTAGTACTCGGATATTCCGGTCCATCAGACCGATGCTGTATGTAGTAGTAAGCCTGGTTGGTCACGTGGGTGGCTAACGGCAATGTATCACCCACCGCTGTGTAAGTATGTATCCGCTGCGTGAATCTGGTATGAGGAGATTGGACTGTAATGGCAGTATTAGAGGTAGGGGTGTTACAGAAGACACAAGAGTTGATAGGGTGATTGATTGTGAAGGGCTTTTGAGGGCGTTCTGTAGATTAGATAAGTGGAGGTAAAACTGCATATTACCAGAAGTGAAGAGACAAAGAGGCATGAACAAGAATTGTAAGAGACTTAACCATAACCAACCCGGTGCCTACACTTCACCATCCCATTTTGAGCATGAGAGTATGAGAAGGTGAACCACTTTTGAATCCCTTTGACCAACTAAGGTCTCGAGAGCAATAAACACCCCCTCCATTATCTATATGAATAAATTTTACTTTAGTTGAGGATTGATTTTCAATCATGGCAGAAAACTTATGAATGATGGTAGCAACATCATACTCTAGAACAATAGGAAAGCACCATATAAATCTGGCTGAGTCATCCACAATTAGTATGTAGTATCGAAAACCATCTATAGAAGTCTACTGAGCAGGACCCTAAAGATACAAATAACAATTGAAAAGATATGAGAGACCTAGTAGAAGTAGAAGGATGGGGGAGGGCACGAGTTTTCCCTTTACAACATGATAAACAAAAAGTAAAACCATCTAAAAATAATATGCACGTTAAACTTGTTTATTGTAAACTTTGTTTACAAAGTTGAGGGATGGTCGACCTAGTTTATAATTCCATCTATTTGTTGAGGCCCAAACACCAGTCTAAATGGTAGTGTGATTAGCCAAGGTCTATGAAAGGTTGAGGGATAAGTATAGAGTCCATCTTAACTGAACCTCGCATGAGTTTCTTCCCAAATGAGCGATCCTTCACAAAGAGACAATCAGCAGAAACTCAATAGAAACATCATTATCAGCAGTGAACTTTCTCACTGGAATAAGATTATTGAGAAGGCCAGGAGCTCGATAGATACTAGATAAACATAACATCAATGAAAGTATTAAGACTGGTTTATCCATGATGAGTAATAAGAGAGAAGTACCATTACCAAAACTAATAGTCTATGTACCAGTGTAGTCATAAGATCCCAGATTTTAGCTTCTGATAATCACTAATAAATTGATGCATAGCTCCAGTATCAGCTATCCAATTATTCTGGTTGTGTGAGGGATAACTTGTAGCAACATCTGCCTAAAAGGATTTATGAGGGGGTTGTTGATATTACTGATTTAAATATGTCATAGAACAAACGGGCCACATGACCAGACTTATCATAGATCTGACACAGCGGGTGTGTATCAATGTGTCCATTAAAAACGGTAGATGTAGGTATTAAGACAAGATCCTTTAGTTTTGATGATAGTTAACCTTGTATTGTCTATCTAATGCATTTGTCAAGATTCATGATTCAGATAGACAGGTGAATAAGTGGCTTAGCACGCAAGGTTGCAGGCACACTTAGGTCATGAGTGGCTTCGCATGCAAGGTTGCAAGCACGCTCATTCCACGACATGTGCCCAACCAGTCGGGCACCTGTCTGCGAGAGCTCCAGAGGACTTCTAGCACAGACAACCAGTCAGACACCGCACGAAGATATCTCTCATGCTTAAAGATTGAAAATCAAAGACAAAAGATTGCAAGGGATCGACACATTCAGATAAAGCACTTGCATCCACTTAGGTAACTTGTTCACGACAAGCTCAACAAAAAAGAAGAAGTTCATTAATGCAGAAGATAACAAAGCTATAAATGAACATCATTACATAGCCGTAATGAATTCAGAAGAGGGCATTTGTGAGCATTTAGTGAACTAGACGGAATCAGGCAAGTGGGGCACACAAGTGGTGATCGACCTATCAAGAGGGTGGCCGCCAACTTGACCAACCATAGGACGACACGTGGTTCAAGCCTCCAGATCAAGTTAAAGAATCTCTGCAAGTCTAGTGTGGTTGTTATGTAAATAATCGAAGTTGTAGTCGACTCCTAGAAGTCTAGAGATTAATAGGACGGTTGTTACATCCTAACAACTGTGTATAAATACTTGCATTTATACCATATGTAAGTAGGACTGTACGAGAGAAAAAGAATGAGATAATCTGGGCAAGTGTGTATCAGACTTAGGAGTGTGTGTAAGTGCTAGAGAGTTGGTGAGCTAGAAAGGACTGGGCTAGAGTATCAATACATTGGGTATTTGATAGAACGACAGGTCGAGGAACGGTCGTAGAACCGTAGGCTGATAGTCAGGAGAGGGTTGACGACTTTAGAGGTAAAGTTGAAACTGTCCCAGGAGTCCGTGTGTGGGGCAATGGAGGTTGAGTGAATTTCGTGTGAGTAAATTCTCAATCAAAATATGTTTTCCGTTTAAGTTTATCTCTCGTCCCTTCCTAAACTATCAAGTCTTATATAGTCCATGATACGTCCATGACACGTCGGGGACGCATCAGGAGAGCTTGTGGTTTCAATTGATATCAGAGCAGGTCTCTTCTAGAAAGCTAAATGCTTTGGAAGACGATCAAGATGTCTCATACAAGCATTCTAGCAGCAGAAGAAGGTTCTGCACCGAATTGACCACCACTCTTCATTAGAGACAACTACACTCACTGGAAGAATAAGATGGAATTTCATATCAAGTATGACGATCCAAGAATGTGGAGGGGGATAACACATGTAGAGTACACCTTCCAGAATATCAAGGACAAGATATATATCGACAGCATGACGGATGATCAAATCAAGAAGCTGATATTCAATGCTCGAGCTGTAGAATACTTCACTGTGCACTACTACTTGAGCAAATACTCCAAGATTGCTTCAGCTAAAACCCCAAGAGATTTGGAAAACTCTTGAGGTCACTTACGAAGGGAATGATGAGATCAAAAAGACTCACATTGATTGCTACTCACTCATTGGGCGCTATTCAAGAAGGAAGAAAGGAGATCATTTCTGAAATGCATACAAGGTTCACTAAGCTGATCAACAAAATCTTGGTGCTTGGAAGAACTATCTCTAACGAGGATCAAAATCGGAAGTTCCTTAGATCTCTTCCTGCCTCCTTTGAAAGCAAAGTCATGCCATGCAAGAAGTGCATGATCTCTCCAAGATGTCTCTGGCAGACATACTGGGATCTCTAATGGCTTTCGATTTAAAGCTACAACACATGAATTTAGAAAGCTCGTCTAGAGATAGAGGGAAAGGCATAGCCCTTCAAGTAGCTGAAAATGAGATCCGAGTCAGGAGATGACAATGATGAATGGTCCTCTATGCTAAGAGGTACGTTTGAAACTTCATAAGAAATAAAATGAGGAAAGGCAAGGAGTCCAAGAATTGGATGATCAAAAGAAAATAATGACAAGTGTTTTGGGTGTTCAAAACACGGACATCATATCAAAGACTGTCCTCAACGATCCCGAGAGGACAACGACAGGGTCAAGAGGCCTGTCCGACGATCATTCAGCAAAGGACCAAAGAAGGAAGCCTTTGTTGCTGCATAGGGAGATTCTGAATGAAGTGATGACAATCAAACCTCAGACAACGACATCTCAGAAGATGAGAAGGCTCACCTGTGCCTTGAAGAAGTGTGCTTGATGGCATAAGACAAGATGTCTCGAATCAGAAGAAGAAGAAAACATAAGGTACACTATTCTAGGAATTCAAAAGGCTGAACTTCTAGGAATTAAAAGTTTTCTCTTACATTAGTTGATCACCTAGAGCATTAGAACTGAAAACGATGAACTTTTGGAAAAAAATGAAAAATTGAGAAAAACCTCAGATAAAAGCAAGGTAGACAATCTCATGAGGGCAATCATGAAATTACAAAGTGATTATAGTGAAATTCTCTCCGCTCATGAATAATTGAAGCATAAAAAACAACCTGAAATCAATGAATTGATTGTTGCTCTTAACACTAAAGAAAAGGAACTAGCTAACATCAAAAAATTATTCTAAGATAGATGATGTTGTTTCTAAGACACCCATGAAGAGAAGCAATGACAAGTCGGATACCGGTCAGAGACCAGTGGTAGAGATGTCTGCAGCTTATGCAGACAACCTGGTCATCATGAATCCAATTGCTATAAAACGTGTTTCATGAGGCATGGGCAACTCAAGAAACTAGGACTAAAATGGTAGTCAAAATGATCTTAGAACATTTAATGGTGGAAATGGGTCCAACCATTCTATGGACCCTAACCCCACACCACTAACGTGTAAGTGCAATCGCGTGAGAATGACCCCTGCTGGTACATCGACAGTGGGTGCTCTAAACATATGACAAGAGACAAAAAGAAGTTCTTCTCACTCGAACCAGGGAGCCAAGGAACCGTCTCCTTTGGCGACAACAAGAAAGAAAAATCATCGGTGTAGGTAAGGTTGGTATTACATCTGATTATGTCATAGATAGTGTAAATCTAGTTCATGGTTTAAAATTTACTTGCTTAGTGTTTCTCAAATTTGTGATAAAGGCAATTCATTTCACTTCTATCCTACACATTGTAGTATAGTAAGTCAGAACAATGGAAAGAGTTGTTAAAGGGAAAAGGTGGAAAAATGTTTATGTAACTAGTTTTGAGGATATTGACAGTCCTAATCTTCCATGCTTGACTGCTTCAATAGATGACTCTACACTATGGCATAAAAGACTAGGGCATGTTAGCATTTTCTTGTTAAAGAAACTTGTCAAGAAACAGTTGGTTTAAAGGTCTTCCTGAGATCAAGAAATCTGAGACCAGTCTTTGTGATACTTATGTTAGAAGCAAACACTAAGATTTCTTTTAAGTCAAAGAACTTAGTTAGTACATCCAATCCACTTGAATTACTTCACATGACTTCTGTGGACCCATGAGAATTAAAAGTTTAGGGAGAATTGGTATATGTTTGTAATTGTTGATGATTTCTTTAACGGTTCACTTACACTCTTTATTGCCTTCAAAGACAAGTCTTTGAGATATTTCAAGCCTTTACAAAAAAGTCCAAGTACAACTCAACCTCAAGATCAAAAAAAACTCTACGGTCTGATCATGGGTCAGAGTTTGAGAATCAACAATTCATGGATATGTGTAAACAACATGGGATTAGTCACACATATTCAGCACCAAGAACACCCCAACAAATGGGGTAGTTGAGCGAAAGAACAGAAAACTACAAGAGGTAGTCAGGGCCATGCTATTGGGGAGCAATCTTCCTCAGGTCTTCTGGGCAGAAGCAGTGGCAACTGCATGCTACATCATAAATAGGACGCTCATACGACCTATCCTCAATAAAACTCTCTATAAGTTAATCAAGGGAAGAAAACCAAACATAAGTCACTTCAGGACCTTCGGTTGCAAATGTTATGTCCACAACAATGAAAAGAGTCCCCTTGGAAAGTTTGATGCCAGAAGTGATGTGGCCATCTTCCTTGGATACTCTAAAAGAAGGCGGGCATACAAGGTATACAACAAAAGGACGCTAAAGGTGGAAGAAAGTGTGTATGTGGTCTTTGATGAGGCTGACGTACTCAAGATCAAGAAATCTGATGAAGATGAAGAACTTGGATTAATTTGATCTAGTTGATCAGGATCACACAGATAATACTAACGATGAATCACGGACTGAAGAAAACTAGCCCGACAGGTCAGCGATAGGTCAACAACAGGTCGACGAAAGAAACAATGATGTCGAGGATCCTCTCTCTCCATCAACCATTCATCAATCTCGTGCCTTGTACAAAAATCATCCATTGGAGAATATCATATCAGACATATCCAAAGGAACTTAGACAAGAGCACAAACTCAAGATCTTCTAGCTTTCTCAACGACAGTCTCACCCATCGAGCCCAAGAACGTCAACGAAGCTCTTCGAGACTCAAACTGGATCAATGTGATGCAAGAAGAACTAAACCAGTTCGAAAGATGCAAAGTCTGGCATCTTGTGCCTCGTCCTACTCATCAAAGAGTACTTGGCACAAAATGGGTCTTTAGAAACAAGCTGGATGAAATGGGAGAAGTTGTCAGAAACAAAGCTCGTCTGGTAGCTCAAGGATATCGTCAACAAGAAGGAATAGACTTCCAAGAAACCTTCACTCCAGTAGCAAGGATGGAGTCTATCAGATCACTAATTGCATTTGCTGCACACAAAGGAAGCAAACTCTTCCAACTTGACATCAAAAGTGCCTTCCCAAATGGGCTCAAACAAGCACCAAGATCATGGTATGATTGCCTGTCCTCCTATCTATTGGAAAACCACTTAAAAGAGGCAAAGTAGACTGTAATGGTATGAAATATACCATGCGGAAGGTTAAAGTGTCTACCGAGGGCCTGCTAGCGGAAGGACTACTATCAGAGACCAATTGTCGGAAGGCCTGCTACCGAAAGGCCCCGATGCGGAAGGATCTACCAGAAGAGAGTCTACCGGAGGCCAATTGTCGGAAGGCCTACCGTTGGAAGCCCTACTACCGGAAGACCCGCTTCCGGAAGGGCTGCTATCTAAAGGATCGTTACCGATAAAGTAACTACCGGAAGGATTATTGTTAAAGTGACGGTCCGGAAGAGTTAGTCCAATGCGGAAGCAGTATTTCAGTCCGGAGACCCGTAAAAGGACTGATAGCTATATTTATGTAATACTATCACATGTATAGGGGCAAAAGGGTAAACCTAGTGATAGAAAGTCTATAAATAGGAGTAAAGGGGCTCATTTGTAGAGGACTCAAGTGAGAAAAGGGAGCTCACATCCCAAAAGCTCTCTAGTGTTGTAAACCAAAGAATGAATAATAGCTCTGTCTAGAAGTGGACGTAGGCCAGATTATTGGCCGAACCACTATACATCTTGGTGTGGAAACAATGTCAGGAGAGCATACTCGATAACGTTTCATAGACAAAACTCTATTTGTTTACAACAACAAAATAGATTTCCTAATTGTGCAAGTATATGATATAATCTTTGGAGCCTCTGATGAAAAATATTGCAAAAAGTTTGAATCATTGATGAAAAAGGAATTTAAGATGAGTGATCTGGGAGAATTGAAGTTCTTTCTAGGACTTCAAGTCAAGTAAAATGATGAAGGGACTATCATATCGCAAGAGAAGTATGTAAAGGATTTGCTGAAGAGATTTGGAATGGAGGAATGTAAGACGTTTGACACACCAATGGCAGTCAGCACCAAGATGGGCATCATAACTGGTGACCAACCGGTCGACCAGCGATCATACAGAGAGATGATTGGTTTTCTACTATATTTAACTGCTAGTAAACTTGACATTATGTATAATGTTTGCTTATGTGCCAGGTTTCAAGCAGATCCAAGAGAAAATCACCTCACAGTTGTAAAAAGAATCCTGCGTTACTTAAAAGGAACCATGAATGTTGGTCTCTTTTATCCTAAGTTCACTAACTGTAACATTGTAGGATTTTCAGATGTAGACTATGGAGGATCTATCACAGATAGAAAGAGCACTTCAGGGACAATATTCTTTATTGGGTCATGTCTGAGTGCATGGGATCAAAGAAACAACAAAGTGTTGCAATCTCAACAGCTGAATCTAAATACATTGCTGCGGCAAGCTGCTGTGCTCAATTCCTATGACTTAAACAACAAATTGGTGGTTATGGCGTCAAAACAAGTACATTACCAATTATGTGTGACAATACAAGTGCCATCTCTATTTCCAAAAATCTTGTGCATCATTCTCGTACAAAATATATCGACATTAGACATCATTTTCTTAGAGATTGTTGTGAAAAAGAATTAGTTGGTTTAAAGTATATTTCTACTGAGAACCAACTAGCTGACATCTTTACTAAGCCATTAAGTAGAGAAAGGTTTACAAGGATCATTCATGATCTTGGAATGATATTCATTGATCACAATTAAACTGTCTTTTATTTCCCATGATATGTCACCGACATGTGAGCAACACCTATTATATTGTCGTTTAGTAGTCAATGATCAGTTTCATGCATAGAAATTATGTCAAACGACTACTTGAAGTGGATATGTCATTTTCCATAAAGTGAGATTAGTTTAGAGAAGGTTTAACGGTTTGAAACGAAAAAATTGCCAAACGATCGATGACAGACTGTCACGACCACTGCCTGTTATGAATAGTACGTTAGGACATGTCAGCGAGCGGACGAGGAGCGGTCGCCGACCGTTACTCGATATCTATAAAAGGGCGACGAGATTTCCTCTCTTGTCACACTATTGCCCTCACTCTCTCTAATCTCTCTAAGCACTCAGAACATTTTCTCTTCTCCCTTACAAACAAATTTGTGAGATCAGTGCAAAGAACCTCGGCTCACAGCAACTCTAAAGATCTCTCTAGCGAAATGTTAAAAACTCCCAGAAATCTCTTCGAACAATCATGGCACAAAAAATCTGCTCTTCGCTCCAAGAAGAAAGTTGTCCTCAA